>CM035441.1:66567404-67152404 GCA_020310875.1 Ceratopteris richardii
CATATAACCGCCTTCCCATATCTAAAAGATCCGGCTTTGCTCTTCTGCATATATCAAGGTTTAAAACGCAATGATTCAAGGGGAAAACTAATTCAGGATGTAAATGCTACAATTAATATATCATGGTACTGAGCACAATACAAAATATACTGAAAATAAAATATACCTACTTGGATTGACCTTTCGTTTCTACATTTAATGGTTTTCTGGAATTATGTTCAAAACAATCAAAAACTGTTTGTATGAGTTCCATCAAATTGGAAGCCTGCAACAACCGCATATCCCTCCGGATCTGTTCCATCAACAAAATTCACAGGGTTTGACCATGTCCAATCATTAGTACTGGTCTGCTCATAAGTAGAGTACAGCAGCAATCATCAGTTATAAAGAGAATGGTTGGAAATGCTCCAAGCTCAAAAATTGCATTCCCATACAAAAAGAAACCTGGGGAATCAAACACATGACCAGAGATATATGCTCATACAGTTATTAATTGGAATAGATTGTACTTTATAAGAGCTTTTTAACTTCCTTACTATGGATGAACTCTAAAATGAAGCATACGCATTAATTATAATTCATGTCCTTGACAGTTGTCAAAAGAGGCATTGTAAAAATAAAAGAGAGCTTTCATTTCTTATTTCCATTTGAGCTTTAGAAGGAAAAACGTGAATTCCTCATTTAAGTTAGGATATTGAGAATGAAGGTTGCATGGAGTATTTCCAAACAAGAAATATTGGGTTCAAAAAAGTAGCAAGAATCAATGTCTCTACCCAATAATAATTGGGATTGGAGGTAGACTCTTTAATATGGTTAAAATAAATAAATCGAAAACGATTTTGAATCAAATGAAACTATGTTAAATTTTTGTGCATGAGTTGGCATTGTTTTACTTTTCGATCTTGATAACATAATGAGCTGTCCTTCCTTTCAATCTCACTATTGTCTTCACTCTCACTAAAAAATATTAATTTGCTGCTGAATCTAATTGAGTTATCGAAACCAAACAAAGAAAAACAGATAGTGAGTGAAATAAAAGCATAAAACGAGATAGAATGAAATGATCAACGTGAGCCATTCAATAAAATTCTGCAAAGATTCCAGATTGAAGAATTGCCCAGTCAGCTAGGTTTCATGGAATTGAAGTCTCCACCTGTCAGGGTAAAGATCCTTGCAACATACTTGAGCATAGCACTGTAATTAAAAACCCTCAAAACAGCTTAATGTAACAAAATCAAAGATACAAACCTGGAAAGAGCGTCTTGACAGTCAAGATCAATAAGTTGGGCAAAAATCCATCTTTGTCCCAACAAAGTGCAAGAATACGGAGGAGAAATTAAGACATGCAAAAGCGTCATATCCAAGAGATTGAAGCTTCCACATAAACACATAGATCCTCAAGGAAAGAAGAACAAAAGAATTTCAATGTCCCCGAGAGAGAGAGAGAGAGGTCTTCTATGTGATGAGTATAGTTTTCTTCCAATATGGGTCTTGAATATCCCACTATACACATCCCAAAAACAGAAAGAAAAAAGTATGCCTTATTCGAGACCATCAAAATGGTGTCCTAACTCCTAAGCTCCTCGCATGCCTCATATATTTATGGGATTTAGTGAGATGGTTTGGAAGTGACTTCTCTTGGTAGGCCTTACTCATGAGCCTTTATTTGCCCTATTAATTAACCCACTTTCATCATGCTTCATCTCCATTCTTATAACCTTTATTAAGGGATGTGTTGCCAATGAAGTGTCTTCGTCCACAAGCACCAATTGTCAGCCACCATTGTGAGGACGTAGTGGAAACTTACTTTCAAAGTCTAGCACCATTCTCTCTCTGGTCGCTTGTCTCCCTCTATATCTCTATCACTACAGCTATGATCCCTGTCCAAGAGCTTCATTTTTAATCTCCAATGCCACATTGACTCCTTAGGGATTGCTTTCTTTAGAATGTTCTCTACCCTAGCATTCTCCTAGAATGTCAAAAGGTTTTCATACTAGATATACATGTTCATGCTTGTAATCTGTGTAATTTAGTTCCTACTTTCCCTCTCAAAGTGTCCACACCATGCATGGATGGTGGACTGTCATTTCAAGAATCATTACGTATGTGTTCATGTGTTCAACTCTAAGCTCATGCATCATTGCCCATGCTTCTTTTGTTGTAAATTCTAACAAAATAGACATGAAAAAAACCTATGAAAAGGATGATGCTTTTGCAAGAATATACGATCAATAAATGGACAAGGCGTCACATGATCATTATGTTCTAAAACAATAGCTTCCTAATGATGCATTAAAAACTTTGCATTACCAGGCAATCTAAGCAATCAAAGCCTCGGCTTATGGAAGAAAGTCATACTCAACATTATTCAAGTCAAAGGGATAACAACTCTATTCTTAACCCAATTCAAGCTTTCTTGCATTGGCCTACTCCTAAAAAGGATGTTGAGACTAAAGTCAAGGAATGTCTGAATTGTCACAAGGTAAGACTTAGTACAAAGAAGATATTGTTTCAAGTTGCTACCGTTGTATATTTTTGTTAGGCCATGAAAAAATATGAACTATAAAAACATATAAAAAGTTAATTGTCAGAGATATATGAAATATAAGGAAAAGAAAGATGTATGAGAGCATATCATTGCAATACATAGAGAAAGGGAGAAGAGAGCATTCTAACAACTATTTATGAAAACCCGGAATACAATGAGCAATGGACGCCCCCTCCTATGGATAGACTACTTTCCAAAAAGACCTTTTTTGGAATTACTCCCAAGAAGATTCATTTGACACTTGTGTAGGCACCAACCATGTGAAGAAAGGTTGTCTAAAAATATATTGATCAAAATATCCACACACACTTTGACCTTGCTTCCTAAACACTTTTTTACAGCTTATCTGCCCAAGCACATGCGCCCACCTTAACAGAGAGGAAGAGAGGCCTCATTGTTATGTTCCCAAATCCAAAGGACACCAAGATGGGTGCCTGTAGTCAAAGTTTCTGACCAAGTGTGGAGTATCCTCCCAATGTGAATTGGGCCACCTACTTGTAAATAGGACCCTTGCAATCATTTGTTATTCATTCCTCATATGAGGCTCTTGGACTCTTGGTCCATGGTAGAATCACCCGCACACCTGTATGATGAGGGTATGATAGTACAGGACACAATGCCATTGAGGAGATGGCCATCCACATGGTTGCAGGCTCCTAGGCTCAAGGGTGGTTCTCTATGGAGCCTATAGCTAGGAGTTGAGTCCGATGTCTTCCCGTTCTACATTGCGAATATGGCTTATGTCATCTCTTGTGTTGCAAGGCTAACCTTCGAGGGATCTAACATTGGTATCAGAGACTAGTCCTCGAAGGAAGAACTCGGCATGGAAACATGCACAAATCCACTAACGCTCATGGAGTCCACATGGCTCAGCTTGACATGCTTCTTAACCCCTTGTTGGTGGTGGTATGAGATGCATCCGACGAGAGGAGGAAGCACAGGGAGCACATGCAAGCAGGTGGCTGGGATGGGAAGTCCAGATACTCATTTTTCTTCCCAAATCGATATGTGTAGATCAATGGGGATCTCTTTTTCCATGCTTGATTGCCATGTTACCACCATGCACCTACCCAAGAAGGCAAGATTTGCGAGCACTGGGCAACCCATGATGGGAAAAGTAGGCTAGCTGTTAGATCCACAAAGATCCTCCCTCTTGGAGGAGTCAAGACATAAGCTAAATGTTGGAAATAGCAACCTTCCACAAGGGGGTTGCAACTCTTCAAGAAAATTTCAAAGAATTTTTTAAAAAAATCAAAGTCAGACTTTGGTCGATTCAAATCAACAAAATGATCAAAATTGCAAATCAAACAGATTACATATTTGGAAAGTGCTCTTCAAGAGCAATCCAAAGATTATAACACATAGCATGTGGGGCAGATTTTGGTGGTCAAAAGTCAAATCCTAATTTCATATCAAAGCTCAAAAAGTCAACAATTTCAATTTTAAAATATGATGTGGAAAAATCTGGTCACTTTAATCCAACGGATAAGATTTGTTATGATAAAAGCATAGGTGATAAGATAATAAAGATTTCCAAAAAAAATCGTAAAGAAAAGCGATATTTTCACAATTTTTTTGAAAAATGCAGTCGATACGCTTTTTTTTGTGCTTTTCATTATGGTTTTTGAAGTAAGTTTCTCATGGGCATTTTATAGCTATAAAAAGACGAGCAAAAGCACAATTCATCATCGCTTCTAGGAGAGCAAGACTAGCTCTTGCTAGGAGGAAGTCTTGTTCAACCTTGGAGAAGAGAAGTAAGAGTTTCTTCATCTTCAACAAAGATTTATGTTTGCTTGTTATTCATCCACCAAAGTGAAGGCGATAGCTTGGAGCTTATCTATACTTGAAGGAGATCATCTTCATGTTATGGAGATTGTGAAGTTATGAAGAAGGGAAGCAGCAAGAGCATCTTATCATGCATATTCATATCTTTATCATTTCGTGTGCTTCATATTTGGAATGTATGGCAAGTATGTTGAGTTATGCTCTTTTATCTCTCACATTCTCTTGTCTATTCTCCATCTTGTCTCGAGTTTGTTTGTCTCTTTATTGATTGTGGGCCTAAAAATCAACAATTGATATTAGCGCAAGTGAAAATAGTGCACACAGAGAATAGTGAGACATGTAAAAGATAAGAGAAATATGGAAGAGACAAGTCCAGCTCAGTTCATTAATCAGCAAGTTCAACAAGCCAGTTGTCAAGAGCTTATTGAATATATGAACCAAGAGAAGTTCAATTCCACGAGGGGTCACATCAGTCCTATTTGATTGCACAAGCAATCATTCAAACATTTTGCAAATTTTCTTACAATTATAACAAGATATATTCAGATTTTTATCATATATTTATGAAGAATTTGCAAAATCAGCAGGATAAAGAATTATGTGAGCAAGGAGGGGAAACAGATCTACACTCAAAACCTTATAGTGGATAGACTTTCACTTTCTTGTATTTGTGTGTTTTGTAGATAGGTGTAGATGAAGGCATATGACTTATACTTGATAGGCTTGGCCAACCTTGAGAGTTGAGGAAGTATGTTGAAGTCTACACACTATTTACTAGCATTTTGATGTCAGTACTATCATCCCTTTGTTTGTTTCGATCCTTCCAAATAGTAATTGGTTGAAAAAAGTATGGGATGTGTGAGTTCTCTTTGTGATGTGTCCTGGGGGAGAACTCATCATAATCGAGATCCTTTTGTGTGTTTGTGGACACTTGCATGACGCCATATAATAGATAAAATTATACGGATACCTACAACAAAGTCTTATCAGAATATTATCACTACCAAGCTATACCCCTTGTATCAAGTTAGGATGGGATTGTTGGAAATAGAAACCTTCCACAAGGGGGTTGAAACTATTCAAGAAAATTTCAGAGAATTTCAAAGATATTCAAAGTCAAACTTTGGTCAAGTTCAGTCAACAAAACGAACAAAAATGGCCAAAATTTGCAAGCCCAACCAAGTATATACTTGGAAAGTAGTCTTCAAGAGAAATCCGATGATATATAACGGATAGCATTCAATGCAAATTTTGGGGGTCAAACCCTAATTTCGAGTCACAGGTCAAAAAGTCAACACTTTCAATTTTAAGATATGACATGTGGCAAAATCTGATTAGTTTAGCCCAAATGGATAAACTTTGATTCCATAAAAGCATAGGCAAAGTCACCAAGGGACAGGGCCGGGTCCTAGGAATAGTGGTCTCCCCGAGACGAGGACGGAGCCTAGGGTGTCCCGAAAACACTTCCCCAAGATGGCACAAAAAGAAGCTGATTTTTTCAAAATAATTAGATGAAAGTCATGTACAAATAATTCTTCGACATATGAAATGACCAATAAGAAGGAAAACATAGAAAAAGGTGTTTTTTAAGAATAAACAATGAAAATTTAGGAGGCACGTTGAGTTGTTGACAGTTGAACATTCAGAGTTACTCCAAGAGTGGCAACTTACAAGTGATAAGTCTCATGTATTTCATCATCTCAAGAAAAAGATTCTACATCATCATCATATCAAAAAAATGTTACATCATAAGAATAAAAAGATCTATCATCTTACATCATATGATCGATGGACAAAAAGACTACATATGATGGGAACATAAATGACAAATGTAAAAGACTACAACATAAATGCAATGTCTATGAAGAATCCAAGTGGGAAGTCACAATGGCAGACTCATTGCAATACAATCAGTGGTTGATGCATCTTCATGTTCTTCATTTGCCTTTTGGTCAGTTCCGTGCTCTACCTCCCGTTCTCTGAAAAGATCTTCCTCCATGCATTGGGTCCGTCAAAGCATCCTCAAATTTGCACTAACAAACACACGCTACACATCAAACATGTTCCTCTTCTTAGAGGCTACATGTCCATACACACTCCATAGTTGTTGAAGGCAACTCGTGATGCAAGCCTGGTTAAATATCCAAATGGCCAATTGTTGAAGCTCTAGACCATCAAAACCAAAATCCTCCCACCATAGGGCAGCACCTACACATAGCCTATCCTCTTGGGCATCTCCACATGCATATGAAGCATCTTTCCCTATTCTATATTTGGATAGTTGATCTTTGATAAGTCATCTAGCTTCACTATCTAGGACAAATCTCTCCTCCATCCATTAGCCATCTCTGGATCTGCATACTACTTTTTATCTTGGAATTTTGGATCCAACATGTATGTTGCTGTTGGAAATCAATGTCACATTAGTCCAAAATCCTATTAGGGCAGAAACCCTAATTTTGGTACTTAGTCATTTTTGGCACAAAATTTGGGTAAAAATTTTATGAGCCTATCTTGTAGAGCTTGATGAGAGATTTCTAATGGTATATGACATGCAGCCATCAGAGATCAGATTTGGGAGAAAACCCTAACCCTAATTTTCTGCTAATTTAAAGTTTTTACCTCATTTGATAGCTCTCAGCTTACATGTCATAAAAATTTCATCAATTCATTCATCAGGTGGTCAAAGGTCTGAAAAAGCTAGTCAAAAGCACTCTTCAACGATAGTTTTAAAATAAAACAAATATCATTAAAACTTGCGATTGATTTTGAGTAAAATTGCAATCCCAGCTTTTTATAGCGATTTGCTTTATTTTAGCAAGATTTTTTTCGCTAGAAGTCATAAGGCCTATATAAGAAGGCCTATAGTCACTTTTTAGAATATCCAACGCCACACTTGGCTGAGTTATGAGGTGGTCTTGTTGATGTACTCATGAGGTAGCCGTGGTACATATATGGACAGCTATAGTGCAGCTATTGAAGCTCATGAGGAGCAACCATGAAGTTATTCTTGGAGAAGAGTGTGCTCACGCTCTTGCTTATGGAGAAGACTTACTTATCAGCAGCTTGGTGGTGTGGATCATAGTTACCGGAAACGGCGTTTCCGGGGTCCAGAAAAGGTTCGCCGTTTCCCCGGACCGTTTCCAAACGGAAACGCCGTTTCTAGCATACCTTTTTTTTTATTTTCCGTTTTTAGGTCAATTTTGACTGCGTATTGAGTTTTAGTCTTGCGACTACAGTAGTTACACCATGTTTTTCCTGATCAATTGTTCTTTCACATGTTGCTTTGTGTTTCATATGTTTTGCAGCTTGCATCATACATGTGTGCATACTATATACATGATAAATGTATATTATATAAATGATAAATTTGAATATATTTCATGTGCATGAGTTTGTTTGAGACTTGAGCCTTGAGAATAAGAATCATGTATATGTATTGCATTCTATGTGTTGCATCATGCATGTGCATGTACACCTGTCACATGTGTGTATATTGCATACAAATGTATAACCTATCATGTCACATAATGTTTACCCATCATCCATGCAATGTGCATATGTGTGTTTCATATCATATGAATATATATATATATATATATATATATATATATATATATATATATATATATATATATATATATATATATATATATATATATATATATATATATATATACCGTTTCCCGTTTCTTATCGTTTCCAAATTTTTGGAAACTCGGAAACTCCGTTTCCAGCCGGTCCGAACCGAACGTTTCCAACCATGCTGGTAACTATGGTGTGGATCATCCATCTACATGATGTATTTGGAAATTGTCTTCTACATGAAGATTATGGAGTACTTCAAAGACATTGGATGAAGTTTACATAAGATTGCATCTATGTTAACTATTCAGGTACATATTCTCTTTATGCACACAGGTACTACTTGGAGCTTATGGAGGCAATGGCATCCATATCTAGAGTCGTCCTATTCGGCATACATGGAGGCAGTGGCATCCATAAAGGAGAATCACTACATGCATCAGATGAGGTGTTAAAAAAAGGTGTTTCCATATGAGTATGAGGATTTCTGTCAACAACATGTTAGCATTCTATGCTAATTCTGTAAGTATGTGATCTTTCACATGCACATCTGATTTACGGTCTTCCATAGCCTAAATTCAGATTAGGGTCAGTTTCAAACTAATCTTTCCTCTTTCTGTTACTCATAAACACTCTTCTACAACCTATCAAGTCATACATCTCATACATATTCAGATTTCTATCCTTACATCTGAAAATTCTTGTAAATTTTGTACATACACTCTTCCATCTATTTTTATTCGCATAGAGTGGTTAAGATTTTGACTCCCACATTGTAAATTGACAAATTGAATATATGATGGTATGAGTAAGCAGTGGCTTACGTAGCACTTTGAACATGTTGTCTAATCTTTCTCTATCTTTGTCTCATCATTGTATGATTAAGTGTGGTATGTTCATGTTTGTCAATTTTGGAAGAAGCTGGAATTTGTGTTGTAGATCCTGGAAACCTATGGAACATGTGGAATTTAGTTATGGGCCTACCTAATTTCCAACATTTGGCATCAGAGCTCCCAAATTACCAACATATGGTTTCAGAGCATCTTCTAACATTCGACATATGACATACACACTTAACCTAGATGAGTAGAGATTTGAGAATTAGACAATTCAATCACATGTTTATTTATCAGTGTGGAGTATGAAATTGATGATCTGTTAGCACCCAAATACTTTTGGAAGTATGAAAATACTTTACAAAAGAATTGCATGAAGACCAAGACTTGATGAAGAGAAGGCTACTTCAAATTCAAGGAACAACAATGGTTTGGAGAAGATGAAGGAACCAGATCAACATCAAATCACAGGTATTAGTTTCTACTATCAGATTGTCATTTGCAGGTCATATCTTAAAAGAGCAGTTATGAAGGATTCAAGAAGTGCTTTTTAAACCCTTTCATTAATTTGAAAGTTAAAGCATTAGCTACATCAAAGCAGGTATCTAGAAGTTGTTCTTGACAGTTTTGATAGAAGATCTCTTTCATGGAAAGAAAGCTAATCTAAGAAGACAAATTTGGAGATTATATCAATTGTCATTTGCAGGTCATATCTTAAAAGAGCATTTATGAAGGATTCAAGAAGTGCTTTTTAAACCCTTTCATTAATTTGAAAGTTAAAGCATTAGCTACATCAAAGCAGGTATCTAGAAGTTGTTCTTGACAGTTTTGATAGAAGATCTCTTTCATGGAAAGAAAGCTAATCTAAGAAGACAAATTTGGAGATTATATCAATTTTGTTTTCAGCCAACATAAGGTTGGAAGTTTTTTATCTAGGTACAAAATCTAGGTATCTAAATTACCTAGAGAGGTAATTCAGCATTCAGCCAACTCAAGGAAAAGGTTGGTGAATTCAATCATATCAATCAAATTTGAAGCAAAGTGTTGATTCACCATATGAGGAGATGGTAGAAGCATGTTTTATCTTCTATGTTCACTTCCATTTATATACCATGTTTGTTTTGTCTCTTATTCTTAACACTAGAGGAAGAGAAAAATTCATTTGAAGAAGTTAAGAGTGCTTGCTACTTCAAGATCAAGAGAACAAAAGGTATGGAAGAGAAGTTTGAAGATGTTGACATCATAAGATGGAAGAAAGATGCAGAAGAAGAAAGTCCAACAATTCCAAAGGGAAAGTAAGACCTCCTTTTCTCTTATATTTTCCATATACTTTTTCTACTTTTATCCTCTACATCCAAAGACAAGTCTACGAGAACATCTAGTAGGAGTTGCAGATTCTTGGAAGGATCTAGTTTAAGAAAAGTTTTATAACTTTATGTAAGAAGCATGGACACTTAGAGTCATTCAGGTAGCAAATCAAACATTGAGTCATGAAAGTTTGATGAGAGGAGATTCTACACAGGCATTTTGTTGCTTGAGTATTTTTGAGTCAGATGTGTATCCTTTGTTTGAAAAAGTTCTTAACATTGGAAGAAGTAAGTCAACGGTTCAAATTCTATCATATTAGTGTTGCAGAGAAATAAAAGAAGATACTTGTTATGTTACAAAAGATTATGAATCATAAAGTGCTTTCAGCAAAGGGTTTCAATGAATCAGCTAATCTTATTCTAGATTATGGGAAGCTCAGGAATGGCAGGGAAAGCTATTGGCATGTGCACGGCTAATAAAAAAGGTCCAAATATTTTGTTTCAGACACAGATATTGATGATATGGTAGCAATGCTAAAGCACTAAAGATCAGATTTATTGAAAGAAGGAAGACGTTCCAGATTTCATAAAGTCTGATATACTTTGAATATTCTGGATACTAGTGTTAAATCATCCAAGGTGGTGATGAAACATGAAGACTTATTTTAGCTATATGTAAAAGAATGGAGATTCATACCTACAGGTATTCCTATATTTCCTTTGTCAGTTTCTCTTTATGTTCCAACTTTTGAAGAAGAAGGAAGAAGGAGAATGTCTGGAAAAAGTTCCTATTAGGTATTCCTATTCGGGAGAAAGTTCCAAAGTTCTATTGAAGAGAAACTTGATATTTCAGAGAGGTATGTTACTTATGAGGTGCACACATATATGATTATACGAGACTTTGAAGGAAAGAGGTATGAAGTACTTACTGATAGAACAAGGATGAAGACAAGATGACATCATAGATATGAAATTTTGGTAAGACTCTCATGAGTTGAGTTGAGTTTAGTTAGAGATGAACCAGCTAGTGTTCATAATACATTAAGTTGTGAGTTTTCAGTCACAAGTCCAGGATGGATTCAGTTTCTAATTTTGTTTAGTGTATCTACATGACACAGCAGAAGTATGTTGAGAAACCTTTCTTAAGGTAAATGCAAATATGTGGATCCTAGTGTATGCTTACAGGTTTCAGAAGACTTATTTCAAGAGATAGCAGATTCAGAGTCAATTCATGCTATATGTGTTGTCAAGCAATGATTGCTTGATATATGCTAACACTATTGGATATCTAATTTGCATATTTTCTCAGGTATTATGGTTCAAAATTCAGCAAATTCAGATTTTTGAAGTTTGAAGAAGTTCAAATTCAGTTTTGAAGAAGACTTTTGAAGATAAAGTTTGAAGGTCAATTTTGAAGGACAAGTTTGAAGCTTATGTAAGTTTGCATATGAATGAAGTTGCATATCCAGTTCAGTTTGTACCAATATGACATTGCAGAGGGGATTGTTGGAAATCAATGTCACATTTGTCCAAAATCCTATCAGGGCAGAAATCCTAATTTTGGTACTTAGTCATTTTTGGCACAAAATTTGGGTAAAAATTTTATGAGCCTATCTTGTAGAGCTTGATGAGAGCTTTCTAATTGTATATGACATGGAGTCATCAGAGATCAGATTTGGGAGAAAACCCTAACCCTAATTTTCTGTTGATTTAGGGTTTTTACCTCATTTGATAGCTCTCAGCTTACAGGTCATAAAAATGTCATCAATTCATTCATCAGGTGGTCAAAGGTCTGAAAAAGCTAGTCAAAAGCACTCTTCAGTGATGGTTTTAAAATAAAGCAAAGATCATTAAAACTTGCGATTGATTTTGAGTAAAATTGTGATCCCAGCTTTTTATAGCGATTTGCTTTATTTTAGCAAGATTTTTTCTCTAGAGGTCATACGGCCTATATAAGAAGGCCTACAGTCACTTTTTAGAATACTCAACGCCACACTTGGCTGAGTTAAGAGGTGGTCTTGCTGATGTACTCATGGGGCAGCCATGGTACATATATGGGCAGCTATAGTGCAGCTATTCAAGCTCATGACGAGCAGCCATGAAGTTATTCTTGGAGAAGTGTGCTCACACTCTTGCTTATGGAGAAGACTTACTTATCAGCAGCTTGGTGGTGTGGATCATCCATCTACATGATGTATTTGGATATTGTCTTCTACATGAAGATTATAGAGTAGTTCAAAGACATTGGATGGAGCTTAACATAAGATTGCATCTTATGTTAACTATTCAGGTACATATTCTCTTTATGCACACAGGTACTACTTGGAACTTATGGAGGCAGTGGCATCCATTAGAGGAGTCCTATTCGGCATACATAAAGGCAATGGCATCCATAAAGGAGAGTCAGTACATGCATGCTACATGCATTAGATGAGGTGTTAAAGAAGGTGTTTCCATATGAGTACGAGGATTTCTGTCAGCAACATGTTAGCATTCTATGCTAATTCTGTAATTATGTGATCTTTCACACACACATCTGATTTAGGGTCTTCCATAGCCTAAATTCAGATTGTGGTTTGCTGAATATCAGTTTCAAACTGATCTTTCCTCTTTTTGTCACTCATAAACACTCTTCTACAACCTATCAGGTCATACATCTCATACATGTTCGGATTTTTGTCCCTACATCTGAATATTCTTGTAAATTCTGTACATACACTCTTCCATCTATTTCTATTCACATAGAATGGTTGAGATTTTGACTCCCACATTGTAAATTGACAATTGTATATATGATAGTGTGCTTGTGAGTAAGCAGTGGCTTACGTAACACTTTGAACATGTTGTCTAATCTTTCTCTATCTTTGTCTCATCATTGTATGATTAAGTGTGGTATGTTCATGTTTGTCAATTTTGGAAGAAGCTGGAATCTGTGTTGTAGATCCTGAAAACCTATGGAACCTGTGGAATTTAGTTATGGGCCTACCTAATTTCCAACATGTTGCTGCATGAAGTGGGGAGTAGTATGCATCCCATCTCCTAACACAAATAGTTGAAATTTCTTATCATTGTCTTTCACCAATGCTTTTAGTGCTTCAATTGTGCGATCCATAGCTTCGTACACTTTAATCCACAATTTTCAATAAGTGCACGAGTGGATGAACAATATCCACAATGTGGGAAATGTTCTTCCACCATGCTGCATCATCTCCTAATCTTCTAAATTGCATTCCTGTCAAAGTAGAAGCCTATGGCATCCTCGCAAATTCATCACTCAATAAAAGGCCTCTCAAGACACCACAACATTTCACTCCTTGGTGTAACATGGTAAAGTTATATGCAAACCTTGTATATGAGTGTTTGTGCAAAGCAAGAGTAGATCTCTTGCTAAACTCATTCTTCACATGAGTATGGTTGTTAATGAAGCTAACGAATGAATTTGCCTCATTGATTACAGGCAAAATCCAATCCAAATTCCCAATGTCTTTGAGAATATTATTTAAACAATGAGCCATGCAAAAGCAAACGATGATGTGAGGATACAAATTTTGAAGATTCAATTCTTACCGAGCCGCATTGAAAGCTATGTGGTCATGGTAAAAAAAAAAGGTGCCACTGTAGTGTCCACCTCCTCTTTCAATACAAGATTCCAATTCTCATGGAGTGTTTGTTGACGTGATTGACGTACATAGGGCATTCCCAATGGTGTGGAAGAACTAGGAGTAGGATGAGGAGTGGAAGTAGGAGTAGAAGTAGGAGTAGAAGTAGGAGTAGGAGTAGGAACACGAACCGGAGCCGATGAAGATGATGCTCTTGAAGTGGATGGCATAGAAGACCTCACAAACGATGTCGGGTCGATAGGAGCTTGTGAAGCACGACGAGTATGAGTTTGAGCATCACTAATAGCAAGGTTGTGGAGTAATTCTTGCTTCTTCTCCGAAGTGATTGTGGAACAAAATCTTACTTCATGTCTATGCTCATGAAGTAAATGTGCACGCATCTTGTTTGCTCCACTCGTTCTTTTGTATCCACATAGCTTGCAACTCCATGATCTTGCACCACCTCCTTCTCCCACTGATACAGGAGATTCCACCTCTTCCCACAACGTCCATTTGTTTGTAGCATGCCTCCTCTTGGTGTTTTGGCAAATATGTGGAGCTATGCTTCTTTATCTCTCACATTGTCTTGTCTATTCTCCATCTTGTCTCTATTCTCTATGTTCTTTATTGATTGTGGGGTTAAAAACTACAGAACGGGAAATTCACAATTAATAGGAATTGTCACAAGATATCACCATTCGAGATGAGAGAGCTTGAAAAGAAGAGTAGAAAAGAGAGCTTAGATAGTAAGAGAGAGGGAGAAAGTACACATGAGAAAAAAAGAAAAGGGTAGAGAGAAGAGATGAATTGTGAAGAGAAAGAGAGAGGTTGTGGAGAAAGAGAGGTAGATGTTCACAAGATCTACAAAGGGTTTTATCACTTGTATTCACTCTTCTATTGATGTGAGCCCCAAGGGCTTTTTTATACAAATGCCGAGGGGAGCTTTGATATTTATGAGAAATTTCTAGAGAATTCTTCAAAGGTCTCAGAGGTATCTTTTTACATATAATCTAGTCGAAGTTTCTAGACACTTCTTTTAAAGTATCTTCTTAAAAAATCAACCTTTTCGACCTTTCCTTTTGCAGGGAGGGGAGGAGGGGAGCGGGAGAGAAGTCAAGAAACCTTTTTGACTGTTTTTAAAAACAAAAGCTACTCTCATAAAATTGAAACCTATGCTTTAAAAAGAGGATGCAACCAAATTAGAGAAAGAAATCAAGATGTACATAAGATAACATTAAGGACTCAATTCAAACATTTTGAATATTTAATCATGCCTTTTCATCTTAGAAACATGCCTACTAGTTTCATGGTGTTAATTGATAATAATTTGCATACACTTATTGATAAATTTGTTATGGATTTTGTAAATGATTTATTACTGTATGGAAAATTTGTAAATGAACATGAAATTCATCTTGGAATAGTTTTAAAAGTTAAAAGAAAATTAGTTGTATATTAGCCCAAATAAATCATAATTGTTTCTTTCATACATAGAATATCTAAGGCACACAGTTTCAACCAATGGGATCAAGATGGATCCCAAGAAGCTTAAGGCTATTTTGGAATAGTCAACTCCTCAAGACAAGAGACAACTTCGGTCATTCCTAAGGCTTCTTGGTTTTTATCAAAAATTTATATCATCTTATACGTTAATTGCAACACCTATAATGAATTCACTTCAAGGCAAAGTCCCATTTGCATGGAGCAAGATCAGCAAGAAAGTTTTGATACTTTAAAACAAGAAGTTTCTAAAGCTCCAGTACTCAAGAGGTAGATCCAAAGAAACCAATTGTGTTGGAGACAGATGTTAGTGCCATAAATAGGGGCTATTCTCCACCAAATAGTAGGCCTAAAGCTTTTGAGAGTAACTTACTAGTGCACAACATAATTGCAAGTACACCAATAGGAGTTGAATGTGGTGGTGCATGCTCTTAAAGTCTGGAGAGACAATTTATATGGTACACACCAAGGTGGTTCAGTATGATACGTACAATACATGTACGATACGTGTACGGTGCATGGCAAGGAGGTTTGGTATGGTACGATAATGTGTGTGTATATCCACACACACACACACACACATATATATATATATATATATATATATATATATATATATATATATATATATATATATATATATATATATATATATATACACACACACACACACACACACACATTTTAAACTTTTCGCTATGAAGTATGCTTTATACACTATGTAGTATAATTTGTATACTTACTATATAATAATATATGCTCCATGCATTTATTTAGAGTGCATGAGCACTTAGTCTCATAGCATAATCAACTTTGAATTGTATGGTTCACATAATGAGGTGCCAATTTCAAATGAGTAAATGATACAATTTTTATTTAGAACAAGTATCATATACGCTTGATACGATCGGTACGTACCGTATGTATCATACACATCCAAGAGGTTTGGAGCAAGAATTTTTCCAACCTTGGTACACACTCTGAAGTATAAATAAGACACCGTATACTCGAGTATTCTTGTAATTGCTGGATCTTTGAGGCATAGAGGCTCGTTGGGATAAGCTTATGTAGGAGTTTCATATGGAAATCCTCTATAAAAGAGGTAAAGAGAATATAGTAGCTAATGCATTATCTCGAATAATGTATCAAATGCATAGTGTAATGATTCACGAATTTTTTACATATAATAAAATTATTTAAATTTGCATCACGAATTAATTCGCATGGACCAAATTTTATACACCTAGGAAATCGAATTTTTTTGGGTTACATTGACAATCGTGCCCTTAGAATGAGATAAAGAGCAGATGTTGTAAGTTGTTATAAAAGTATTTTGCTACATTATAGCTCAATAAAATTCATGAATCTTACATGGGATTAAGATAGATATATACTTTATATGTAAAAAAATAAAATTCTCTCCAAATGGATGAAATTCCGGAATATTATTTTTGTTCAGAACATACTAAATGAATTAAACGAATAATTCCCGAATTAGTTCTCACGAATTAAGTCTCTCGTTCGTACTATGATCAAATAGGGTTTACAATCTTAGAGAGCTCTTTGTTTCAAGAGATAAAGGAAGCACAAGCAAAAGATCCGCAACAAGAGCATATACCTAGTCAGAAGGACATTTTGGTAACCTCGATTAGCCAAAGATGCCTACACATGTTCGACAATGCTTTATGTGTCAGGTCAACAAAGCAAAATGGGTTAGGGCACCTAGCCTTCAGGCTACTACACCCTTTAGAGATTCCAAAGCACAATTGGGATAACATATCCATGGACTTCTTAGTTGGGTCATTGCCGACCTAACAGAAGTGGGATGCTATTCTAGTACTGGGAGATAAATTGAGTAAGATGGCTCATTTCATACTAATCAAGAAACAATAGGAGCTCCATAGGTAGGAGAGCTATTTAATCACCATGACTGCATATTCGATGGGTTACTAAAATCTAGATTCCATAATTTCATATAGGGATATCAAGTTTCTAGGACACTTTTTGGAAAAAAAATTCCACAAGCCTAAGATGCATTAAAGATGAGTAGTGAGGACCATCCACAAAAATATGGCCAGATCAAGAGGGCCAACCAAATACTAGAAGACATGTTGGGGGAATATTTGTATGAGAATGGGACAAATTGGGATAGTTATTTGCCATTAGTAGAATCCGCATATAATATTAGACCTCATAAGGTTACAAATATGTCTCCTTTTAGAAGAATTATGACATTAATCCCGCTCCTAGTACCATAGAAATGCCAAAGAAATGTCCTAATGCTTTGGAGTCTTTAGCAAATCTCTAAGCAAACTTAGAAATAGCTAACGCAAAGATGCAATGTGCAAATGAAAAGCCTAGAGAGTATTCTTGCAATAAGAGATCTCTTAGAGTCTTTCGAGATGCAAAGAGCCTATTTCTTGAATCATCAACAAGATCTTCTTCATTTTCTACAAGAAAGTGGTTTCACCGAGGTTATGAGGACCTTAGAAAGATATCTACGAAGCTTAGCGATGTTGCATACAGATTCAAGCATCTCGTAGATTGAAGAGTCCACCAAGTGTTTCATATCAGTAAACTTATAAAGTATATTTCTAAGGAGGATAATCTAACAACACATATTATTTCTTTGCTAAAGAGCAAAAGCACATATCATTCTCTAAATAGGATACTAAATAGGCGAGAATCAACTCGAGAACCATGTCATCCGAGAGCATGTAGTAGCCTGGAGACTATTACCACTTACAAATTCTACTTGGGAATTAGAAGCTCTAGTCTACAAGTACTTTCCCTTTGTTCAAAGGACCATGATCTTTTGAAGGGGGACAGAGTGTCAGACATGGTTTAGAGAGACCATTCTTATGTGTGTATGGGACAAAGACTAGTAGCCAAGTTCCCTAGCTTGGAGTTTATCCGAAGGTATCTAACTGATAGTGGGGATGAGTGTTATGTGATGGCCACATGCCCACACTAGAGCATAATAAAGGCTATCTATTTTTGGTATAAGAGGATAATATAGGATAGGTAGAGAGACATACACAAAACCCTTCACCTAGATTAAATGCCACATGTCCTAACTAAGCTTGCATTTTCCAAAAAATTATGCTTACATCAGTCAATCCTCATGCTTCATTGCATCTAGGTACATACTTTCAAAAAATGCAGCCTTAAGCAATAGCATGAACTTAATGTTAACCACGCTATCATAGTACATCTATGGTGGAAATCTGATTTTGGCATCCTAAATTTTGCCTCACTTAAGCAATAAAAAAAGGGGGCGAAAAAGCAGTTCTTGTAAGGGAATAACCTCTCTCCCCCTCCCCTCATCCCTCCCTCCCTATCCATCCATCCATCCATGTATCTATCTATATATCTATCTCTATCTATCTATAATATATATATATATATATATATATATGTGTGTGTGTGTGTGTACACACCTGACATGTCAAAGAATTAACACTTCTGTACCTGGCAAAGCCGTCTGAAATAGAGAGCTCTTCGATGCTGATTAACGTTCTTGTACATTAAACGTTCGACAATAATCAATTCATTCATGAGCTGCATAAAACCCTCCTTTAGCCGAAGCCGAGCGCTCTGAAGAGGAGATTCCATAACTTTTGGGGAGTTCGATTATTGATTTCAATTACTTTCGATGAGTCTCTTTGTTCGGTTAGCATCCCATTTTTCACAAGAACAGCGACTTCAAGAAGACTAAAGTTCATTCAGTGAGCCAGCAGAAGAAAAATAAGCTTCGTTAGTGGACCATTATTTTACGCAAAGACAGTGGCCTCAACAAGTTATCAACCTCAGCCAGCAGAAGAAAAATAAGCGTCGTTAGTGGACCATTATTTACGCACAGCTTTGGAGTGCCCTCGACAAGTTGAGAAAGATGATCAAATATCTTCAAGAGATTTTTATTGAGCCACAAATGATAATGTCACTTTCAGTGGGGGTGTGAGTGTGTATTTCCAATTCATTGTACTCTCAAACAAAAAATCACTTTGAATTGTGGTAGCTTGAATGCAAGAGTGGAGGAAGAAAATCAAAATAATATAGCACAATGGTTTTGTCTCTTTAGTGTGAATCTTTTTGGAGTTTGAGGTCTTTGGAAGCATGCAAACAGCATAAGAAAGAAGAAGAAGCTTGGAGCACAACACATAATATTGAGTGTATTACCAAGTGAATGTACAAAAGATAAGTGGCTTGTTAGGGTTATATGCATATATACAAGCCGAGGGAAAAAAACCTCCTAAAGAGGGAATAAAGTGCCACGACAGTCCTAAATATGTTTACACACATCATTACCAAATTATATCCACAAATCCCCCCTAGAAGTGATGTGGTGAACAAGGAGTTGGCACTCATGTAAAAGGAAGTGTCAAGCTATGTGAAAAGAGATCAATCCACAAAAGGAAGTAAGCTTCGAACTTCTCCCGAGGCAAAGCCTTTGTGAAAAGATCTGCAATGTTCTCTTTTGTTGGCACATATGCCAAACTGATTCCCCCAACAAAGAACCTCTCCTTGACATAATGATAATGCACCTCATGGTGCTTTGTGCGAGCATGGAACAAGATGGTTCCTCACAACTGCCAATGCACTCTAATTGTAGTGAAGATGGTGGTGGCAAAAGATTGATCAACACCTAAATCATCCAAAAGGCATTTGATCCACACACACTCAACAGTCATTATGAAAGCCTACTCAGCCTCACAACTAGAAGTGGTCATAGTAGGCTTCTTCTTGCTCAACCAATATATGCATCAGCTACCAAGCATGAAGCAAAAACCACTAGTAGACACATGTGTGTCATAGCAACAAGCCTAGTCAAAGTTAGAAAAAACATGTAAATCTGGCGGTAGTGATCTCCCCTTGGGATAAGACAATCCAAGTAGTTGGGTACCACTCAAGTAGTGAAAGATGCACTTAACCATATCAAGTAGTGAAAGATGCACTTAACCATAGTAGCGAAAGATGCGCTTAACCACCTACCAATTCTTGCCACATGGGCAATGCATAAACTTGCTCATATGAGAGACAACAAACTGAATATCAGGCTGAGTTATGCATAAGTAAATCAAGCATCCAACAATGTGTTGATTTTCTTTGCCTCTTTTGCAGCCAGTTTTGGACAACTCTTTATGAGATGATCATTTCCTTTATAGCATTTGCAAAACAATTTTTGCTTTTCTGGTTTCTTCTTGTCTTTGTCTTCCTTTTTTGACTATGCAGAATTAACAGATTTCTTCTTACTAGTAGATGAGCTCTATTTACCTTTGCCCTTCTAAATAGCTAAGAAAGCTTGATTTGCTACAAGCATAATGGATATGCTCTACCTAGACTGATCTTCTTGCAACAAAACAGACACTAAATCCTCAAGTATTAAGGCATTTGGATTGTCTTTCATCATCAATCAAAGAGTAGAAGCAAAATTCTTATATGAATCTAGAAGACCATTCAGAACAGTCTACAAAAGTGAACTGTCTGGCAAGACTTCATCAGCAGGAATCAATTGTTCCTTCAAATCTTTGATCTTTGTCAAAAATTGTCCATAGAATATCCTTCATTCAAATGCTCACTCTCCATTATTTTTGGGGGTAAGCAACACGAGCCTCATTTATAGTCAAGTACAAAGTGGTAATTGTATCCCAAGCATCCTTTGTTTTTTTGCAAGAGCAAATATGAGGAATAATGGCATGCTTGACAGGCAAGGCTATCAATGCATGTGCCTGAGTATCTCTACCATCCCATCGAAGTTGCTTTGCAATAGGTGAAGCAGGAACTGTAGCACGAATAAGAACATGAAGATCATAATATTCAACACCATCTACATCACGTTCAATAATTGTATTCATAGGTGTTGTTAAACGCTGTGTTCTAACTGTCAGAAGTGCGTTTAAACGTTGTTGGGTTCTTGGGAGTGGAAGGGGTCTGTAAAAACAGAGGCCCTATGCTTGTTTCCCAAAATGACTTCACACCACAATATACTAATATTCAAGACTTCTATCATGAATTGGTATACCCTTCTCAATCTTTACGGTTCGTTATTCTAATTCTTCCAAGGTTCGCCAAACACACTGTACCAGACGATTAGTATCATTATACTGAGTTACCTCGGACCCTTTTCCGAATACACATTGCAGTAACATTAGGAACAATAGCAGTAGTTCAACCTTCACCGAACAGTGCTCATAGTCAAACTCAACCAAAGACACAAAAGGACTCAACAGTTACAGACACACAGTGCTTGAAGATTCAGTATGCAACTTAGGACAGCTCTTACCGTAGCTTAATCTTTGTCGTACGAACATAGACCTCAATATTAAAGACAACACAATACAAACCCGAATACCAGAAAAGCTACCATAGCTACACAGACTCCACCAAACACTGGCAGACCATTTCAAGAAAGAATAACAACACGATACGCGAACTAACACAACAATCCCAATAGAGACTCGCAAACGACTTACTCAAACAACAGTACAACGATCTACATATGTAAATGAAACTCACAATCGCAACAGAGATCGATAGACAACAACACGGATATGCACAGTTTACTCAGAGTACTCAAAAATTAGACAAACAACGCTACAGCAACGTTCAGATAATCACCCAGACGGACAGTCTGGTGATTCCACGAATCGTCACTGAGCATCTCTTTTCATTGCTTTATATAAAAGATTACAACTGTCAGTGTAACAACTTTTCGCACGTGCGAACAAAAGATTCAGTTTTACAACTTCCAATCCGGCGGCCGACTAACAGTGTAGTAGCGCATTTTTCAATACCCTGCACAATATTACACAGTCCTTTTGTGACCAATACATGATGCATCATATATGCCCACAATGGGTAGTTGGTACCATCCAACTTTTCATCAACATCCAACATATGGAATACATCATTGCTTTCAACCATGGCCATTGAGTAAAATACCTTGATGGAGAAAAATGACTATATCTCAAAAAGTTGAACAGAACTACCCTATCAAGCTCTGTTAAACTTATAGCATACTTCGAGGTGCTTGTATTGACGAATTGAAACTTGTATATATGTTTGGCACAAAAGTACAAAATTGCTTGCATAGGCAATGTGATAGTGCATTCAAAGGCCAAAGCGAGCTCAAATCCAAATTTTGACACCACAAATCAAAGTTGTTTTGAACTCCTGATGACCCTGAGTATGCTCACCAAATTTTGTATGATCTTGAGACTGTGACCCAAGGGGTGTCAATGAGACCCTAGATGAAGCAGCGACCTTCTTTGATACCAATTATTGGAGTTTGAGGTCTACGGAAGTATGCAAATAAAACAATGAAGAAGAAGAAGCTCGGAGCACAACACACAATAATGAATGTATTACCAAGCGAATGTACAAAAAATAAGTGATTGGTTAGGGTTATAGGCTTATATACAAGCCAAGGGGAAAAACCCTCCTAAAGAGGGAAAAAAGTACTTCAGCAGTCCTAAGTGTGTATACATCACTACCGAATTATATCAACAAATCCAACCTTGCATTATTCGGTTTAAAATGTGTGGAATTCAAAAATAAGCATGCAAATATTGCATTCAAAAGGGGCATGCAAATAGTGATAACATGCCTTTAAAGATACATCATTTCCACACATTCAAATATAAGTGGTTTTTAATTGAATTGTTATAAAGTCCATGCACTAATGAATAAGCATGTATCTTTGAATCAAGCATGCAAAGCTTATTTCAAATTGTAGAATGCCTTCAACCTGCACACCTTTTTTTCTTACACTTTGTGTACCTAAGTCAAGAAGACTTAAGGGCTTGTGCCAAAGAGACTAAACCTCATTTGCCACACAAGTGCGTATAGTGGGAAATTGACACACGCTTACTTGTCAATCCGATCAAACGACCTAACCAAGTGTATGAGGAAATGTGCACACATGATGGAAAATGAAGTGGTTCAGCTTATATGCATGAGAAAAGACTAATCCACCTCTCAAACTCACTGAAATACTGAAAGTGTCTGTCGCGATACCACTTACAGCAGTTTTCAGTAAATTGAGGATTTCTCCCAGCTCCAAACTCCGAATATAGTCAATAGTGGACTCCCTTCGAAGCTCTCAACGAGACGCATCTATTGGCAATGGTTTCACTCGATTCTGACAATTGTGCTTCAAGTTATGGCCAAAATAATGAATGGAAATAAACACCCACACTCACACCATAACTCCTACAAGCTTTCACACACACTACAGTAGCTCAAAAACAGTGTGGAGGGGTAGACAACAGTCCTACACACACATTCCAAGCATTATACACACATAAAAGATCAAAGAGAAGATGGAAGTCTGAAAGAAAGAAGCAAATTCAAAAATCAGGAGCTCTCCTTCTTCACAATGGCAAAAAGTCTCTACAAAGAGTCACAAAGTAACTTATATACATGTGCCCTAAATTTGGTCCTTTCACACAAGAGACCGGCACTTTATTATTAAAAAGTGAATTCCCTACTAATTTACAAGGAATATGTTACAATGAGTTGGACTTATGCATCTAGAGGACTCCTCTAGTGCATTTACATGGCTTGAGGGAATTCTCTAAGACTTTGAAGAAGAAAAATTATGCTCTTTAATTTGAAAATTTTGGGGCTCTTCTTTTGTGCTTCTCTGCTCTGCAACACTCTCCCCCTCTTTGTCTCTGTTGTCCCTTGACAGGCTTTACTTTTGTCTTCAGCTTGTTTAAGAGTTGTGAATACACGCACCCAGTGGTCGAAGCAGCAACAAGAACTGTCAGAGAATTTGTTATTTTATTTGATGTATGTCCTTTGCTTCTGTTTGCTCCTTGATATCCTGTACATCACAAATCTGGGTTGTTGCATTCAGTCGGGCTGCCACGCACGCCACCAGTGACTAAGAATGTGTTGTTCTTAGTCACCCTCTTCAACTTTTCAGCCTCTCCCCTTTCTAACTTTTGGTCTTCTGATATGTCTTTGTCTTCACACATCTGACCTTGTTATATTGCTCTGAGCCTGTTTACTTGGTTGCCAATGCACGCTATCAGCGGAAGGATTATTACCTGCCAAATATTGTCTTGCACTTCTTCATGGATACTTCCTGGCCCTGGTTTGTCCTTCCCATGAAATGTCCTGGTTCTGATTGTTCTTTAATTCCATTCCTCAGGACCTGGCTGTTTCGCGTTGTTGCCTGATGCGTGCCCCTACGAGGCTTTGAGCAGAGGGTGGTTCTTTTGTTCTATGATCTTCATTCTTTATTGAGCAATTTTTGACTTTGATCTTCTTCTTCTTCTCTTCTTGCTTGATTCCCCTTCCACACATCCCTCCTCCTGAACTCTGTCGTCCCCCACAGGCTTTTTGTGGTGACGTGAGTACGTTTGTATGACTGCTTGCTCTCTTTGATTCAGCAAATTGGCGTGACATATCATAAATTCCTTCCACTGGCTTGACTCCACTCCATCCGCTGGTGCTTGTCGGTGATCCGCAAAAAAACTGGTTTCATAAGCCACCAGGCGTGCATTAAGGTTCGAAGTCATTTTGACAAAAATTTCTGAATCTATTTCAAAGAAGCCTGTGAAAAATGCTTCTTCAAATGTCTGCATGTACATGCTTGGCAAAAACATCAATCGTGAATAATAGGCCATAAGTGTTAAGCGGCTCGGAATAGTTGAAAGATAAAAAATGAGCACTTCAGATCCTTGTGTAATGCCAATGAAGTTCAAAAAAGTATATTTTGCGTGCTGGAAGACTTTAATTAGTATTAGTAGCATGCAAAAAATCTTATTCATCATCTTTACTGCTAAATCAAGTACTGTCGCATATCTTGCAATCCAAAATTCCATTGTCTTTACCATGTACTCTTCCGTCGGTAGGTAGTTATGTGGTGGACTAAGCAATAACGGATAATTCAACCATTGATTATTTATGCTTCCCTAGCGCTGTGCTTCCCAAAATTGCGTCCAGGAGCGTCTTCGGGGTACTGGGCAAAAAGATGGGTTTACCTGAAGCACATATGGTGATGCTTACCACTGTACCCGCAATGTAGGATTCTTTTTCAAAACTTTGCGCCTCCATATGGGAGCAGCCTTCTCGAACTCCTCTTGAGTATAATTGAAAGTATTCTTGTCAAACTGGAGGTTGTTGTCAAGCTCTTTATTTGTCGTTGTCCTTATATATTGTTGCGTTTGTTCTTTTAGGAGACCATATGGTACATTGAAAGGCTTCAAAATTTGATCCAAGTTTTTGCTTTCAATTTGTGCTTCCTTCATGACCTGGATTATTTGATCTTCAAATTCAGCAGTAAGCTGGGACACCAGTAGTGCTCTTTTCGGTCGGCTCAGTTCTGCAATGTCCCGATTATTATGTTCAATTCAGATCGCCTGTTCCTCCCTTATTGGCGAATGATATAAGGGGGGAGAGAGAGGACGTACCTCAGTCTCCTCAGTAGCCTCTTCGGATTTTGGAACCACTGGTGTCCCCTCAATCGCCTTTTGCTCTAGCTGCTTTTGTAGTTTCTAAATCATCTCATCTTTTTGCTTGATTTCTTCATTGGCTTTAGCAATAGTGTCCTTGTGTTTGAGAAGTTCTTGAGCAACAATATCAAGGTGATCAGTGTCTTCTTTACATTGCATAAGATAGCGATTCTGAGCCTTTTTCCATTTAGTCCTTAGAGTTGCGGTGTCCTCCATGTACCTCTTTTCCCAGTCAGCAATGGTTGTCTGCTCTTGTTTGAGCTGATCTTCATACTTAGCTATCTTGTCCTCCATCTCATTTATGTCTTTGTCCGGCCTTTCCTGCACATCTATGGACTGATCACTTAGAAGAGCTGTCATGAGCTCCTTATTTCGGTTCCTTAGGTTTTTTGCCTCCTCCATATATACCTTTATTTGTGATTCCAATATTTTACTCCTTGCATTCATCCGCGTCTTCTCAGCGTCGCAAGCTTCATATTTCTTTTTTAATTCCTGGAGTTGTTCTTTCAATTTTGCATTTTCCATCTCTAAAGTTTTGTACTGATTTTTAATCTCTTGAACTTCATTTTCTTTCTGTAATATATGCTCCTTTGCTATCTTTAACTCAACAAAAAGATTCTTACCGATTTCTTGAAGTTCATGCTTGTCCTGCATCGCTTGATCGTAGTCTTCATCAGCCTCAAGCAATAGTTGTTGTGTATCCATTGCGGTTCTGATCATGTCTTGCACTACGGGCTTGAGTTGAGCGATGTCAACATTCAACCATGTTCTTGGTATGCTAGGAGCTTCTCCAGTTTGTACATATTTTCCTTGCTCTACATGGATAGTTTCATTGTGGGGTTGTTTGATTTGGAGTTGTATCTTGGTTCTTTTATTTCTTCATCCAAATCAATAACTTTTGTGGCACTCCCTTGAAAAGTGACATCCATGGGGGAGGGCTCTGCCACAACCCTTATCGGAGTGAAGGATTCTGATTCTTCGACTGTAGCTTCTTTAGGCTCTTTCTTTGGAATCTTGATTGACATTTCCCCTGTAAGTGTTGTCTCCGTGATTTGAATAGTGGAAGTCTCATTGATTTTGAGGACCTGTGTCCGTTCTTGATTCGCTTCCTTGGTTGTGGTGTCCTGATCTGGTTGGACAGTGATGTCCTCCACCTTCATGCCCTCTTCTTCTTCACTATAGTTGACTGCATTCAATTCTTCCCATTGTCCATCATCCTTTGATTTACTTTGAATATCCACATTTAATAAGGATGTGTCGCGTTCTTCTTGTGCATGCGAAGATGAGCTTGAATTATCCAATCCTATTTCTCTGTAGCGGTGTACTTTGGTGAGCTTCTTTTTAGTTTCTCTCTCTTGTTGGGTCTGGTGGTAATGGTGCCCTTGCACTGATAAATTGACTTGCCCTTCTGTATATTGATGTGTATCTTCCAGGGCCTTAGTTAAATCTTCTTCTGTAATAGGCCGTTGCTCTTCAATCCTTGTTTTTGGAAGTACATGTGCCCTTTTTGTGGATGGAACTTCCTCTTCTACTTGCTTTACCTCCCTGAGTCTCTTTGTGCCTCTCATTCTGGGTTGAGAGCTAGTTTCTACCTCTTCCGCAATCTTGACTCCTCTTTTCTTTTTAGGAACTGTGGCAACTTTGGCATACTTAGTGATGGCAGTCGATGATGGCATTTCTTGCAGATGCTCTCTAATACCTAAAGCATGGTAAATCAATATTGTCAGAGCTACACTGCCATTGAGGAACTTCTTGCTGGTCCATTGCTTCTTTGCCTCGAATAGTCTTTCCTGTATGTAAGGAGTTAGATTAATTTGATTGCCAATTTGCTTGATGGCATGTGAGAATAGCTGAACAATTATCTTCTGAGGGGCCGTGTATCGATGCATGTTGGGGAAGCAGAAATGCTCATGAATGAGCCTAACTTCCTCTTCTATATCAACTCTGTTGATGTCGGTGAACATTTTGGTCTTTGCCCCTCGACTCTCTTCTTTCACTACCGTGTTGCCATCCTTTTCCCATCCAAAAGCTTCCTTAATCAAGTCATGTGTGAACTGAATAACTACCCATTCATCTATTTTATCCATAACTCTAGCCTTGGGCACCAATGGATCATGTAGTGCTGGCTGTAATGTGTTCATGACTTGTGTGCACCTTTGAAAGTCGGGCTTGTAGATTGGCAGTTCAAAATATTTGTGTATGCCCACTTTCTTCATGATGTCGATTGTAGACAGGAGTTCATGCACTACTCTGAAATCTTGGGACATGATCGAAAATTGATGATCTGTATGCATGATTTTGATAGTCGCCAGGAAGAGATACTCCCCAGCCGGTTGATCTTCTCGAAACCAATGTCCCTTTGCTTTGGTGATACTCTGGAGAGGAAATTCCAATACTTCCTCTTGAATTGTTGCTTCAGAATCTTCAGAAGCCATCTGCACTTGTAAGGAAAAGTGCATTAGCTTTAATAGAAAGCATAGCAACTGCGTAGTGCATTGCAGTGATATGTTGTCGTTGCATCACTCCGTTTCCCTTGGTTCTATAAGTGAGATCTATTACCACATCTTTTTATTTCTTTTTCCTGAAAGAAAACAAGTATTAGTATAGCCGAAGCATTTATTTATTTACAAAGTATGTCCATTCCTAAGGAAGTTGAAGCTATGACCTAATCCCCATTGGAGAATGTGCACCACTAACTGTTTTATGCACATCAAGTGCCGAATGCTTGGCCCTGTAAAGTGGCCCTAGTATGCGTACTTTAGGTGCATTTGATACTTCATGAGTGCAATTGGAATCTTTGTTATTGTGGTGGTCCATTCCTTGTGGTTGCTTTGGCTTCCAAATCCACTTCGTGGTTATGTTGATAGCCCGTGTCTTCTCTCTAGTCCTTCGAACTTCATGTATTTCTTTTGATGTCCTAGTAATTGAGTTTGTTCTCTTCATGTGTTTATGATGAATCTGTCTTGGCTGCATTGTTTGAATGTCTCGATGTAATGCATCCATATGTTTGTTTATCTCTTGCTTGGCTGCTTGTCTGACCTTTTTGGGAATCCATATCTGTTGTCAAGCCTTCTGAGCTTCAATCAAAAGCTTAGGGAGCCATATTTGCAAGAGTCGTTTTGTTTCAGATTTTTGTGATGCTGAATTTTTGTTCTCCTTTTTCTCCTCATGAGTTGGTGTTGACGTCTTTGAGTTCTGCACTTGATCCTTGCATACCCATTTGAATTTGACCGTTCCTTGATGCGAGTATCTCAGTGTTGTTTTCCACATTGGTGATCCTTCCGTCGTGTGAGAAACTCCATGAGAGTTGGTCCCCTTATTATCTGGCCGTTCACCAACTGAATAGGATGATTTCACCTCTTCCTTGGACACATTAGGGTTTGAGCTTTCTGCTTCTTTTAGATTGGTTTCTGAGGTATTGGGGCTGGAATCATGTTCCACTAGCTCTTCTTTGCATTCTTCTGCACTCTCGATGACTTTTGGTTGTTGTGAAGGCTTCTCCCCTAATAGACTAAAAATTTCTTTGTGCCCTATCTTGGCTGAAATATAGCCTTGAGCTAGGTTGATGATGACTTCATTCTCAATGATCCAATCCTGTCCTAGGATCAAATCTTCTATTAAATCTTCATCTCTGCACACTAAGACTTGTTGTTCCATGGAAGAATTTCCTAGGTGGAGGGATACTATCGTTGCTCCAATGCATTGTATGATTTGACCTCCAATTCCTATCATACGAGCTTTTGTGGGAGTCATAATCATTTGACGATCTTTTATGACCATATTACGTATGCAACTAAGTCCTGCTCCTGAGTCTATCAAGGCATCTATCAATTTGTACTCTGTCTTGCCAATCCCTAGGTTTAGGTAAGGTTGTGACATGTAGGCACTAGTCGTATCATACTTATGGACTCCCATAGGGACACGCTCTTCTCCTTGGAGATATCGTTCGTCTCTTTGCCTAATCCATTCTTTCCGTTTCTTAATGCGTTCTAGGGCTTCTTGTCGTGCCTCCTCTCTAATCCGTTCTTCCTCTTTCCTCCTATTTTGAGCACCTACTAGACGTGCTAACATTTGATCCATCAATGGCTCCATGAACCGTTTCACTCTACATCCACTTATGTAGTTAGGAAGAATGTCTCCATCTAAAGTGGATAGATTAACTGCTCCACTAGTAGAGATCCTATTTATGATCAGAGGTCCATATCCGCGCTTTTGTAACTTCTTGGCATGTTGCTTTAAGGTATAAACCAGGACTAGGTCTCCTTCTTTAAGTCCTTTGTCTTTTATATGTGCATCATAGTAAGCCTTTTGTCTTCTCTTGGCTGCATATATTCCTGCTACTGCTTGTAACCTAGTTTCATGCAGCTTCTCTATTTGGTCTAGTTGTTGGGATAATTCATGTCCGGTCCATTTATACTGTTGTGCCACTCTCAAAGTGGGGATTAAAAAATCAATTGGCAAAATTGCATTCTGCCCGTACATTAAATTGAATGGAGTAGTTCCAATGGCGGTTTTGTATGCGACTCGGAAGGCCCAAATTGCATGATGCAATTGCTTGTCCCAGTCAGACCTCCCATTATTGACGATTTTTGTCAATACTGTGCATAATACCTTGTTGGAACTTTCTGCTTGACCATTGGCTTGGGGATGGTATGGGGCTGATTTTTTATGGATCACTAAAAACTCATTCATTAGAGACTATATCACTTCATTAATGAAGTGCATTCCTCGGTCACTCACAATCTCAATTGGTAATCCGAAACAAGTGAAGATGTGCTCAAAAAGAAACTTAGCCGTGGTTTGAGCATCATTCTTTCTAGTAGCCTTTGCCTCTACCCATTTCGTCAAGTAATTTGTGGCTACTATGATGTATTCGGCATGTGATCCTTTGGCCGGTGGGTTAATGGGTCCTATGAAGTCAATACCCCATTTAGAGAATGCTCTAGCACAAACCATAGGTCTCAATGGCATGTCATCCCTCCGAATTGGGTATTTAGCCCTTTGGCATGTCTCGCAGCTTTGTACATATGTTTCAGCATCCATATGTAAAGTTGGCCACCACAAGCCTGCGAAGAGGATCATTTTTACGGTTCTCTTGGCTAAAAAATGACCTCCAGCCGCACCTGCGTGTGCCATCTCTAATATGGGCAAATATTCTCCTTCATGCACACATAATCATAATTGGTTGTCTTTTCCTCTTCTAAACAAGTTTCTTCCTATGAGTACATAATCCTTGCTCATCTCCTCTAGGGATCGTTTTCTTGCCAAGCTAACTCCTTCCTCATGCTCTCTTGTCTTTAGAATTTTTACCAATGTTTTGCTCCAATTGGGTACTATCGTTGAGAAAGGTATGGACGTGTGATCCTCGGGGATTATCTCTTGGCATTCCGCACAGGTACTTACGTAGTCATGGACATACTTAGGCATGTCAGGCCAGTATACTCCTAATCGCTTTAATTCCCTAATAGTTCCATGAGTTCCTTTGTGTGTTCTCCATTTGTTCACATGTGCTTGTTCAATCAATTTCATTTGTTCATCCTCCTCAACACATCTCAGCAATACACCATTGTATTCCTTATAGTACACACTTCCCGCAATAATGTGCAAATTCCTTGATTGGAGAATTTCCTTTTTGCTCTCCTTATTGATTGAGTGTTGTGGGCCATGATTAAGTATAGGAATTAGTTTTTCTGCCCACTTTGGACAAACTTCCAGATTAAACAAATAAGTGTCTGGCAGATCACTTGGTGGTTCTCCATGTGTTAACCTAGAAAGGTGATCTGCTCTTACATACGTGTTTCCCTTTTTCACTATCACTTCAAAGTCAAACTCCATCAAGAGTAGAAACCATCTTACCAATTTTCCCGTGTTACAGGGCTTATTGACTAGGTACAATAAAGCTTGATGGTCTATGAAGAACTTGAATTTGTTGGCTAAGAGATAGTGTCTAAATTTCTTCACTGCATAGACCATTCCCAATCCTTCTCGCTTGGTAGTGGTATAGTTCCTCTCGGCTTGGTTCAGTTGTCTACTCGCATAGGCAATTGGGTGATCTAACCTTCCTTCATCTGTTGGTTGGGCTAAGATACATCCTATTGTGTAATTAGAAGCGTCTACATGGATATGGAAGGGCTTGTTCCAATTCGGTGTTTTCAGAATTGGGGCTGTGCTCAACCTCTTCTTTAACTCATTGAATGCTTTCTCACATTCCTCTGTCCAAATGAATTGAGTTAAGAGTCCATACAGGGGTTTGGCGATTATGGCATACATGTGGATAAATCGACGGTAGTATCCACAATGTCCCATAAATGCTTGCACCTCTTTCGCATTCTTAGGTCTAGGAAGCTCTAAGATGAACTTAATCTTGTCCTCATCTGTGGATATTCCATTTCTAGAGACTATGTGTCCTAAGATCTTCCCTTGTTTTACCATGAAGACACATTTCTCTGGGTTTAGGAAGACTCTATATTGTCGGCATTTATTAAATATCTTTCGCAATTCAGGAATGTGGTCCAACCTTTGATTTGAATATGTACATAGGTCATCTACATACACTTCCATGCTCTTTTTCAGGAATTCCTTGAAAACATGACACATCAATCATTGGAAAGTAGCAGGCGCATTAGTGAGTCCAAAAGGCATCACTCGGAAAGCATAGACTCCCCATTCGGTCGCGAATGCGGTCTTATGTTGATCCTCAGTAGCAATAGCTACTTGATTGTATCCGGAGAATCCATCTAAGAAGCTGTAGACTTCTTTTCTTGCTACTCTTTCCAATAGATGGTCCGTAATGGGCAATGGGTAGTTGTCACGTATGGTGGCTGCATTGACTTTTTCAAGTTAATGCACACTCTCAGTTTTCCATTCTTCTTAGACACAACTACTAATGGCGAGACCCACTTGGTGTGTTATATTTCATATATGAATCTTGTCGCTAATAGCTTGTCTACTTCTTCCTTAATTTTGGCAGCATAGACCTCATTGTATGTATATGGGTGTTGTTTTGATGGTTTCGCATCTGCTATCATTGGTATTCTATGAGCACAAATCAAAGGTTCCACACCCTTGAGATCCTTATATGTCCATGCGAATACGTCTCGATATTCTCGGATCACTTGTATTAGCTCTGCTTCCTCTTCAACTTACACATCTTTGCCTATGTATGTGCATCTTTCTTCTCCATCTTCCACTGTTACTATGATTTTTTTTGTTTGTTCTTTGTTGTCGAATGCTTCTCCATCTTGAGCCTCTTGTTTAGGCATTTGAATGGCTACCTTTCTCTCATCTACTTCATATCTTTTAAAATGTTCAAGAACCTCAAAAAGATCTGGATTTGGTTCGATTTTACTCGTGTTTTCCTCTTGCTTTTGTACTATGGGAGCGGCTTCTATTGCCAAGATTTTTGTTGGTTCCTGCTTCTCTTTGGTTCGAATGGTGTCTAGATAGCTCTCTTCTGAATCGAATTCTGGTTCCATTTCTATACTCTTATATTCTTCTTTCCATTCTTTTTCCAAGATTTCTCCTTCTTCCACTTCTTGAACCATGTATAAATTCACATCATAGCCTTCTTCATCTACGCACTCGTTCATAGTTAGTACTTCCTCATTCACACACACATCTAAGGTGGCTAAGATTTCCATCCATCCATGCGGTTCAAAGGTTTCATGAGGAAAGATTTGAGGCATATACCTTGGGTCCTCTACAGGTCTGTAGTTAGGATGTCCTATTGGCCATAACTGTCTTTTGTTGTCCTCTTTCTTGGCTTCTTTACACATCCATAACTGGGCGTCCTCGTGCATCCATGATTGATCGCTTGATCAAGCACTATGAATGGATAGGTCATCTTCCTCCTTGTGTATGGGATTCCATTGTAGTGGAGGGACATCTCAATATGAAAATGTGTGCAAGTTTATCTTGGTGGTATTTCCTTGAGGTTGCAGGTATAATGAATCTCTTCCCCAGTCTTGCACTACCCGCATTTGTCTTATGAAAGGTCGTCCTAATATCATTTCGTAGTTGTTAGCCTTTTCAAATTTATAGATGGCTAATGTGTGTTCAAATTCAACTCCACAGGTGGTTAATTTGATTTTTCCCAGTATTACTAAGGGTTTCTCCACATGACCGTCTGCTAATTGGAGCTTCATGCGTGTGGGCCGTAAGGCAGGCTTCCCCCATTTCTCCCAAATCTTCTGTATTACCTTCATCTCCTTCACTAAATTCTCCCACTTTATCAACTGGGATTTGCATCTTAGATGAGTTTTCTTTCCCTTGACTTTCTTTTCTTCCTTCTCTTGCCCTAATTCCAATTGACTCGCTAATTGCTTCCATAAATGCAGTTTAACCTGAAGTAATTCTTCCACGATCAGTTTGCATTGTACTTTCGTCTTCTTTAGTTCCGCTAGATTGTGTGAACTCTTTTCAGATTTTCCCTTTCCTTTTCCATGTACCGTTGGTGCTCAGATTATCATAGACTCCTTTTTGTATTCTCCCATGTAATTAGGTAAAGTTGAAATGCTCTGAGCTTCTTCTCTATTTCTGTCTAGCCTTGACACTTCCTCATATAGTTCTTCCACATTGGGATTGGGTTGATAAACTTCCACATCTAATTCCTCAAAGGGAGGCTTTGTCACTTCATTCTTCTTCCATTGTTCTTCTTGGATTCTATTCCATAATTCCTTTGGCCAATCAGCTTCTAGGTCAGGTATTGTTGACATCGGTTCATCTTGAGTTTTCACTCATTCACATGTGTCATCCTTCCCTCTAAATTCTTTATTCTTGGCTTTGACACACTCCTTGTGTTGCTCCTCTACTGGAAGTGTCGGGATAGTCTTTTCTAGGGTTGCTTGTGCTACCTCTATGAGTTTTTGACATATCGCAAGCCTTTCTTTTTCTAATTCTCCTTGTGGGTAAAGCTTTTCGTGTTGCTCTACATTCGGTCCAGTCTTAATCCTAGCTTGGTAAGCTTTCAGCCACATGTCTAGGTCGTCAGGTTTTGGGTCAGCTAAAATTGATCCTGGTTTCTCTCCTTCTTGGATAAGCGGTGGAATGGGAACCTCTTCCTGAATCCCTTGTTCTTTATGCTCTTGTTTGTTTCTGGTTTGTTTCCTATTTTCTTCACTCTTGTGTTTCATCCATTTATCTTTGAGCTTTTCTCTTCTTTCCTTCCATTTCTGTGTTTTTGTGTTCTGCATACTCTCACGTGGGTCCTCTGAATCTTCAACTATCTGAATTTTGGGACTTGCTGTTCTATTGTCTTCTTGTTCTCATTCCGGTTGTTTTCCTTTTTGCTCTTTTGTTTGGGCTCTTGTAATGGCCTTCAAGGGCATTGTGTATTCCTTATCACTTCCAGGTGCTTCTATCACTTCAATTACATTAATTGGTGCAGTGTCTTGGACTTTGGTTGGATTCTTAGGGCAATCTCTGAAAAGATGTTCCTTTCCGCAATCATTACAATATCCTTCCCAAGTCCTAGGGGGTGGTGGATTGTAAGGCCGAGGACATTCTCTAATAAAATGGTCTCCTTCGCATCTATAACAAGGTCCTCTCGGCACAGGTGGCCTAATGGGTGGTCTCACAAGTGGTTGTGCTTTAGGTGCAGTATACATCAAAGTTGCTACCTCCGTTCCATAAGCCTGATCATAACCTTCATATCCATAATAAGCCGAATCATATGCTGGTTCGTATTCTAACATGTTGGCTTCATAGGGATAGTAATCTCCTGGGGGAAGCTCATATCCAGGGTTTTTTGATTCTATACTGGTCATCGTTGAGGCTGGCACTATGGCTCTTTCCAAATTTTCTTCTGGCTGGACGTACTTTACCGGTACCACTTGTTGTGGTTGTGACAGTTGTGGTCCTAACACTGGTTGGGGCGGTGGATATGGTACTTGCTCGTATGGCCTCGGTGCTCCTGTTGGTGTTGGATAGGGATTGTACCTGGGCATCTCTCTGCCTGGATCTCTAGGTGGATATCCATATGGTCGATACTGAGGAGGTTGCAAAGGTTGTGCCTGCCTATTGAATGGGCAGTTTTCTGTGGTGTGGTTGGTGTATTTTTTTTCTATGTGGCAATACAAGGCAATTCCTTGTTGAAGCTGTCTGTTGTATGGATATGTTTGATGTGCACCGGTCCCTCCTCGCAGACACATGTGTGTAGGGTGATCTCCTCCACATAGACTACATCTTCGTAACATGGGCACTCTTAAAGTCGGGTGTTGGTAATTTCTATGTCCTTGGACTCCCAATTTCTTTGCTACCAACTCTACTAATTCCTCCACATTACTGGAGTTGGAAGTAATAGTACTCCAAGCATCTTCTGATTTAGTGGGGCTGGGTGTGCTCTTGAGATCCTCTGCTAGATTGTCTTCTAGGTCAATGCACTCTTGAAGACATTCACTCAGGGTTTGTAATCTCTTCACCTAAACTAAAGTTCTTAGGGTTCCATTCGTGAGTCCATCAAAAAATAATGAAATCATTTTTTGTTGAGTGGGCCTCTCTGCAGCTCGGCATCTATCAACATACTGATTGAATCTTCGGGCGGCTGTTTTCACTGTTTCATTAGAGTTTTGTTTAAAACTATGGATTAAAGATGCAGAATTGTGCTTGATCCCTCTCTTAGTGAATTCCCCAATGAATTCCTGAAAAAATTGTTCCATGTTTCCAAATTGGTTGGGGTCTAATGGTTGGAACCAAGTCAGAGCCGTTCCTGTGAGGGTGAGTCCAAAAGACTCATACTGCACGAAGAAGTCGTCTACTTGTTCTTCCCTTAGAACTTGTTTAAATTCAGCAATGTGATCGTAGGGTTCTCCCAATCTATCATAATGATTTCTTACACATTTGGCCACTTGGATAGGTCTCAGTCTTCTCAGTGGTTTGGGCAGTCTGGGCATTACAAGGAAGGCAGGAACTGCTGGTCTAACTGGGGGTATTCCAGGCTGTCCTCCTATTGGTGGTCATGGTCTTACCGATGGTCGGTATTGATTACCTACTCCTGGGTGGGTCTGATTGTGTGTTTGCACTCCCGGAGTCGCAAATTATACATGTACGGTTTGGAACACTCCGTTGGCTAGTTTGTCCTGACATGGTGTGCTCTGCCTCATGTTGGGTTCCAAAGGGGTTCTGAGAGGTGGTTGCCTGCTCTCTCTGAGGGAATACAAGCAAACCCATGTATTTCAGTTGAGCCCTGTCTATGGCATCAACCAACCAATATCTTCTCCGATTCTTATCTAGGTATGTTATCCTAGTCTCGTCTTCTGGATCCTTTAGCTCATAAAATGTCATCGGGCTTTCTTCTCTTCCTTGGGCCGGTGAGTTTGTTTGAAGCAATAAGTCCATTCCATGGATCAAATAGACTTCCAATAGGTAGTCGTCTTGAGGTATCAAGTCTCCTCTCAAGACACGTGTCACTTGGGACCTACCTCTAGGAGTCGTCACTAACTCCTCAGGGTTTGGTCTCCCTGAGTTTTCTTGTCCCTCTAACTCTCCCCTTTCATTGATCAAATTGAGAAATTCGGTTACTATGTAGATGTGACCTATCTTGTCCATGTATGCTCCTCCTTCATACTTAACAGCAGGTATGGGCACAATTGTGGCATCCTTGGAAGTTACCATTCTAGCCACAGATCTGTTTAAGCCATCCAGGTAGATGGGAATCTCCTGGCCATTAGTAGAAACGTATTGTAAGGAGGTACGGTACTCTCCCTCCACAGCGATCATGAAGTTTCTACCTGGAGCAGGGCCCTGCATGTCTTCTGAAGCCATGGGTATCTCCTCCTCTGAGTCACTAGAGGTGTCTGAATAGACAGAGCGGTGACTGACCTGAGCGGCACTTCCAAAAGAAGATATGACACTTCTTCGGCTACTTAGCACTCTCCCTAACCTCAAGTTCATTCACCATCTTGAGGCTCTCTAGGTCTCTGAAACTCTCCCTAAGTGGCTCCTCAAATGCCTCAAGTTTGCCCTTCAAAATGCTTCAAAAGCTCTGGACGATACCACTCTAGGGGATACTGCACCAGGTGATACTGCCCTGGATGATACCAAAGTGGCCACGATACGATACCACACCAGCTCACGATATGATACCTAAGAACTAGGCGATATGATACCGCAGCAACAGGCGATACGATACCGCTGTTGATCACGATACGATACTAGCTATCCTGGCGATACGATACTTAAAGACTAGACGATACGATACCAGGCCTAGTCACGATATGATACCTATGGGTTCGATGATACGATACCAGGAACTTGGGCGATACGATACTTATACTATGACCGATACGATACCAGGAACTCCCATGATACGATACTGATAAGTCGGACAATACGATACTGGAAACCCAGACGATACGATACCACTTTTTGGACGATATAATACCAAAAAGGGCATGATACGATACTGGAGTTTGCCCCGATACAATACCTATCTCCTCACACGATATGATACTACAACGAAGAGACAATACGATACCAAGATGGTATCGCGATACAACACCAAAAAGAGAGACGATACGATACTTGGGGTTTGCATGATACGATACTGCTGCTGGTGGCGATACGATACCTCCAACCTGAGAGATACGATATTGGGTGCTCTGACGATACGATACTAGAGTGGAGCATGATACGATACTGGCGGTTACGCGATACGATACCGCAAAACCGCACGATACGATACTGGCGGTTACGCGATACGATACCGCAAAACCGCACGATACGATACCAACTCAAGCGGCAATACGATACCACCGACTTGCACGATGCGATACTAGTATGGTATCGTGATACTAAACTGGACAAGGCACGATATGATACCAGAAGTGGACCACGATACGATACCACTTTGGTAAAGTGAGATCGTGATACCAACCTGTGATACGATACCACAAGTGGTATCGTGATACCAAGGCTAGTAGTCGACGATACGATACTTCGGAGAGTATCGCGATACAAGGGAATTTTTTGTATCGCGATACCAGAAACTCGACCGATCGTGATACTCAAGCCAAAATACCTCCAAATACAAAAATTTTTACTCAGCAAACACTTATGGAATCTTACCTCAATGATGTCTTGGTTGCACTTTGAGCTCAACAACTAGTCTTGATAGCCTGAAATGCGCGATACCGCTCCCACGATACCGATCGCTGCTTTTCTCACGATACTGCTCTCTGAATAGTGAGAAATGAACTGGAATTTTTTGGTTTTTATACTTTTTGGTGACTAAAGCTAAACTAACTAATTTGACAAATTTTTTGAGATTTTTCTTAGTGATCATAACTTACTCCTACCTCACTCCTCTCCTCCTCTTCTCCTAACCTAACCCTAACTCTTCCTACTCTCCCTTCCTACTAACCCTAAACCTAGCAACTCATTACACACACCTCCGGGATGTGAAGTAACAAGTGCTGAAGTGATTGACTACTTGCCACTGATCGAGTTCACTTTTACAAGTACGATTTCATCACACTCGATCTATAACCATCACGAAGGCACCTTGGCTGAGTGTTCCCCGGCAACGGCGCCAAAAACGTGTGTACCTAAGTCAAGAAGACTTAAGGGCTTGTGCCAAAGAGACTAAACCTCATTTGCCACACAAGTGCGTATAGTGGGAAATTGACACATACTTACTTGTCAATCCGATCAAACGACCTAACCAACTGTATGAGGACATGTGCACACATGATGGAAAATGAAGTGGTTCAGCTTATATGCATGAGAAAAGACTAATCCACCTCTCAAACTCACTAAAATACTGAAAGAAAAGTGTCTTCCGCGATACCACTTACAGTAGTTTTCAGCAAATCGAGGATTTCTCCCAGCTCCGAACTCCGAATATAGTCAATAGAAGACTCCTTTCAAAGCTCTTGACGAGACACATCTATTGGCAATGGTTTCACTCGATGCTGACAACCGTGCTTCAAGTTATGGCCAAAATAGTGAATGGCAGGAAACACCCACACTCACACCACAACTCCTACAAGCTCACACACACACTACAGTAGCTCAAAAACAGTGGTAAGGGGTAGACAACAGTCCTACACAACACATTCCAAGCATTATACACACATAAAAGATCAAAGAGAAGATGCAAATCTGCAAGAAAGAAGCAAATTCGAAAATCAAGAGCTCTCCTTCTTCTCAATGGCAAAAAGTCTCTACAAAGAGTCACAAAGTGACTTATATACATGTGCCCTAAATTTGGTCCTTTCACACAAGAGACCGGCACTTTATTACTAAAAAGTGAATTTCCTACTAATTTACAAGGAATATGTTACAATGAGTTGGACTTATGCATCTAGAGGACTCCTCTAGTGCATTTACATGGCTTGAGGGAATTCTTTAAGATTTTGAAGAAGAAAAATTATGCTCTTTAATTTGAAAATTTTGGGGCTCTTCTTTTGTGCTTCTCTGCTCTGCAACACACTTTTTTTGTGAAACCATGAGCTTGAACGACATATGCTTCCTCATGTGAATCCCCATTTAGACATATATTCCAACCATCATTAATTACACTTGGGGGGTCAAAGTCAAAGTGACAAAAGCTCAATCAAAGGGAAAAGCCTAACGTTAAAGGATAGTACAAGCATGAAGCAAAGGAGGAAGAGGTCCACCAATTTCTGCAAACTCAAATCCCTCTTTAGAATAGGTTTTTCTTCAGACTATGCTCAATTTCTTTGTAATAATGCCTATTTTTGGAAGAAACTCTAATTTTCTCATAAATTAGGCCGACACTCTAAAAGTTGTGTAGTACTCAAGCTTCATGGGTAAGATTAGTATATGTATACCAATTTTTTAATTTTTTGATATCGTTTCTACCTCCAAATAGCCTTTGAACACTATTTTTAAAGTTAAGTCACATATTACAATGTAGACAAAGCTCTTCTAAAACTTGTACAAGTGAAAAAGCTCTCATTTGTTATGGTTATATTGTTTAGTTTAGAAGTATTATGAGTTTTGTATTCATTTCTTGAGCGATGAAGAGCTTCTTGGATCACTCACCTCTTGCCTACTTGTGAGTGTGTGTGTGTGTATGCATATGTGTGTGCTTGCTTTCCCTCTTGTTGCAAGTATGTGAACATCCATCTTGTCATGTATGGTTTTCATACCACACATTGTTCACTTTGTATATTGACACTTTATTATGTGAAGTTGCTCCCGTTGGATGTTGATATGTTGGTGTACATGCAAGTCTATGCCGAATACAATTTTGAAAGGCATAGATGCCTCAAAGGATTGACATGTAGCACATGACAACAAATGTCTTATGAAATTCGATGCCCTTCTCTTAAGCATAACATTTTTCTACAATTCTAGCCTTATAGCAATCAATTCTTCCATCAAGATTATATTTTAACTTGTGTACTCATTTCATGTTAGAAATCTTCTTGCCAAGAGGCAAACGGAATAAGGAGTGTGTACCATTCTATATAATAAATATTAGCCATCAAGTCTTCTAACTCTTGCACTTCTTATCTCCATGTAGTATGGACTATCCGTTTAGATGATGAATCAAGTGCTCTCTATACATGAATGTGCATACATAAAAATATCATAGCGAAGGCAAAGATCTTGAAACAAGTTCATAGATATGTAGGTGTCATAACAAGCAATCACGAATAAAAAATCATAACACTTTACAGCTCATGGTTTTAGAGCTTGCATGTAGTAACTCGCCCCTAATCTTTCCAAGTGTCATATCCCTCTTGAGTTAACTTGTCGAAGTATCCTAGTCCAATTGAATTAACCTTGACAAGTATCCTAGTTTGTTGGAGTTTGAGATCTGTGAAAGCACATGAACAACACAAGGAAGAAGATAAATCTTGGAGCACAACACAATATAGAATGTATTACCAAGTGAATGTACAAAGGTAAGTGACCCATTAGGTTTTATAGGCATATATACATGATGAGGGGAAAAAACCTCCTAATGATGGAAAAAAGTTCTCAAGCAATCGTAAGTGTGTTCACAACATCACTACCAAAATATATCAACAAATCCCCCTTGTCAGTGATGAGGAGGATAAGGAACTCACACTCATGTATAAGGAAGTACCAAGCTATGTAGAAAGAGATCAATCCACAAAAGGAAGTACACCCAAAGCTTTGCGAAAAGCTTCAAACTTATCCCTAGGTAGAGCCTTTGTGAAAAGGTTTTCAACATTATCATGTGTGGGCACATAAGCCAAATTGATCTCTCCAATAAAGAACCTCTCCCTGCATAATGATAGTTCAACTTGACATGTTTTGTGTGAGCATGGAACATGAAGTTCCTTGCAATTGCCTAATGTGCTCTGGCTGTCAATGAAGATGATGGTGCAAGATGACTAACCAACACCCAAATCATCCCAAAGGAATCTCAGCCACACACATTCAACACTTGTTGTTAAAGTTGCCCTATACTTAGCCTCAAAACTAGGTGTGTCACAATAGGCTTCTTCTTTCTCAACCTAGATATGCATGAGATACCAAACATGAAGCAAAAACCATTGATGGAAACGATCCAAGTAGTTGTATACCACTTAAGTAATGAAAGATGCACTTAATCATCTACCAATGCTTAACACCTAGGTAATGCATAAACCCGCTCATATTAGAGACAACAAATTGAATACAAAGCCACATTATGCATAAGTAAATCGAGCGTCCAACAATCTACTAATAGACAACAACATCAAATGCATCTCCAACATCATGAAGACTCAACCATAAACATGTTACCATGGGAGTGGTAATAGGTTTCCAATCTTCAAGGCGAAGATGTTGCAATAATATGTCGATATATTTTGTTTGACACAAAGCTATTCCTCCATGAACTTGCATAAATTAAATGCCCAAATAATGATATAAATGCCCCAAATCTAACATCTCAAAGGAGGCACACAAATCAGCCTTAAATTCAGCAATATGATTCTCATTAGAACTAGTGAGCAAAATATCATCAACATATACTATAATGATTAGAAGCACATGATTTACATGTTTAGCATATAAGGTGCTCTCATTTGAATTATTCTCAAAACCATGTGCTAGGAAGTAGGCATGTTGTTGACAACATGATTGCTCCTACTTCATCCACATTTGTATCTGCATGAGTGCATCTCCATTTTGTATCCAGAGAGGCACTCCATTTCGAGTTTACTTCCATTTCCTTTGTATTTGGGTACCTTGCCATTTGCTTCTGTTGATATATTTAGGTAGTGATGTGTGTGAACACTCTAGGACCGCCGGGGCACTTTTTTCCCTCTTTAGGAGGTTTTTTTCCCTCGGCTTGTATATACGCCTATTGCCCTAATGGGCTACTTATCTTTGTACATTCTCTAGTAATACTCTCAGTCTTGTGTGTTGTGCTCCAAGCTTCTTCTTCTTCCTTGTGCTGTTCACGTGCTTCTGCAGACATCTATCTCCAACAATTGGTATCAGAGCAGGTCGTCGCTTCTTCTAGGGTGCCGTCGACACTCCTCCGTTTGCAGTCTCAGATTCACATGAAATTTGGTGAGCATACTCAGGGTGTTTCCCTGATCAAAACTGCTTCGCTCTATCGTGCCGAAATCGCGATCTGAGCTCGTTTCGGCCTCCGAACGCACTATCGCAGCGCTTGTGTAGGCTATTTCGTCCTTTTGTGCCAAAGGTATATACCAGTTTCTGTTCGCCAGTTTAAGCGTCTTGAAGTCTGCTACAGGTCTAGCAGAACTCGTCTGGGCAGTTCTGTTCAACTTTTTGAGATACAGTCAATTTTTTGCATCAAGGTATTTTAGTCACTGGCCATGGCTGAAAGCAGTGATGTATTCCGTATGTTGGCTGTTGAGGATAAGTTGGATGGTACCAACTACCCATTATGGGCTTATATGATGCGACATGTACTGGTTGCAAAAGGATTGTGGAACATTGTGCAGGGTGTTGAAAGATGTCCTGTTACACCTGTAACGACAGGTACTGCAAATACAGGTGTTGGAGCTGATGAAGATGGTGTCGAAGTTGATATTCCGCAGATTCCTGTTCGTGCTGCTGTTTCTGTTGCACCTACTGTAGAGCAGATTCGTTGGGATGGCAGAGATGCCCAGGCACATGCATTGATAGCCTTGTCTGTCAAACGTGCCATTATTCCTCACATTCGCTCTTGCAGAACAGCAAAGGATGCTTGGGATACACTTACCACTTTGTACCAGGCTAGGAATGAGGCTCGTGTTGCTTACCTCCGAAAACAGTTGGAGAGTGAGCACATGAATGAAGGTGATTCTATGGACAATTTTCTTACAAAGATCAAAGACCTGAAGGAACAATTGATTTCTGCTGATGAGGTTATACCAGATAGCTCACTTGTGCAGACCGTTCTGAATGGTCTTCCTGATTCATATCAAAGTTTTGCCTCTACTCTTCGGTTGATGATGAAAGGCAATCCGAATGCCTTGTCATTTGAGGAATTAGTCTCTGTTCTTTTGCAGGAAGATGAGTCCAGGCAGAACAGGTCCATTATGCGTGTTGCAGATCAAGCTTTCCTAGCTAGTCAGAAGGGCAAAGGAAAATGGAGCTCTTCTACTAGTAAGCAGAAATCTGCAAATGCTGCACAATCGAAGAACCAGGATAAAGATGAAAAGAAATCAGAAAAGCAGAAATTGTTTTGCAAGTACTGTAAAGGAAATGATCATATTATAAAGAACTGTCCAAAACTGGCTGCTAAAGAGGCAAAGAAGAAAGAGGCTGGAATGGTTGTTGCAGAGGCCTCTACACCAAAAACAGAGTCTGCAAATCTTGTGCAGGAAGAAGAATGGGCGTTTACTACTGTCTGCAGTTTTGACCCATCTTCTCATGATCAGTGCATGTCTGCAGTAGACTCAGATGTTTGGTACTTTGACAGTGGGGCGACCAAACATATTACCTCGCAGCGCAGTTTCTTCTCTTCACTCGAGCCTGCCCCTACAGGGAATACTGTCACATGCGCCAATAACTCCTCTTATCCTGTTATGGGAGTTGGTAAGATCATTCTGACTACTGTTGATGGTAGTTCTTTCACTTTGTCAGATGCTTTATTTGTGCCAGGGATCAAAAAGAACCTGTTATCAGTTTCTGCATTAGCCAAGATTGGCTTGGTTGTAAAATTCGTTGATGGCAGGTGTACAGTCCATGATCTCTCAAATGGCGATGTGATTATTGCTTCTGGCATTTTATGTCGTGGGCTGTATAAGCTCATAGACTATGAAAGATCTGTGAATGATTCGGCATGTGCAGTTCATGATTCTCAGGCTATGTCAGATGCAAAGCTTTGGCATGCACGATTTGGTCATCTGAATTTTGCTAGTTTGTTACGCCTGCAGAAATCTGAAATGGTGTCCTCTTTGCCCAAATTTGAGGCACCTGGAAAACATGTTTGTGAAGGCTGTATTTTGGGCAAAATGCAGCGTTCTTCCTTTCCAAAAGATGGTTCAGTTCGGGCTACGCAGAAATTGCAGCTTGTACATAGTGATGTCTGTGGTCCTATGCAGACACCCTCTTTTGGAAATTACCTTTACTTTGTGACTTTCATTGATGATTTTTCCAGGCATGCATGGGTATATCCACTCAAAGCTAAGTCCGAAGTGTTCATGTGCTTCAAACAGTTTTTGGTTTTGGCTGAAAATCTGTCAGCATGTAAAATGGGCACCCTCCGTTCTGATCGAGGGGGGGAATATATGTCTTCAGATTTTAATGCATTTCTGGCTGAACGTGGGATAAAACACCAGTGTACAGTGCCGTATACACCTCAACAGAATGGAGTTGCTGAACGAAAGAACAGGTCACTCATGGAGATGGCGAGGTGCATGGTCAAAAGTCAGGCTTTACCACATAGTTTCTGGCTTGAGGCTGTCATGTGTGCAGCATATGTACTGAACAGGTGTCCCACTAAAGCGTTGCAGTCTATCACTCCATATGAGGCTTGGCATGACCGCAAGCCATCTGTTGCTCATCTGCGTGTTTTTGGTTGTTTGGCATATGCATTAGTTCCTGAACAACATCGCAGAAAATTGGATGATAAGGCAGTAAAATGTATTTTTGTTGGGTACAGTTCTGAAAGTAAAGGCTATCGTCTGTATCATCCACAGACTAAACGCATTTTGGTTAGCCGTGATGTTGTCTTTGTGGAAGATGCTATTCAGCCATTGCTTTCATGTACTAAGGAGACATCTGTTAGCTCCAAAGACATGTATGATACTTTGATGCCTCATTTTACAGGTGGACAGGCTAGTGCTGGTTCTAATGAGGCAACTTCTCAACCTTTGCAGGTTTCATATGATGATGCAGATCATTCCATTTCTGATGCAGATTTACATGATGCACTTGTTGATGAGAGAGCTGATATTGAGCAGGCAAAAACTATGCCAAAATGGCTGGTGCAGACTTTGCGTGACAGCAAATTAGATGCACCTTTGTCATATCGTACTCGTTCAGGATCTCATAGTGCCTCCTTTGCATCAAATTGCTATGCTATGGCTGCATCTAGTCTCTGTGATGAGAATGAGCCTGTTTCTTTTGATGAAGCACAAAATTCAGAAAATTGGATGGCTGCTATGCAATCTGAATATGATGCTATAATGAAGAATGGTACATGGTCTTTATGTGACTTGCCTTCTGGCAAGAAGGCCATTGGCACTAAGTGGGTATACAAGCTGAAGCGTAAACCTGATGGTACAGTTGACAGGTATAAGGCTAGGCTTGTTGCAAAGGGTTATGCACAGGAAAGAGGCATTGATTTTGATGAGACCTTTGCACCTACATGCCGTATGACTACTGTTCGCAGCATTTGTGCACTTGCAGCCCATCATGGTTGGAATGTACATCAGTTGGACATTAAAACAGCATTTCTGAATGGTGACTTGCATGAAGAAGTGTATGTTTTTCAGCCCCGTGGCTTTGTGCAGAAAGGGCATGAAAACCAGGTTTGCAGGTTAAAGAAGGCATTATATGGTGTAAAGCAAGCACCACGTGCTTGGTATGAGAAGATACATGCCTATCTGATTGCACATGGTTTTGAGAATAGTCCAACTGAAAGCACCTTATATGTTAAGCGTGCTAATGATTTGCTTCTGATCATTGTTGTCTATGTTGATGACATGTTGCTCACTGGTCCTATTGAGACACATATTGCTGATTTTAAGGCTGATTTGCATGCCTCATTTGAGATGTCTGATTTGGGGCATTTGCATCACTATTTGGGCATTCAGTTTATGCATGTTGATGGTGGAATGGCTTTGTGTCAAACGAAATATATTGACACATTATTGCAGCGTTTTGGCCTTGAAGACTGTAAGCCTATTGCCACTCCTATGGAGATGAGTTTACGATTGAGTCTTCATGATGCTGGAGATGCATTTGATGTTGTTCTCTATCAGCAGGCTGTTGGATGCTTGATTTACTTATGCATTACTCGGCTGGACATTCAGTTTGCTGTCTCACAGATGAGCAGGTTTATGCATTGCCCAGGAGTCACGCATTGGAAAGCGGTTAAGCGCATCTTTCGCTACTTGAGTGGTACTCGGCTACTTGGGTTGTTTTATCCCAAGGGGGGATCACTACCGCCAGATTTGCATGCTTTTTCTGACTCAGATTGGGCTGGTTGCTATGACACTCGTGTGTCCACCAGTGGTTTTTGCTTCATGCTTGGTAGCTCATGTATATCTTGGTTGAGCAAGAAGCAGCCTACTGTGGCCACTTCCAGTTGTGAGGCTGAGTATAGGGCAGCTTTCACAACGACTGTTGAGTGTGTGTGGCTCAGACGCCTTATGGCTGATTTGGGTGTTGGCCAGTCTTCTGCCACCACCATCTTCACTGACAATCAGAGCGCATTGGCAGTTGCGAGGAACCCTGTGTTCCATGCTCGCACTAAGCACATTGAGGTGCATTATCACTATGTCAGGGAGAGGTTCTCTGCTGGGGAGATCAGCTTGGCATTTGTGCCCACGCAAGAGAACATTGCAGACCTTTTCACGAAGGCTCTGCCTAGGGAGAAGTTTGAAGCTTTCCGCAAAGCTTTGGGCTTACTTCATTTTGTGGAGTGATTTCCACATAGCTTGGCACTTCCTTATACATGAGTGCCAGCTCCTTGTTCACCGCATCACTCCCAGGGGGGATTTGTTGATATATTTAGGTAGTGATGTGTGTGAACACTCTAGGACTGCCAGGGCACTTTTTTCCCTCTTTAGGAGGTTTTTTTCCCCCGGCTTGTATATACGCCTATTGCCCTAATGGGCTACTTATCTTTGTACATTCTCTAGTAATACTCTCAGTCTTGTGTGTTGTGCTCCAAGCTTCTTCTTCTTCCTTGTGTTGTTCACGTGCTTCCGCAAACATCTATCTCCAACAGCTTCTACCAATTGTATTCATTTTCCTTTCAGGGGAATCATCTCACATGAGATGTACTTTTGAGAACCCCTCCCAAATCTATATAAGGAGGGCCCCTCCCCCATTTGTATTTGGTTAGAAGCTTGAGGAGCCTACTCCATGCTCTTGGCAAGCTCATTTCTAATCCACATGAGTTTACCCAATTCATCGTCTACTCATTTTGAGTCTCACACACTCTTTGTTTTGTGAGTACACTCTTCATTTCATTTTGCTTCCGCATGTGTACTCTCTACATGGTATCAGAGTGCTAGGTGGAGGTCTTGGTGGTGCATTTGATGGTCATTTTGGTTTTGGTGGTGGTGCTTGTAGAGCTTGGTGGTGTGACTCTCCACTCATTGGAAGAGGTCCTTTGCCAATCCATTTGTGCTCACTTTGGGTAGTACGTTGCCCATTTTGCACCCTCCCACCCTTTTCTTCATCATTTTGTATGCTCGTAACTCCCATTTACCCACCCTCCCACCCTCTTTGTAACAACATTTAGTTGTTCTTTCATTTTTGTAATGTTTCTCTAGAGTTGATGTGACATCTCTATGTTTGGAGTGTTTCTAAACACTTTGAGCCTTTTATAGTTTGTTATCGAGTAACCAGATACATATGTTTTAAACTCCCTTCTCGTTGGAGTGTCTGCAACAATTCGATGTCCTTCATCTCATTTGCTATCGATCATAGTCCATAGCTATGCCAAAATTGAATTTTCCACCATTACAGAGTTTCTGATCTATGTCCATTACTTCTCCCAGAGTAGAGAAAAAGTGTTGCCTGCTCTTGGATCCTTGCACAATGTCATAGTCTCAGAGAAGCTTGGCGGCATGGTTGCATTGACCCCCCCACTTAGCTATGTCGTGATTGACCCTGGACAATAGAGCAAGGAGGCACAAAGTCTTGAGTTCAGGCCCTTGTTTCTGCACACATAACCAAAACTGAAGCCATCGATGGCTGGCACTTGGAACAGAGATCTCTTGCACTAGTAGCTAACAATAGAGATGCGTATCTTCTTTGTAGTGCAGAGCTTCGTGTCTAGCAATTCTATCTCTACAATGGCAGAACAGAGCAGCTAGCACACCATTCTCTAGAAGTTCTATTCCTATGCGCCATTCTCTTAGAGAGATAAAGAGAAAGGAAACATCTTAGTTGTTGTTGATGACAGAGAGGAAGATAATCAGAGAGCGCAACGCCTTTGTGCAAGATAGAGAGAGAGAGAGTAATTTCATCTTGTGCATTCAAAAGGCAGAGAAACTTGACAAAAATTGGTAGGAACTGATGATCTCAATGCCTGGAGCTCCCTCCATAAATTGTGGCATGTGCATTCGACCAGCCAACTTCATTATATGCGGCATCAAAACAAGGCTCCAGTAGGCCAATGTATCGCAATAGACACCTTTGACTCCTCCCAAGGAATCCATCTCCTAAAAACTGGTATAGCATGTCTCTCTGGCAATTCAAGCAGGAGCATCCATAAGAACCAATAGGCACATTTGTATGCTTCTACTTCAGCCGAATGAGAACAACTCTATGCCATCTCTCCTAGGAAGACAAAGAGAGAGAGAGCGGCACGTCAACCTACTAATGCTTTGTTCTACAACAATTTAGTCGCACTGGAGCCACACTCACCTATGTCTGTCTGTGACAGAAATACTTTGCTTGAAGCTAGAGTGAATGCTCTGTTGAGAGCAAGGCACAGGAACAACCACCTGATATGCGCATAGAGATGTCTAGTTATACCTGCGTATGGCTTAGTGGAGTGACTCTAACAAGTAGATATGGTGTCACTAATACCTTTGGCCTAATTCAACACATTTACACGTCCTAGAGGAATTCGAAAGCTTGTGCAAGTGCATCACACTAAAATGATTGCATCAGGCGTTCATACCATGCATTTGACATTTTTTATTAGCCAACTCTTTTGAGGCAACCACTTGCTCTGTGTCGTAGAAAAGAACACGAGGGCCAACACATTCTCTGGCATGAGTTAATTGCCCTCTCATCTGCATTGCCACATGGACACCTTCATCATTGCTCAAAGTTGCAATTGACCACTCAAAAGTTGTACATGAATCACACCACAATACCCCAATGGACCAATCAAACAACAACAGATTGTGAGCTCCTTTGTAACATCTCATTTAGGCGAACTCTTTGATTTTTCCTAGTGAGATTTATTACTTCTCAAATATTCGAATGTTAAATTCCAATAACCCTTAAGAACACTCTTCTAATGATTGACCTTTAAGGGTACATAAGCTTGCATAATCCATAGGTTTTGGCACAACATTTTCCGAACACTATTTTGAATTCCTCAAAGGGTTGTAATATTCAATTAGCATCATTTTGAATCTCTTCAAAGGTTTTCTTCTTGAAATCTGCTAGCCCATAAATTGTATTCCCCAAGGTACTTGATCATTACACCTTGTACCCAAGTTGGCTTTGCTTATCGTAATCACCAAAACATCTCATTTGGCACTAAGTGCCCCTCATTGTACATCAAGGAGATAAGAAAGAAGTATCTTTTGTGTGTGCCTTTGTGGGTTGGAGGCTAATCTAAGCCCACCCACAAGCTCTCACCAAGTGTCTTAGACTACTCTAAGGTTCCATTGGCATGCAATGGGCTCATCTATGCCCTCTCCTCTCGTGTCAACTCATCTTTCATGCATTTTTAGTATAGGGCTATTCTAAGCCCCCCCCTCCCCCCCAAGGATTTCTAGTGTGGTGCCAAGCTTTTTCAACATCTTTTGCCACTCTTTTCAAGTAATTTCTTCACACACAAGGGTCTTTGAAAGTGTTTAACTTTGTAATGACTAAGAGTGAAGCTAGCACATCATCTATGTCCAATTTTTTATCTTCTTTCACACCTATCTTCATGCCCAAGGATGACCGATTAAATGGGCAAAACTATAATCTTTGGAAAGATGTAATGAGAGCATATCTGTACACATATCTCCTTCATGATGTAGTTGATTGGTCCGAACTTGAGCCCAATAAGGCTAGCAACCCAAAATCATGGCATATCTAGAATGTGAAAGATAAAAGGGCATTAGGTCAACTTTTACTTGCTTGTGATGAACTGACCAAAGGGCACATCACAACATGTAAAACATCCAAGGAAGCATGGGACACCTTAATGGCCCTATACAAAGATAAAACACCTTCAAAGATCTATGCTTTAGAAGTTGAATTCCATAATCTCACTATTAGGTCACAAGATACAATCACAAAAGTCATAACTTAGTTTGAAGACTACCAACAAAAATTAGCACTTTGCGGTCGATAAATTTCTAGTGAAGATATGGCGATCAGGCTACTCAACAAACTACCTAGGTTGTATGAAACCTTTGTCACGAACCTGTACAATCAAGGACAAGTTCTCGCGTGGGAAGAAGTCTATCATCTTTTGCTCCTCCACGACTCGCGAGCAAAATCAACCTCCTCCCAAGAAACTGCAATGAAATCCAAAGGACCTTCTAACAATGGCAAGGACTCTAGTCATCATACAAGCAATGGCACCAAGCCAAGATCGAGTACTTCCTCCAAGAAGTATAATTGCAAATTTTGTGGAAAAACAAGTCATTTAGAGAAATTTTGCTATAAGAAGAAACAAACATCAAAGACATCTAGTTCCAGGCACTCCTCCAAACCTTCACAACACGGGTCACACTTCTCTAGCAAAGAACTCTTTATCTCTACCGAGGAAAATGCCCTAGTTACATCTAGCTCCCCTCACGAGTGGATCTTTGATAGCGGTGCGACCTCACATATGTTTAAAGATAAGGATTCGTTTCAAGAACTTGAAGAGCACACCGGTGAAGTGTACCTTGGCAATAACAAAAGTCTACCAATCAAAGGGAGAGGCAAAGTAGAAATCACCAACACTAAAGGGCAATGAAAATCACTTTCAAATGTGTTATTTGTTCCCAATTTATGCATGAATTTGCTATCAGTAAAAGCAATTACAGATCATAACAAGCAAGTATTGTTTGATAACACCTTTGTCAAAGTCATTGACCCTCATACAAGAGACATAATTACCCAAGGTGTCGAAGACAAGGGTCTATATAAATTATCTTGTTTTCTATCCAAGCCATCCCTCTCAAGTTTGTGGCACGAAAGATATGGCCACACCTCCTACTTAGGAAGAATCGCTTCATCAGAAATAGTGAAAGGTTTGCCCAAACTTGGGCAACTCAATGATGTCTGCCAGGCTTGCACTCAAGGCAAGCAACATAGAGCCCCGGTTCCAAAAGAAGCATCGACAAGAGTTAAGAACCCTTTAGCCCTTATCCACATGGACCTTTGTGGACCAATGCACATCCCATCTCTGAGTGGATCACTCTACTTCTTTCTTTTAGTATATGACCACTCCCGTTACATTTGGGTGTATTTCTTGAAATCCAAGGTAGACACCTTTACTAAGTTTCGTGAATGGATCACCCAGGTGGAGAATGAAGCTTCCAAGTTTGTTAAGACCATCCGATCAAATGGAGGAGGTGAATTTATTAATCATGATTTTGACAAATTCCTCAAACAAAAAGGGATCAAACTACAAGTTACTCAACCATACACTCCATCTCAAACTGGAGTACTTGAGAGGAAGATCTGCATTGTGATGGAAATGGCAAGAACTATGCTTCATAACAAAGACTTACCCTACAAGTTTTGGGTAGAAACTGTGCATAGCAACGTACTTAATCAAGGCTTCACCAGTGCATTGCACAACAAGACACCATTTGAAGCATACTATGGAAGAAAGCCTAATGTGCATTACTTTTGAGTATTTGGTAGTGAAGCATTTGTCCACATGCCCAAAGAAGATCGCAACAAGTTGCAATCCAAGTGTAAGATGCACATCTTCATAGGGTATAGTGAACCATCAAAAGCCTATAGACTATACGTTCTCAACAATCACTCCATCACAATTTCAAAAGATGTTATCTTTAATGAAGCTTCAAGATATTCCATAAAAGATCCAAACACAAGTCTTAGTTTGCCCATCTCCACTTTAGAGGGGGACACAATGTTTTCAAAGCAAACATCAAAAGCAAGTACTTCAAGTCATCCAAGAAGATCTCAAAGACTTATTGACAAGAGATAGCAATAACAAAGTCATTATGTCAATTATGCCTTGATGAATCAGATTCAACAAATACCAGAACCTTGTAACTATAAAGAAGCTCAAGGACACCCTCAATGGGAAGAGGCTACGCAGGTAGAAATGGATGCAATCAAGAAGAACAAGACTTGGATCTTGTCCATAAGCCCATAAATCATCAATTCATGAGAGTCAAGTGGCTTTATAAAGTTAAGTACAAGTCCAATGGCACATTAGACAAGTACAAACCAAGATTGGTAGCTAAGGGATACAAGCAACAACATGGCATTGACTCTGAAGAAACCTTTGCTCCTACTGCAAGATTCACAACCATAAGAATCATCTTAGCACTAAGTGCTCACTTTAAGTGGCACATTAGTTGGATGTCAAAAGTACATTCCTCAATGGAGATCTTCAAGAAGAAGTATATTTTGACCAACCTGAAGGTTTCAAGATCAGAGGAAAGGAAGATCAAGTATACAAACTTCACAAAGCACTTTATGGACTCAAGCAAACTCCCAGGGCCTCATATGAAAAGATTCACCAGTTCTTTGAAGATAAGGGATGCTAACCTCTACATCTACCAAAAGGTGTCCTTAGTTGCCCTCATCAACCTCTATGTCGATGACTTGATCTTGACAGGCTCAGATGAAGAACGCATCCAATTCATCATCACAGAACTTCAGCTTGAGTATTATATGAAAGATTTAGAACTAGTCCACTACTTCTTGGGTATGGAAGTTTGGCAAACAAAAGAAGGTATATTTCTATCACAGAAGAAGTATTGCTCTTATCTTCTATCTAGATATAACATGGACCAGTGTCCCTCAATATCTACACCACTTCATCCAAACATCAAGCTTACACTGGAGGATTCATCCTCACTTGTGGATGTGCATACTTATCGATAACTTGTTGGCTCATTACTCTATCTTGCCAACATTAGAACAGATATTGCCTATACAGTTGGTATACTCACTCAGTGTGCACATCAGCCTTGTTAGACACATTGGGATGCTACTCAGAGATTACTTCGATACCTTGTCCTCACCCGACATCATGGTCTTTGGTACAGAGGGGCATCGAACTCATGGGATATTTAGATTCAAATTGGGTTGGTGATCCTCATTCTTGAAGATCTAATCCTAGGTACATTTTCTTGCTTGGCTCAATCAGTCTCGCTCCAGCACTCGGTGGAACTCTTAGCATTTAGTCGCTCCAAAATGGAGCTACAGAGGGGGTGTTGATGACATGATTGCTCCTAATTCATCCACATTTGTATCTACATGAGTTCATCTCCATTTTGTATCCAGGAGGCACTCCATTTCTAGTTTATTTCCATTTCCTTTGTATTTGGGTACCTTGACATTTGCTTCTACCATTTGTATTCATTCTCGTTTCAGGGGAATTATCCCACATGAGATGTACTTTTGAGAGCCTCTCCCAAATCTATAAAAGGAGGGCCTCTCCCCCATTTGTATTTGGTTGGAAGCTTGAGGAGCCTACTCCATGCTCTTGGCAAGCTCATTTCTAATCCACATGAGTTTACCCATTTCATGGTCTACTCATTTTGAGTCTCACACACTCTTTGTTTTGTGAGTACACTCTTCTTTTCATTTTTCTTCCACGTGTGTACTCTCTACACATGTATCTTCTCATATCAAGCACATGGTGCTGGCTTCAAACCATATAATGGCTTTTTCAACTTGCACACTTTGTTTTCATGCCCTTTCTACACAAACCCATAGGGCTAAAAACATACACTTCTTCGTGTAAATCACCATTAAAAAATGCAATTTTAATGTCCAGTTGATGTAAATTCCAACCATGATGAGGTTCAAGTGCACAAATGCTACAAACGGTGGTCATTTGGCATGTGGGAGAAAACATCTCATCAAAATCAATGCCCCTCTCTTGAGCATAACCTTTGGCAACAAGTCCGAGCCTTATACTTGTCAACTGATCCATCAAGCTTATGTTTCAACTTGTATACCCATTTAGTGTCAACGGATTTTTTTACCTGGAGGCAAATCACATAAAGACTAGTACCATTCTTCACAATAGCATTATATTCGGATTGCATAGCAACCATCCAATTTTCTGAATTTTGTGCTTCATCAAGAGAAACATGCTCATTCTCATCAGAAAGACTAGAGATAGCCATTGCATAGCAATATGATGCAAAGGAAGTAATATGAGAGCCTGAATGATTATGATATGATAGAGGTCCATATAACTTTTTTTTTATATATTTAGGTAGTGATGTGTGTGAACACTCTAGGACCGTCGGGGAATTTTTTTCCCTCTTTAGGAGGTTTTTCTCCCCTAGCTTGTATATACTCCTATTTCCCTAACATGGTACTTATCTTTGTACATTCTAGTGGTAATACATTCAGTATTGTGTGGTGTGCTCCAAGCTTCTCCTTCTTTCTTGTGTCCTTCATGTGCTTCCGCAGATGTCTAACTCCAACAATTGGTATCAGAGCAGGTCACTGCTTCATCTACGGCATCATCGACACTCCTCCGGTTAGTCTCAAAATTGCACAAAATTTGGTGTATATATTCAAGGTGATTAGGAGATCAAAACTGCTTCGCTCTATGGTGCCTTTCCTCTGTGGTGCTGAAATCGTGATTTGAGCTCGTTTTGACCTTCGAACACACTATCATAGTGGTTGTGTAGGCTATTTTGTCTTTTTGTGCCAAAGATATATATAGGTTTTAGTTCGCCAGTATAAGCGTCTCAAAGTTTACTACAGGTCTAGTAGAACTCGTTTGGGTAGTTCTATTTAACTTTTTCAGATTCAATCATTTTTCTACATCAAGGTATTTTAGTTAGTGGCTATGGTTGAAAGCAGTAATGTCTTTCGTATGTTGGTTGTTAAGGGCAAGTTGGATGGTACCAATTCTCCATTGTGGGCTTATGTGATGTGTCATGTATTGTTCACAAAAGGACTATGGAATATTGTGCAGGGTGTTGAAAAACATCCTATTACACTTGCGAACACATGTACTGCAAATATAGGTACTGAAGCTGATGCAGATGGTGTCAAAGATGGTGATATTCTACAGATTCCTGTTCGTGCTGTTGTTTTTCTGTTGTACCTACTCTAGAGCAAATTCATTGGGATGGCAGAGATACTCAGGCACATGCATTGATAGCTTTGTCTATCAAATGTGCCATTATTCCTCACATTCGCTCTTGTAGAACAACTAAGGATGCTTGGGATACACTTACCATGTTGTACTAGGCTAGGAATGAGGCTTGTGTTGCTTACCTCTGAAAACAATTGGAGAGTGAGCACATGAATGAAGGTTACTCTATGGACAATTTTCTAACAAAGATCAAGGATTTGAAGGAATAATTGATTTGTGCTAATGAAGTCTTCCTGACAGTTCACTTGTGCAGTCTGTTCTGAATGGTCTTCATGACTCATACCAGAGTTTTGCTTCTACTCTTCATTTGATGATGAAAGGCAATCCAAATGCCTTAACATTTGAAGAGTTAGTTTTTTGTTTTGTTGCACGAAGATCAGTCTAGTCAGAACAAGTCTATTATGCATGTTGTAGATCAAGCTTTCCTAGTAGTCAAAAAGGCAAAGGAAAATGGAGTGCTTCTACTAGTAAGCAGAAATCTACTAATTTTGCACAATCGAAGAAGGAAGATAAAGATGAGAAGAAATCAGAAAAGCAAAATTTGTTTTTTCAAATCCTATAAAGAAAATGAAGTAAAGATAGTTTCCAAAAGAGGATGTCTGCATAGGACCAGAGACATCACTGTGAACAAGCTGCAATTTCTGTGTAGCTCAAACAGGACCATCTTACCAGGTGCCTCATGTTTGGGCAAAGAGGATACCATTTCAGATTTCTATAGGCATAACAAACTAACAAAATTTAGATGAAAAAAGCATGCATGCCAAAGTTTTGCATATGACATAGCCTGAGAATCATGTACTGCACATGCTAAGTCATTCACAGATTTTTCATAATCTATGAGCTTATATAGCCCATGAGATAAAATGCCAGAAGTAGTAATCACGTTGCCATTTGACAAATCATGAATTGTACATCTATCATCAACAAATTTCATAACCAAGCCAATCTTGGCTAAAGCAAAAATTGATATCAGATTCTTCTTGATCCCTGGCACAAGTAAAACATCTGATAATGTAAAAGAACTACCATCAGTAGTGGTCAGAATGATCTTACCATCTCCCATAATAGGATAAGAGGAGTTGTTGGTGCATGTAATAGTATTCCCTGTAGGGGCATGTTCGAGTGAAGAGAAGAAACTATGCTACGAGGTAATATGTTTGGTCACCCCACTATCAAAGTACCAAACATCTGAGTCTACGCTAAACATGCACTGCTTATGAGAAGATGGGTCAAAATTGCAAATAGTGTTAAATGCCCATTCTTCATCCTGCACAAGATTAGCAAACTCTGTTTTTCGGTGCAGAGGCCTCTGCAACAACCATTCCGGCCTCTTTCTTCTTTGCCTGTTTAGCAGCCAGTTTTGGATAGCTCTTAATGACATTCATTGATGATTTTTCTAGGCATGCATGGGTATATCCATTGAAACCAAAGTTCGAAGTGTTCATGTGCTTAAAACAATTTTTGGTTTTGGCTGAAAATCTGTCCGCATGTAAAATGGGTACCCTTTGTTTTGATTGAGGGGGGGAATATACGTCTTCTAACTTTAATGCATTTCTGGCTGAACATGGGATAAAACATTAGTGTACAACACCATATACGCCTCAACATAATGGAGTTGCTGAACAAAAGAATAGGTCACTCATGGAGATGGCGAGGTGTATGGTCAAGAGTCAGGCTTTACCACAGAGTTTCTAGCTTGAGGCTGTTATGTGTGCATCATATATACTTAACATGTGTCCCACTAAAGCATTGCAATCTATCACTCCATATGAGGCTTGGCATGATTGCAAGCCATGTATTGATCATCTGTATGTTCTTGGTTGTCTCACATATGCATTAGTCCCTATACAACATTGCAAAAAATTGGATGATAAGCATTGAAATGTATTTTTGTTGGTTACAGTTCTAAAAGCAAAGACTATCATCTATGTCATCCACATACTAAATGCATTTTGGTTAGCCGTGATGTTGTTTTTGTGGAAGATGCTATTCAACCCTTACTCTCATGTACGAAGGAGATGTCTATTAGCTCCAAAGACATGTATGATACTTTGTTGCCTTTTTTTGCAAGTGGATAGTCTAGTGTTGGCCCTAATGAGAAAACTTCTAAACCTTTGTAGGTTTCATGTGATGATGTAGATCATTCCATTTCTAATGCAGATTTACATGATGCACTTGTTGATGAGAGAGCTGATATTGAACAAACAAAAACTATGCCAAAATTGCTAGTGCATACTTTGCGTGACAACAAATTAGATGCACCTTTGTCATAGTGTACTCGTTCAAGCTCTCATTGTGCCTCTTTTGCATCCAATTTGTATGCTATGGCTGCATCTAGTCTCTATGATGAGAATGCACCTCTTTCATTTGATGAAGCACAAAATTCAGAAAATTAGATGGATGTTATGCAATCTGAATATGATGCAATAATGAAGAATGGTACTTGGTCTTTATATGACTTGCCTCTTGGCAAGAAGGCCATTGGCACTAACTCGGTATACAAGCTAAATCGTAAGCCTGATGGAATAGTTGACAGGTATAAGGCTAGGCTTGTTGCAAAGGGTTATGCGCATGAAAGAGGCATCAATTTTGTTGAAACCTTTGCACCTACATGCCGAATGACTATTGTTCGTAGCATCTGTGCACTTGCAGCTCATCATGGCTGGAATGTACATCAGTTGGACATTAAAACAACATTTCTGAACGGTGACTTGCATGAAGAAGTGTACGTTTTTCAGCCCTATGGCTTTGTGCAGAAAGGCATGAAACCAGGTGTGCAGGTTAAAGAAGGCATTATATGGTTTAAAGCAAGCACCACGTGCTTGATATGAAAAGATACATGCCTATCTGATTACACATGGTTTTGAGAATAGTCCAACTGAGAGTACCTTATATGTTAAGGTGCTAATGATGTGCTTCTGATCATTGTTGTGTATGTTGATGACATGCTGCTCACTGGTCCTCATGACAAGCATATTGCTAATTTTAAGGCTGATTTGCATGCTTCATTTGAGATGTCTGATTTGGGGCATTTGCATCATTATTTGGGCATTCAATTTATGCAAGTTGACAACGGAATGACTTTTTCTCAAATGAAATATATTGACACATTATTGCAACATTTTGGCCTTGAAGACTGTAAGCCTATTGCCACTCCTATGGAGACATGTTTACGATTGAGTCTTCATGGTGCTAGAGATGCATTTGATGTTGTTCTCTATCAGCAGGCTGTTGGATGCTTGATTTACTTATGCATTACTCGACCAAATATTCAATTTATTGTCTCACAGATGAGAAGGTTTATGCATTGCCTAGGTGTTAAGCATTGGCAAGTGGTTAAGCACATATTTTGCTACTTGAGTGGTACCTCACTACTTGGATTGTTTTATCCCAAGGGGGGATCACTACTGCCAGATTTGGATGCTTTTTCAGACAGTGATTGGGTTGGTTGCTATGACACTCGTGTGTCCACTAGTGTCTTTTGCTTCATGCTTGGTAGCTCATGTATATCTTGGTTGAGCAAGAAGTAGCCTACTGTGGTCACTTCTAGTTGTGAGGTTGAGTATAGGATAGCTTTCATAGCGACTGTTGAGTGGGTGGCTTAGAAGCCTTATTGTTGATTTGGGTGTTGGTCAGTCTTTTGCCACCACCATCTTCATTGATAGTCACAACGCATTGGCAATTGCGAGGAACCTTGTGTTCCATGCTCGCACTAAGCACATTGAGGTGCATTATCATTATGTGAGGGAAAGATTCCCCTCTGGAGAGATCAGCTTGGCATATGTACCCACACAGGAGAACATTGTAGACCTTTTCACGAAGGCTCTACCTAGGGAGAAGTTTGAAGCTTTCTGCAAAGCTTTGGGCTTACTTCCTTTTGTGTATTGATTCTACATAGCTTGGCACTTCCTTATACATGAGTGCTAGCCCCTTGTTCACCGCATCACTCCCAAGGGGAATTCGTTGATATATTTAGGTAGCAATGTGTGTGAACACTCTAGGACCACCAGGGCACTTTTTTCCCTCTTTAGCAGGTTTTTTTTCCCCTGGCTTGTATATACACCTATTGCTCTAATAGGGTACTTATCTTTGTACATTCTAGTGGTAATACATTCAGTATTGTGTGTTGTGCTCCAAGCTTCTCCTTCTTCCTTGTGTTGTTCATGTGCTTCCATAGATGTCTAACTCCAACATTTGCTATCTCACAAAGTTTTCACCAACCATTTAGGCATATTTTTAGCCTCTTCTATGTCAATCCTCTCTCTAACAAGTGCATCATGTAATTCTACATAAAAAATGGAATGATTTGCAATATCATCTAGAACCTATAAAGGCTAATAAATTACCTCATTTGGACCTACACTCGACTATCCACCTGTAAAAAGAGGCAACAAAGTGTCATACACATCTTTTGAGCTGACTAACGTCTCCTTGGTACATGAAAGTAAGGGTTGAATTGCATCTTCCACAAAAGCAATATCATGGCTAGTTTAGTATGTGGATGATACAGATGAAATCCTTTGCTTTCCAAACTATACCCAATAAAACTACATTTTGCTACTGTATCATCAAATTTTTCGTGTTGTTTTTTAGGCACTAATGTATATGTCGGACAACCAAAGACACAAAAATGAGCAACAGATGGCTTGTGACCATGCAAAGACTCATATGGAGTGATCGATTGCAATGATTTAGTGGGATACCTATTAACTACATATGTTGCAAACATAATAGCCCAAAGCCAAAGCTATGTGGTACAACCTGATTTTTTACCATACACCTTTCCATTTCCATGAGACACTTGTTTCTTTTAGCAACTCCATTTTGTTGAGGTGTATACAGATGACCAAAGCATGCATGCCAAAACTTTGCATCTGAGATAGCTTGAGAATCTTGAATTACACATGCCAAATCATTCATAGATTCGACATAGTCTATGATCTTTTATAGCCCACAACATAAAATGCTAGAAGCAATAATAACATTGCCATTTGAGAGATCATGAAATATACATTTGTCATCAATAGATTTGACAAACAAACCAATCTTGGCTAATGCTCAAACTCACAATAGATATCTTTTGATCCCTATCACATATAAATCATCTAACAATGTGAAAGAATTGCAATCAATAGTAGTCGGAATGATCTTACCAACTCCCAATATGGTTGGTTGCCCCATTATCAAAGTACCAAACATTTGAGTCTATTGTTGACATATATGTCCCATGATAAAATGTTTCACAACTGCAAATAGTAGTAAATGCCCATTCTTCATCATGAACAAGACTAGCATATTGTGTTTTAGGTGTAGAGGCCTTTACAAAAACCATTCCAACCTCGTTCTTCTTTGCCTCTTTTGCATCTAGTTTAGGACAAATCTTTATGACATGATCATTTTGCCTTACAATATTTGCAAAATTGTTTTATTGTCACCTCTATCTTCCTTCTTTGATTTTGCATATTTCTACTTAATAGTAGATGATCTCCATTTACCTTTGCCCTTCTGACTAGCTAAGAAAGCTTTATCTCCAACACACTAGCTTGTATATATGCCTATTACCCTAACGGGCTACTTATCTTTGTATTCTAGTGGTAATACATTCAGTATTGTGTGTTGTGCTCCAAGCTTCTTCTTCTTCCTTGTGTTGTTCGCATGCTTCCACAAACGTTTAACTCCAACAATTTTTATAAGAGAAAGTCACCCCTTCATCTAGGGCATCGTCAACATCTCTCTGATTGCACTCTCAGAATCGCACGAATTTTGGTGAGCATACTCAAGGTGTTTCAGAGATCAAAACGGCTTCACTTTGTGGTGCCGAAACTGCGATCTGAGCTCGTTTCAGCCTTCAAACACACTATCATAGAACTTGTGCAGACTATTTTGTCTTTTTCTACCAAAGATATATACCAATTTTAGTTCACCAATATAAGCGTCTCGAAGTCTGCTACAGGTTTAGCAGAATTTGTCTGGGTAGTTCTATTCAACTTTTTGAGATACAGTCAATTTTTTACATCAAGGTATTTTAGTCATCGGCCATGGTTGAAAGCAGTGATTATTGCATATGTTGGTTGTTGAGGATAAGTTGGATGGTACAAACTACGCGTTATGGGCTTATATGATGCGACATGTATTGGTTGCAAAAGGACTGTGGAACATTGTGCAGAGTGCTGAAAATCATCCTATCACATCTACAACTGTTACAACTACAAGTACTAAAGCTGACGCAGAAGGTGTCAAAGATGGTGATATTTTGCAGATTCATGTTCATGTTGCGGTTTTTGTTGAACCTATTGCAGAGCAAATTCATTAGGATGGCAGAGATGCCTAGGCACATGCATTGATAGCTTTGTTTGTCAAATCTGCCATTATTCCTCACATTTTCTCTTATAGAATAGCTAAGGATGCTTGGGATACACTAACCACATTGTACTAGGCTAGGAATGAGGCTCGTGTTGCTTACCTCCAAAAATAGTTAGAGAGTGAGCACATGAATGAAGGTGATTCTATGGATAGTTTTCTAACAAAGATCAAGGATTTGAAGGAACAATTGATTTCTACTGATGAAGTTCTTCCTGATAGTTCACTTGTGCAGACTCTTCTGAATGGTCTTCCTGATTCATATCAAAGTTCTGTTTCTACTCTTCATTTGATGATGAAAGAAAATCCAAATGACTTGTCATTTGAGGAGTTAGTTTCTGTTCTATTGTAGGAAGATCAATCTACGTAGAACATGTCTATTATGTGTGTTGTAGATCAAGCTTTCCTAGCTAGTCAAAAGGGCAAAGGTAAATGGAGCTCATCTACTAGTAAGCAAAAATTTGCAAATGTTGCACATTCGAAGAAGGAAGACAAAGATGAGAAGAAATCAGAAAAGCAAAAATTGTTTTGTAAATATTGTAAAGCAAATGATCATGTCATTAAGAGCTATCCAAAACTAGTTGCTAAAGAGGCAAAGAAGAACGAGGTTGGAATGGTTGTTGCAGAGGCCTCTACACCGAAAATAGAGTCTGTTAATCTTGTGTAGGAAAAAGAATGGGTGTTTACTATTATTTGCAGTTTTGACCCATCTTCTCATGAGCAGTCCGTGTCTGTAGTAGACTCAAATGTTCGGTACCTTGATAGTGGGACGACCAAACATATTACCTCGCAACGTAGTTTCTTCTCTTCACTCGAGCCTGCCCCTATAGGGAATACTCTCACATGTGCCAACAAATCCTCTTATCCTATCATGGGAGTTGGCAAGATCATTTTGACTACTATTGATGGTAGTTCTTTCACTTTTTTAGATGCTTTATTTGTGCTAGAGATCAAGAAGAATCTCTTATCAGTTTCAGCTTTAGCCAAGATTGGCTTGGTTGTGAAATTTGTTGATGATAGGTATGCAGTTCATGATATGTCAAATGGTGACTTGATTATTGCTTCTCGCATTTTATGTCATGGACTATATAAGCTCATGGACTATGAAAGATGTATGAATGATTCAACATGTGCAGTACATGATTCTCATGCTATGTTAGATGCAAAGCTTTGACATGCACGCTTTGGTCATCTAAATTTTGCTAGTTTGCTACGCCTGTAGAAATCTGAAATGGCGTCCTCCTTGCCCAAACTTGAGGCACCTGGAAAACATGTCTGTGAAAGCTTTATTTTGGGCAAAATGCAACGTTCCTCCTTTCCAAAAGATGGTTCAGTTTGGGCTACTCAAAAATTGTAGCTTGTATAGAGTGATATCTGTGGTCCTATGTAGACACCTCCTTTTGGAAACTATCTTTACTTCGTGACTTTCATTGATGATTTTTCCAGGCATGCATGGATATATCCGCTCAAAGCAAAGTCCAAAGTGTTTATGTGCTTCAAACAGTTTTTGGTTTTGGCTGAAAATTTGTTAGCATGTAAAAATGGGCACCCTCCATTTTGATCGAGGGGGGGAATATACGTCTTCTGATTTTAATGCATTTCTAGCTGAATATGGGATAAAACACCTGTGTACTAGTGACTTGCATGAAGAAATGTACGTTCTTCAGCCCTATGGATTTGTGCAGAAAGGGCATGAAGACCAGGTGTGCAGGCTAAAGAAGGCATTATATGGTTTAAAGCAAGCACCAGATGCTTAGTATGAAAAGATACATGCCTATCTCATTGCACATGGTTTTGAAAACCGTCCAACTAAAAGCACCTTATATGTTAAGTGTGCTAATGATGTGCTTCTTATCATTGTTGTGTATGTTGATGACATGCTGCTCATTGGTCCTCATGACATGCATATTGTTGATTTTAAGGCTGATTCGCATGCCTCATTTGAGATGTCTAATTTGGGGCATTTGCATCATTATTTGGGCATTCAGTTTATGCATGTTGATGGTGGAATGGCCTTGTGTCAAACGAAATATATTGAGCCATTTGGTTCTGACCCTTGCTTCTCCTCGACTTCTTTGTTGAGGCTTTTGTCACGAGTGAGGGCCTAGGGTTTTGTGTATGTAAGAGTTCCTTGGACACTCACATGTGTAATTGCCCGTGTTGAGATGCAACCAATTCCTTAGGCATCCAACTTTGTATGTTATTGTGGTTGGCCTTCATCGACTACTTCGGTACCCAAATTTGGAGTGCTCTTTGAGATAGAAATCTTTGTTGTTCTGTTACTTGTTGCCTTGGCTTTCTCCACTGCTTCTTCAATAATGAGTTCGATTGTGATGGTGTGATTGGTCGCTCTCCCTTTCATACCCACATCTGCTTCATGCTCGGAACTACTTTCTTCTGGAACTTTTTTTGTCTATTTGATATAGTGGTTGTCTCGTATTGTTTCACTTGTCTCTCTGGTTGAGCTACTATGGCTACATTAGTCTTTGAAAAAGAAGATAGATCCACTCGCCTTTGATCCTGTTCTTCCATGATTGAGTCCTTTTGCATCATAGAGCTTTTGACACATACAACATCTTCTTCTATAAGATTAGTCTTAGAAGAACTAAGAGAATGTGTGATACCTGGAATTGTGATCCTACAATTCTCTAATCCTAATGTAATGCATTGTTCATGTACCCAAACTTGAAGAAGTTGAATTCTTAGGTTTAAGTTTACTTCATGGTCATAGATCCAATCTTGACCCAAGACAAGTGGTTCCATAATGTCCTCATCTTGACACACTAGTATTTTGGCTACCATTGGGACATCTTGAAGGTAGATGGGAAACTCCACCTCGCCCAAACAAAGGGTTCCCACACCTCCCAATCCTATGAGATAGGCTTCTATGGAGTTGATGCTCAATTGTGGACCTTGGCGATATGAGAATCTAACTGCAATAATTGCTGCACCAAAGTCAATCAAGGCTCTCATAGTCCTTACACTTATTCATTATCCTACCTCTATGGTCACAAAGGGATGTTATCGACTTTTTGAAGAGAAACTATGCATGATTTTTGACACATGGCCATGTTATATCTTGGGGCATTGGGATTGGCATCTAGGCCTTGTCACCTTAACTTATTTCGCCTAATGCGCTCTTTAGCCTCTAGCTACGCTTCTTCTCTAACCCTTAACTCTTCTTCTTTTCCCTGCTTAGTAGTGTTGAGTTTCATTAGCATATCCTCTATAAGAGGGTCTTGATATAGGTTGACTCGACATCCACTAATATAACTTGGCAAAATGTCACCTTCTAGAGTGGCCGATTGAATCGCACCACTAGTGGAAATTCTATTAATGATGATGGATCCATATCCTCATTTTTCCAATTTACGGGCATGTTGCTTTAGTGTATAAACCAACACTAGGTATCCGTCTTTCAACCCTTTATCCTTGATGTGTGCATCAAATCTAAGATAGCTTTGGTTGTGTAACCTTGGTAGGTGATCGGAAGATAAGTATTACCTTCTTCACCTTTACTCATGTCTCCTATCTTGTCTAGGGGTATCTCTAGCACTTTCTGCTTGGAGTCTGCTTTTGACATATTGGAACGAAGTTATAGAATCTGATTCACCACATGTCTCCATAGCTTAGCTTTTACTTTGAGCAGCTCTTCTAAGGTGAGATGACACTGCACCTTGGTGTTTTTCATGACTTCATTGTTTCTTTGAACCACTGAGTCTTTGTTTCTTATCAGTATTGTGGGAGCTCTTATATGAAGAGACTTTGATTCCCATGGGCCTATGAATTGTGACAACTCTTCTAAAGAATAAGACTCAAAATCTAATCTTTTTTCTTCTTGTTGCTCTACTTGATCTCTGTAAATAGATGGAATGTTTTCGGGAAATCGATCATGAAGATCATCAATTTCAGGAATAGGAGGGGGATTACCCTTCTCTCTGGCCCATTTCTCTTCTTGTATTTCCCACAAGAACTCTTGAGAGTATTGCTGAATTGAAAGAGGTGTTTCAGCATCCGTGGAATTAGGAACATAAACTTCCATTGGTGATGAGATTTCTCTTTCAAAAATTGGTTGAGCCTATGGAGATAAAGAAATATGGTTTGCTTACCAACTGCTCTAGTCTTTCTAATAAGTCTTGCAAACTCGCTTTGATAGAATTTGTCTGATTGAACAATTGATTGGTCTTGAGCATAGCCTGAGTTAGTTCTACCATTTTCATGCAAAACTTTGTCCATTCAATCTCTAAATCTGCTCTAGGGTAACTCTTGTCTAGGTTTGCAGCAGTTGGCCCTTCTTGAAGTCGAGCCTGGTAGGCCTTGAACATCATGTCCAAGACTTTTGGGGTTGGATCTGTGAGAGAAGACCCTAGTTGTGGTCTATTTACAATGAGTGTTGGGGTTAGATGAAGTGGAGTGGATGGGTTTTTGACATGCAAGGGGTTTTGAGATGTAATGTCTCCTATTTTTATTTTTGTGTCTCTTAGGATTTCTTTTAGTTCTGATAACTCTCTAGCCCACTTACAATTGAGTTTCTCTCTGGAATCCTTCCAGGTTCTTGTTTTCCTCTTACTAAGCTCTCCTGATTCACTTGAATCTGATTGTTCAGTTTGATTGGCTTGTTTTAAGGCTTGTGCCCTAGTGACTACCTAGATAGGAGCCACATTAATGCTACTTGAACTTGAATCCACCACTAAACCTACCATATTAATTGGTGTAACCTTGGATGCACTAGAGGGATTCCTTGGACAATCTTTTGGGAGATGTTCTTTGCCGCACTTAGGACAAACGCCTTGTATTATGATGTTATGTCCTTGTCTCGGAGTTGATGATTGGGGACAATCACGAATGAAATGGTCACCTTGACATCTAAAACATGGTCCTCTAGGGGCTTGTGGTCTCATTTGTCTCAATTAGGGCTTGGGATTAGGATTCATATACATGGTGTTAGAGTATTTTGGATCCCAATTTGGTTCCATAGGTAATGCCTCATATTGATATGGATAAGTCTCACTATGCTCATGTGACTCTGTGTAATAAGCTTGTGGACTATCTTCTTGGGTGTAGTCAAAACTTTGAGCATGAAGGTCACTTTGTGAGACCAAAGGGGTCATTGGCACCAATGCTATATTAGGATTCTCCTCTGCCACTACATACTTAACTAGAATCACATTGGTAGAGGGTGTGTTTGGTTTCCTAGGACTGGTTGTGGCCTATATGGCACCTGATATTATTGCTGGTATTGAGATTGATATTGTTGTTGTGGCCTATAATATGGATGTTGGTATTGGTTCTGATACCTACCCTATTGGTAAGGTTATTGATAAGTTTCTCTGACAGCCTCCCTATTGTATGGACAATCTTGAGCCATGTGGTTTGTGTATTTTCTCTCAATAGTGCAATATGGAGCATTATTTCTCTCATGTTATGGCTTTGCAAAGGGCATACATTAGCCACGTGGTCACCTCCAAAGTATAAACATTGCTTCAATGAGGTGACCCTTGGTGTTTGTCTATTTTGAACTCCTAGCTTCTTGGCAACTTGTTCAGCTATCTCATCTATCTCAGTGGAGGGTCTGGAAGTATGAGTACTAGAACTGTCAGAATCCTTATAGAGTTTGGACAATTCTAACTCCTCACCCAAGTTATCTTCCACGTCGATACACATTCTCAAGCATTGATCTAGTTTGATTGGTTCCTTGAGATATACATATGGTCTAAGTTTCCTGCTTAGAAGTCCATCTAAAAACATATAAACTTGTTTTGCTTGTGTAGGTAATTCAGGTGTGGGACATCTTTGTTATCTTAATCTGTGTCCCGCTAGCCGAATTGTTTCTTGGGGTGTCTACTTGAAGCTGTGGATCAAGGATGATGTGTTATGCCTGATGCCACTCTTGGAAAATTCTATGATGAATTCCTCTAGCAGTTGACCTATATTGTGGTAGTTGCAATTGTTTAGGGGTTGAAGCCAAGCTACGGTAGTGCCCTTGAGGGTCAAACTAAATGCTTTGAACTGGGTGAACAAGTCCTCGACCTATTCAACTCTTAACAATTGTTTGAATTTGGCCACATGATCATAAGGATCTCTTGACCCATCAAAGTAGTTTTTCATTATCTTGACCACTTGAGAGGGTCTAAGGGTTCTTCGGTACACTTGGGGTCTACGCAATGGAAAATCATGTTCATCTCTTTGATGCCTATGTTCTATATGTCTCTCTCTTTCAGGTTTTTCACTTTCAAATCCTGATCTATCTCTACCCATTGTGTGTGTAAAGCTTACCTTAGGTCTCTCTCTAGCTCTTTCCCTCTTGGTTTCATGAGCCTTGGATGATGCTACACCTTGAAAGCCATGGGAAACATTAGATCTTGGTGGAGGGAAAAATCAATTAGCCTTGCCAAGTGTATGCATGCGTGCCATGTTCTATTACCAAGAACATTCTCTCCGATGTGTAATCTAGATAGATAACTTTGCATGGTATCTTAGGATCTTTGAACTCATAGATGGTGACTCTACCTATTTTGCTAAGCTTGTAAGTTCATAGATGGTGACTCCACCTATTTTGCTAAGCTCGCAAACTCCTATCTGGTAAGCTCGTAACCACATACATGGTTACTTGCTTATCAATATAAGAACCATCTTTGAATTTAACCACTGGGTGTTCAAGTCCAAAGGGTTGATCAAGAATTTTGAGTTGGACAATAGGTCGCCTCAAACCATCCGCATAGATGCATGCACCTAATCGGTTGGTCCTGATATATTCCAATTCTATCTTATAGGGACCTTCCGGTGTCTATAAATAGGCAGGGCATGAGCTACCTACTAGTTTCTCCATGTTAAAAGACATTTTTGAATCACTTGTTTCTGAGTTTAGTGTTGGAGATAGATGTCTGTGGAAGCATGCGAACAACACAAGGAAGAAGAAGAAGCTTGGAGCACAAACACACAATACTGAATGTATTACTAGAGAATGTACAAAGATAAGTAGCCCATTAGGGCAATAGGCGTATATACAAGCCGGGGGAAAAAAACCTCCTAAAGAGGGAAAAAAGTGCCCCGGCGGTCCTAGTGCATTCACACACATCACTACCTAAACATATCAACAAATCCCCCCTAGGAGTGATGTGGTGAACAAGGAGCTGGCACTCATGTATAAGGAAGTGCCAAGCTATGTGGAAATCACTCCACAAAAGGAAGTAAGCCCAAAGCTTTGCGGAAAGCTTCAAACTTCTCCCTAGGCAAAGCCTTCGTGAAAAGGTCTGCAATGTTCTCTTGCGTGGGCACATATGCCAAGCTGATCTCCCCGGCAGAGAACCTCTCCCTAACATAGTGATATGCACTTCAATGTGCTTAGTGCAAGCATGGAACACAGGGTTCCTCGCAACTGCCAATGCGCTCTGACTGTCAGTGAAGATGGTGGTGGCAAAAGACTGGCCAACACCCAAATCAGCCATAAGGCGTCTGAGCCACACACACTCAACAATCACTGTGAAAGCTACCCTATAGTCAGCCTCACAACTAGAAGTGGCCACAGTAGGCTGCTTCTTGCTCAACCAAGATATACATGAGCTACCAAGCATGAAGCAAAAACCACTGGTGGACACACGAGTGTCATAGCAACCAGCCCAGTCAGAGTCAGAAAAAGCATGCAAATCTGGAGGTAGTGATCCCCCCTTGGGATAAAACAACCCAAGTAGCCGAGTACCACTCAAGTAGCGAAAGATGCGCTTAACCGCCTTCCAATGCATGACTCCTGGGCAATGCATAAACCTGCTCATCTGTGAGATAGCAAAGTGAATATTTGGCCGAGTAATGCATAAGTAAATCAAGCATCCAACAGCCTGCTGATAGAGAACAGCATCAAATGCATCTCCAACATCATGAAGACTCAATCGTAAACCTGTCTCCATAGGAGTGGCAATAGGCTTACAATCTTCAAGGCCAAAACACTACAATAATGTGTCAATATATTTTGTTTGACACAAAGCCATTCCGCCATCAATTTGCATAAACTGAATGCCCAAATAGTGATGCAAATGCCCCAAATCAGACATCTCAAATGAGGCATGCAAATCAGCTTTGAAATCAGCAATATGCTTCTCAATAGGACTAGTGAGCAGCATGTCGTCAACATAGACAACAATGATCAAAAGCACATCATTAGCACGCTTAACATATAAGGTGCTTTCAGTTGGACTATTCACAAAACCATGTGCAAACAGATAGGCATGTATCTTCTCATACCAAGCACGTGGTGCTTTCTTTAAACCATATAATGCCTTCTTTAACCTGCACACCTGGTTTTCATGCCCTTTTTGCACAAAGCCACAGGGCTGAAAAACATACATTTCTTCATGCAAGTCACCATTCAGAAATGTTGTTTTAATGTCCAACTGATGTACATTCCAACCATGATGGGCTGCAAGTGCACAAATGCTCCGAACAGTAGTCATATGGCATGTGGGTGCAAAGGTCTCATCAAAATCAATGCCTCTTTCCTGTGCATAACCCTTTGCAACAAGCCTAGCCTTAAACCTATCAAATGTACCATCAGGTTTACGCTTTAGCTTGTATACCCACTTAGTGCCAATGGCCTTCTTGCCAGGAGGCAAGTCACATAAAGACCAAGTACCATTCTTCATTATTGCATCATATTCAGATTGCATAGCAGCCATCCAATTTTTTGAATTTTGTGCTTCATCAAACGAAACAGGCTCATTCTCATCACAGAGACTAGATGCAGCCATAGCATAGCAATCTGATGCAAAAGAGGCACTATGAGATCCTGAACGAGTACGATATGAGAGAGGTGCATCTAATTTGCTGTCACGCAAAGTCTGCACCAGCCAATTTGGCATAGTTTTTGCCTGCCCAATATCAACTCTCTCATGAACTAGTGCATCATGTAAATCTGCATCAGAAATGGAATGATCTGCATCATCACATGAAACTTGCAAAGGCTGAGAAGTTGCCTCATTAGGACCAGCACTAGACTGTCCATCTATAAAAGTAGTCAAAATGAGAACTACCATAAGAAGTAGTCAAAATGATCTTACCAACTCCCATAACAGGGTAAGAGGAGTTGTTGGCACATGTAACAGTATTCCCTGTAGGGGCAGGCTGGAGTGAAGAGAAGAAATTGTGCTGCGAGGTAATATGTTTGGTCGCCCCACTGTCAAAATACCAAACATCTGAGTCTACTGCAGACATGCACTGCTCATGAGAAGATGGGTCAAAACTGCAGACAGTAGTAAACGCCCATTCTTCTTCCTGCACAAGATTTGCAGACTCTGTTTTTGGTGTAGAGGCCTCTGCAACAACCATTCTAGCCTCTTTCTTCTTTGCCTCTTTAGCAGCCAGTTTTGGACAGTTCTTTATGATATGATCATTCCCTTTACAGTACTTACAAAACAACTTTTGCTTTTCTGATTTCTTCTCATGTTTATCTTCCTTCTTCGAATATGCAGAATTAGCAGATTTCTGCTTACTAGTTGAAGAGCTCCATTTTCCTTTGCCCTTCTGACTAGCCAGGAAAGCTTGATCTGCAACTCGCATAATGGACCTGTTCTGCCTGGACTGATCTTCCTGCAATAGAACAGAGACTAACTCCTCAAATGATAAGGCGTTCGGATTGCCTTTCATCATCAAACGAAGAGTAGAAGCAAAACTCTGATATGAATCAGGAAGACCATTCAGAACGGTCTGCACAAGTGAGCTATCATGTATAACCTCATCAGCAGAAATCAATTGTTCCTTCAAGTCTTTGATCTTCGTTAGGAAACTGTCCATAGAATCACCTTCATTCATGTGCTCACTCTCCAAATGTTTTCGGAGGTAAGCAACACGAGCCTCATTCCTAGCTTGGTACAATGTGGTAAGTGTATCCCAAGCATCCTTAGCTGTTCTGCAAGAGCGAATGTGGCACGTTTGACAGACAAAGCTATCAATGCATGTGCCTGGGCATCTCTGCCATCCCAACGAATCTGCTTTGCAGTAGGTGCAGCAGAAACAACAGCACGAACAGGAATCTGCGAAATATCATCTTCGACACCATCTTCATCAGCTCCAGCACCTGTATTTGCAGTACCTATAGTCGGAGGTATAACAGGACGTCTTTCAACACCCTGCACAATGTTCCACAATCCTTTTGCAACCAATACATGTCGCATCATATAAGCCCATAGTGGGTAGTTGGTACCATCCAACTTATCCTCAACAGCCAACATACGGAATACATTACTGCTTTCAGCCATGGCCAGTGACTAAAATACCTTGATGCAGAAAATTGGTTGTATCTCAAAAAGTTGAATAGAACTGCCCAGACGAGTTTTGCTAGAACTGTAGCAGACTTCGAGACGCTTAAACTGGCGAACAAAAACTGGTATATACCTTTGGCACAAAAAGACGAAATAGCCTGCACAAGCACTGCGATAGTGCGCTCGAAAACACGCTGAGTAGGCTCACCAAAATTCGTGCGATTCTGAGACTGCAAACAGAGGAGTGTCGACGGCACCCTAGATGAAGCGACGACTTGCTCTGATACCAATTGTTGGAGATAGATATCTGGGGAAGCATGCGAACAGCACAAGGAAGAAGAAGAAGCTTGGAGCACAAACACACAATACAATGTATTACTAGAGAATGTACTAAGATAAGTAGCCCATTAGGGCAATAGGCGTATATACAAGCCAGGGGAAAAAAACCTCCTAAAGAGGGAAAAAAGTGCCCCGGCGGTCCTAGTGTGTTCACACACATCACTACCTAAACATATCAACATTTAGCACATAGGGATAATCACTAAATTGTTGTCCCCACGACCTAGCTGTGTGATTGATGCTAGCTTCAGATTATCTGAGGCTTTGTCCATCCTATCCTAGGTGTCTGTTTGACCTAAGGTTCATAAGCTTTGTCTACTAGTCCCAATTTTCCCAAGTACAACTGCATTGCAATGTTCTTTTGAATCAATTACTTGTTCTTTTATAGATTTCTCTAGTGTAATCTTAATTGACAAATATCATCATTAAGAATACTTGAGTTTATCACACTCTGAGATGTGATTGATCCACTTATGTCCTTTGCCTTTAGGGTTTGTCGCAACAATATCTTAACTTATGATTGAGCTTGAGTAATTAGGGTTTCTTGTACTTATGTTGTGCTTATCATCACCCTAATTAATCAATATCATTATTCATATTTAGCCTAATCTAAGAGTTTACTGAGGGGATTAGAATGATTCCAACCTCAAGTCGCCTCTCCCTTGATCGCACTTGAATGCTTAGGATACACATTCCCAAGCTTGTAGGACACCTAACACCTTGCTTTGAGACCCTTGAATGGCTCTCAATGGACCTGTAAAAGTTTCAAGTTTAGATCAAGCTTAACTCTAATTTATTTGATACGCAATTTGATTCAAGCATTTTGAATGACCCATTTCCCCCCTTTGTATTGCTCAAAATCCTTTGGAATCCCTTTGGCTTCCTAATCCCACTTGAAGATCAACTTCAAATTAGCATATCTAAAAATCAACACCTTATTTTTAAGAAAAATAGTTGAGGCAGTGTGGGATTCAAAACGAGCTTTCCAACACACTCTAGAGCTCAAAAAATGGATTTTGGATGAAAAAGTTATGTCAAATTAGGCTTGTCGGGATTAGAATAGACAAACAAGATCTGTCAGAGAATCATGATTTTTTTAGAGTCATACAACTAGAAAGTCGTGATTTTGTGAAGGACAAAAGCCAAAAAGTCAGGATGTTGTGCCAAAAAATTATCCAAAAAGTCGTGATTCCTTTCTCTTTTTTTTGTCAAAAAGTCACAATTTTCTCATAATTGGAGGACCAAAAAGTCACGATTTTCTCAAAAGTTAGTTTTCAAAAAGTCACAAATTTCTCAAAATCTTGATGGTAGAGATTCGTGATTTTCTAGAAAATTAGAGTGCAAAAAGTTGCAATTTCCTGAAAAGTAGCCTTATAAAAAAGTCACGATCTCTTTGCAAGTAGCCTTACCAAAAAGTCATGAATTTCTCAAAAAATGAATTCCAAAAAGTTACAGTTTTCTCAAGAATTCAAAAAATATCAATGGATTGAAAAATCAAGCACCTTATGCTTGAGGGGGAGTTGTTGGTGTATGAAGCAATCCTAAGATATTGACTTATGCACAAAGGATTTCTCTTGATATTTGAGGCTTAAATTTTATACTCATATTCTCATACATTATATGAGCTTCAAAGGTTGATGATAGGTTTTATCTTTGTCAAAAGTAAAAGAGATGATTGGAGAGAATCTTGTGAACTCATTGGTAGCCAGATTCTATGACTTTGTTCAAATAAAAAATTCAAATCAAGTCCTAAAAGTTTGGATCACTTTTAGGTGGAATGAGTGAGCAATTATGAAACAAATGTGTATATATATACACATGTACAATCGATGAAATGAAAAATGTCCAATCTCCTTGCTAGGAACCATGGGGAGTGTATTTTTAATTCTTTAAAAATTAAAAACATAGAAAATAAAATTATAAGAATCTTTTGAACTCCTCTAACTATCAGCATTTGTCATGAACAACCAAATGAAATAAGAAAAATGAACATAAAAAACAATAGAAATTTCATTAATTTTTGGAAGGTCACAAATGCACCATCCTGCTAGAATCCAAGAAAGATGTACATACAAAGGGACTAAAACTTGCAAAGGCTAGCAATGACAAAATGAAGAACAAGACAACCGACCCTGCTACATTTGGAAGACAAACTACTCTTGTTGATACATGGTGGACACTACCTCTCAAAGTACTAAATCAAACACCCACTCCAATAAGGGTCTGTTAGGGACAAAAAACTTGGGAGGGGGGAGTGTTGACATCAAAGTCAAGCACAAGGTGTGGGAACGTATCAAAGAAGTGAACACACAACAAGAGGGAGCATGTAGGGAGCTCCAAGAAGTATATGTCAAAATTTCAAAAGAAATCCTTATAAAAATCGTGATTTTGATCACAATAAACCATTGTAAATACCATTTCACATTTTTGCAACTCATTTTGCTCAATCCAAGGAGTCCTCAAGCTTGAGGAGTACTAGAAGTACCTATGTATCAGTTTTCATAATTTTTTATTTTGTGTGAGCCCTCAAATAAGCCTACCTTAGGACCCTATTTTTAACTAGGCTGGAGACTAGGTCTGGACACGGCCAAAACTAGTAAAAAAAAACTATAAAAAGAGCTAGAGAGCTCATTTTTGAGGTTAGATTTTTAGTAGTTAGTTGAGGTTAGCTAGTTGGAGAGCGAAATTATTCTTGAGCATTGTAAACTTTCTTTGAGCTTGCTAAGAGAAGCTTCCACTATTCCTATCTTTGCTATCTTACCTTATGTGCATGTGTATTTGTGTGCATGTCTATGCTTGTCACTCACATTTGCTCAGCACAATCACTCATTATCTTCAAATCCTCCTCACGTCTCCATGGATTGACAAATCAAGGAGGTGGTGCTCACACTTGGGCTACACATGTGCAATCAAGTAGGCATGTATCTTTCATATCAAGCATGTGGTGCTTGCTTCAAACCATATAATGCATTTTTCAACTTGCACATTTTTTTCATGCCCTTTGTACACAAAACCACAAGGCTGAAATACATACACTTCTTCATGTAAGTCAAAAAATGGATTTTGTATGGAAAAATTATATTAGTTTAGGTTCTTGGAGGTCAAACAAACAAAGAGAACCTCTCTGGGGCTCCAAGACACCTCCATTGTTGTAATACATGATACTTGAGAGCAAGCAATACACGATACCTGAGCTATACGATACACGATACCTTAGCCTCGATGATACATGACATTTGATCTCACGATATGATACTTGTCTTAGGAATGATGCATGATACTCCAATCTTCATGATATGATACTTGCCTTAGGCACGATACACGATATGTGATTTCCCACGATACGATATTTGACGATACATGATACATGATAATTGTCACAACCACGATACACGATACTGTAAACACAATACACAAGAGCAAATGATACACGGTACATGAACTATAAGGTACATGATACTTGGACTTACATGATATGATATGAGAATTGATGATGAATAAATACCGACCTTCTTGCAATACATGATACTTGAGAACTATTGATGATACATGATATTGGATGATCGTGATACTCAACTTAGTGATACATGATACTTAGGTATCCTGATACATGAGGAGTATAAGGTATCAGTGATACACAATACCTACCAAGTATCTATTGATATATTTAGGTAGTGATGTGTGTGAACAAACTAAGACCACTGAGGCACTTTTTTCCCTCTTTAGGAGGTTTTTTCCCTCAACTTGTATATATGCCGATTTCCCTAACGGGTTACTTATCTTTGTACATTCTCTGGTAATACATTCAGTATTGTGTTTTGTGCTCCAAGCTTCTTCTTCTTAACCTTTTAAAAAAATATAATAAATGAGCATAGGTAAAAGAACGCTTCAATGGATATTTTGGCATAATCCAAACCATATATTTTTAGATGTAGATCAAATCCACCTCAAACATAATGTAAGCTTGATGTTCCAACATTTATAACTATGATTCAAGAAAAATATGAGGTAGAAGAAATACAAAATCAATGTTAACCTGATCATTACGATGGATAAATCAAAACCCAATGGCTTTTTACCTTGATTTAAGGCAATACAATTCAAAGAAGTATACTTTTTATGTTTGAATACGTTCAAAATTGTCAATATCATACCCAAAAAATTGCTTGTGGTTTTGATGGCAAGATATGCACACCATAGTCTACTTTCATCCAATGTTCTATTGTTTGTACCATATAGTCTTTGGTTGGCAAGTATCCATGTTGTAGGCTTGGCAATAAAGGATAATTGAGCCAATCTTGACATGTTATGATTATAGGCATATATATTAGCTGAGGGGAAAAACCTCCTAAAGAGGGAAAAAATCGCCTCAACGGTCCTAAGTGTGCTCACACACATCACTAGCAAAATATATCAACAAATCCCCCATAGGAGTGATGCAGTGAACAAGTAGTTGGCATTCATGTATAATAAACTCACCCTTCCAAGTGTAGACATGCCTAGCATGCTCCGAGACCACAAGGACGCTCTCTGAAGTATTGTATAAGTAGGTCACTTTGCCTGGGGTATCAAGATCTTTGAATTCATATATTGTAAGCATTCCCATCTCATTAGGTTGGTCATGTTTATACGTCTAGAAGGCCTCATTTGTCTTTAACTTGGACAATAGATCTCCTTAGACCATCCTCATAGATGCAAGCACCTAATCGGTTGGTCCTAATATATTCCAGTTGAGTCTTGTAAGGTCCTTCTGGATTTTCTAGGTACGCCACTCTTGAGCTACCTACAGGTCTCTCCATGCTATACGACATCTAAGAATCACTCGTTTATCAACTTAAAGCATATGGGTAATCAGTCAACTGCTGGGCCCACGACCTAGCAGTATGATTGACTCTAGCTTCAAAAGATATGAGGCATTGTCTATCTCATCATAGATATCTTCTTGACATAAGGTTCATAAGCCTTGGTGGTTATCCCAATTTTTCCCGAGTATAACCTTGTTGCAGAGTTCTTTGGTATTAGTCACTAATTCTTTTTATTTTCCTTAGGCTGTCACTTCTTGTCCAATAAGTTCTCATCACAAGGAACACTTAAGTTGTTCGCACTTGAAGTTTTATCGCTTGACTTATACACTTTCACCTTAAAGTTTGTCATCAAACTAAATTATTTATGCTTGCACTTGAGAAATTAAGGTTCCTGTACTTGATTGTGCTTAACGTCACCATAACTAATCAAAACCTCTATTTGTACTTAGCCTAAGCTAGGAATTGATAGAGGGGGTTGAGAATGATCCAACCTCAAGTTGCTTATCCCTTGCTCATGCTTGAGTGCTCAAGACAATCGTTCTCAAGCCTGTAGTACCCTCATGCTTTAGATGCCTTGCGATGCTGTCAATGGACCTGTAAAAGTTAGCTCAAGGTTCAAATTCAATTGTCATAACAAACCATTTTCATTCATGTAATTCAAAGATCCAATTTTGCTTTGTTTTTTATGAAAGTTCCCTTAGCCCTCAACTTTCTCACCTCTATGGAAGTTCAACTTCAAAATCCCATATCTATAACTTCATGATAGGGCTGTCAATCATGATGGACAAAGCTTTTCATCGTGTGGAGAATGAGTTCTCCTATGCACAATGAAAACGTGTAGTGAACCCTTGTATATCGAACACTTGGACAAATAGCTACACCTTAGATAGCTTACTTCTCTCAATACAAAACTCAAATGTACATGTGCCTCTAGTCAATCAAAGTAGACAAAGAGAGCTTTCTAACAAGCTATAAATGACTTAATTTGGACAAGTTTTGATTAGGAAATGCAACTGACAAAGATGAACTACCTATCCACACAAGTATGTTGAAGAATTGAACTTCACTCTCGAACTGATAACTCCTTGAATATATATCCTTTGAAGAAGATATTTGAGATAGAGAAGTATATACAAATAGATTTCGAACAAGCTAAAAATCAAGTAATTTGGATGACTTTTGGTCAGGAAACTCAACTGACCAAAATAGACCACCTGTGCACACAAGTATACTAAAAAACTAGACTTCAGCCTCTAATAGATATCTCACAGAATGTACATCCTTTGAATGAAATATTTGGGATAGAGAAAGTAGATGCAAAGAGCTTTCCAACAAGCTAAAAACCAATCAATTTGGATACTTTTTGGTTGGGAAATTTAACCGACCAAAATAGACTACCTATCTACACAGTTATGCTAAAAAACTGGACTTCACACTTTGACTAATATCTCACAGAATATATAAGATTTGAATGAGATACTTGAGATGGAGAAAATGCCCAAGATAAGCTTTCCAATGACTATTTAAAGCTAAGAAAAGGTTACATATACACTGAGATATGAGCTTCACAACAAAGCTATGTACAAAATGACGTGCGGTTGGAAGGAGTCTATGGGAAGACAAAGTGACAAAATGACCAGATCCGACTATTGGGAGCTCTTGCATCTTTCTCTCATTGTTTAGTATGTGCTTCCACTCCACTTTTATAACCAATGAGCATGTGAAGAATTTTTTTGCTCCTTAACTCACCACTTTCATTTGATTGCCCACTACATGCCACTTACTACAAGGTAGATATTGTATCTTTTACTCATCATGAATTTTGACTAGACTTTTTTTCTTTTCTCTTCTTTTCCTTTATCTTTATATTTGGTAAATTTATCCAAGCATAGCTCATGTGAAAATGAGCTTGTACGATTATCTTCAACACTCCCCCTCAAGCTCATTTGGGAGTTATCTTCAACCATGTCTTGCAAATTTATCACATCCTTGAAACCTTTGAGTTTAGAAGCATCCAAGAACTTTGTAAATATATATGCAACCTGATTTTTGATTCTGATGAAATTTATCTCCACATCTTTGCTCAATACCTTCTCCCTTACATAATGGCAGTGGACCTCTATGTGCTTGCTCCTTGCATGAAACATAGTTTGCCAAGTAGATACTTGACATGTTATCACCATATATAGGGATGGTCCCAACTTGCACTTAAAGATCAACCAAAAGTTTTTTGATCCACATTGCTTCACATGTGGCAAATGCTAATCCTCTATGTTCAGCCTCTATGTACCTAAGCACCAACTTAGGGACTTGTGGAGAAAGAGACTATACCTCGATCCCCCTCAAGTGCATATAGTGGGGATTCACACTTTATTTATCAATGCAATGAGTATCTAAAGCTAGCCGAGTGTATGAAGACATGCATTCAAATGACGATCAATGCAAATGAGCTTCCCAAAGAGTGCAAACAAGGCAAAGATTAATCCAAACAAGCTTCAACTGTCAGTCATGGTGTCGCGATACTTGGAGTAGAAGTCAACAGAAAATTGAGCTTCTCTCTAAGCTCCGAACTCTGAATATAGCAAATAGCATATGCGTTTCAAAGCTCTCAAGAAGACGCATCCAATGGTCATATTTTCACTCAATTCTGACACTTCTACTTCAAGTTATGAGCAAAATACTGAGTCATGGGAATGACCTTCCTACACTTTAGCACTTCCTACACTTCACACACACCTTAACAACAGCAAACAAACACTTTCACGGATAAACAACACTTCCGAACACTCTTTTCAAGCAAGACACAAGCATACAAGCTCACAAAGAAGACGATACAAAGAGGAGAAGACACAAATTCGAAATTATGTGCTCTTGATTCTCACAATGGAAAAAAAGTCTCTACAAAGAGTCACAAATTGACTTATATACATGTGCCCTAAAAATGGTCCTTTCACTTTATTCACTAAAAGGCTAATTTCCTACTAATTTACATGGGTAAGCTACTAATCTTCTATGGGGATGCATCTAGAGGACTCCTCTAGTGCATTTACATCAAAAAATATATATTAAAAAATGATTATGATACAAAAATAAGATGTCCAAATCGGAAAAATTTTGGGGCCCATCTTTTTCTCTGCCTTATGCTCTTCTTAGCTCTGCAACACTCTCCCCCTCTTTATCTCTGCCGTCCCTTGACAGGCTTTACTTCTTGTCTGTCACTTGTTGTCCGCATGCATCTCTTGGTTAGTTCTGCCTGTTTGTTAGACAAGTGTTTAGTTTTGATGGACTCTTTTTTATTTTTCTTTTACATCCTCTGGGCCTGATGCATTCGTGTTGCCTGTTAAGTTGGGCTGCCACGCACGCCACCAGTGGAAGGTATGAGGATGTGGGCCTTCAGCCTTCGATCTAGACCTTCCAAAGATCAAGAGGTTGAAGCACCCTCGTGTGGCTATGGAACCGTTGGATATCTTCTTGCACTTCTTCATGGATACTTTCCTGGCCCTGGTTCCTCCTTCCACCTACGTGCTTTTCCTTGATATGTGCCCCTGCGGGGCTCTGTGCAGAGATGGGTGTTGCACCCCTACGGGGCTTCCTGTAGAGACATATCTTCAAATGTAATCTTTTAATGAAGCTTCTTTCTTTGTCTTCTTCTTTTCTTCTTTTTGCTTGAATCTCCCTCAACACTACCCCCCTCCTAAACTCTGTCGTCCCCGACAGGCTTTGGAAGTCGACAAGAGTATGTCTGTACACTTTTTGCTCTGTTTCATTAAGCAGATTAGCTTCACGTATCATGATTTGCTTCCACTGTTCTGCTCTCACACCATCATGTGGCGGCTGTCTATGGTCAGTGAAGAAGCTTAGCTCATATGCCACCAGTCTGGCATTCAAATTGGATGACATCTTTAAGAAAAATTCTGAATCAATTTCAAAAAACCTTGTGAAAAACGCTTCTTCGAATGTTTGCATATATGTACTTGGTAGAAACATAAGCCTAGAATAATATGCCATTATTGTGGATCGTCTAGGCATAACAGACAAATAAAAAACGAGAATATCTATTCCCTGATTAATGCCAATGAAATTCAAAAATGTATATGCCGCATGCTTGAACACCTTCAAAACTGTAAGTATCATGCTTAGGATTTTATTTGTCATCTTGATTGTTAAATCGGGTACTGTTGCGTAACAGTGTAGCCAAAATTCGATTGTTTTTACCATGTAATCTTCCGTTGGTAGATAGTTATGGGGTGGGCTTGGAAGTAGCGAATAATTAAGCCATTGTTTATTGATAACACCATTCTTTTGCATATCCAAAAATTCTCTGGCTTCTCGGCGATGTGGTGTTGGGAAAAATGAAGGGTTTACCTGTAATAAGTATGGTGTTGCTTGCCAGTGCACCCGCAATGTAGGATTTTTCTCCAAAAATTTTCTTCTCCAGACAGGCTGTGCCGCTTCAAATTCTTCTTGAGTATAATTGAATGTGTTATCTTTAAAATGCAATTGGTCGTCTGGATTTTTTTGTATGGTCTTCTTTATGTATTGCCTTGTCTTCTCTTTCAATAATCCATACGGAATGTTCAAAGGCTTCATTATCGTATCCAAGTCTTTGCCCTTTATTTTTGCCTCCTTCATTACTTTGATCACTTCATTTTCAAAATTCTCTGTCAACCAGGACACCAATAGTGCCCGTTCCTTCTGACCTATTTCTGCACTGTATGGCATGGGATGATCATCACATGGGTCCGCCATCTGCTCTTTTATTGGAGAATTATAAATCGGGGGAGATAGAGGATGTACCTCTACCTCGTCAGTAGGATTCTCTTGTATTGGCTCTATTGGTGTCCCGATTGGTACTTTCTCTCCTGCTTTAGTTTCTAATTGTGCGATGTGTTCAGTCTTCTCTTTAACTTCTTGCATAGCTGTCCGGAGTGCCTCTTTGGTAGCAAGTAACTCATTGCCAATCTCTGCTATCTGATCCATATTTTCACTGTAACTTACTGCAAGCTTTTCATTGGCCGTATTCAGCTGCTTTTTTAGCTCAGTGGTTTCTTGAACGTACCTATGTTCCCATTCTTCTCTTAAGGCCTGCTCTTGTTTCAGCAACTCTGCATACTTCTCAATCTGATCTCGTAATTCTTTTTTGGTCAGTCGCAGAAGCCTCTTGTTTTTCTATAGGCTGGTCATATAATAATGCCTTCATCAATTCTTTATTTCTGTTGTGCAAACTATCATTTTCCTCCATGTATACTTTTAATTGGGTTTCTAGCAAGTTGCTTCTAGCTTTCATTCTCTCCTTGTCTGCTTCGCTGGCTTCAAGTTGTCTTTGTAAATCTGTTAATTGTGCTTGGAGTTGATGATGTTGTTTCATCAATGTGTTACATTGCTCTTTAACTAAGGTTATCTCCCTTCCTTTGGCTGAAATCTCTTGTTGGGCCTGGATAAGCTGTGCGGATAATTGTTCACTCATGATTTGAAATTGATTCTTTTCTCGCATGGCCTTGTCATAATCCGCAACTGTGTCCATCATTTGCTGTTGCGTGTCCATGGCCGTTTGTTTCATTTGCTTGACCATCGGTTTCAATTGAGTAACATCCACATTTGACCATGTGGTAGGGATGCTAGGTTCTTTTCCTGTTGTAACATCTTTCCCTTGTGCAACATGTAACGTAGTATCATGGGGCTGCCTTATATGAAGTTGTATGCTTGGCTCAGCCTCTTTGTGGTCAATCTTACCTTGAGGTGTATCATCAGGCACTTCGATCACGGTTGGCTCCTTATTTTGTTGTAGGCCTGAGTCCTGGTCCACTGGAGTTTGTATTTCTTCTTTGATAGGTGGCACTACATCTTTAGTAGTTATTGGAACTTCCTTGATGCTTATTTTTGACCGATCATTTAACTGAATCAAGTGTTCCTGTTCAGTTTGTATTTCTTGGTGCTGTGCTTTTTGTTGTTGATTGTCAGGTGTGACTTCAACCTGATTTATTTCTGTCCATTCTTCGTTGTTCATTTCAGTTCGTATATCAATATCTAAGGTGTCCTTCTCTAGGCTAGATTCTTCATCAGAGCTCGAATCTTCTAACCCTAGTTCTTTGTATCTGGCAGATTGTTCTGGAGTATGTTCTTTATCTTTGTGTTTCTTTTCTTGGCTTGCCTATCTGTAATGGTGACCTTGAATGTTTAAATTTACTTGCCCCCGCATATACTGATGCATTTCTTCTACGGCTGTAGAGAGGTCTCTTTTCATAATTGGTTGTTGTGTCATTGGAATCTTTGGTAATATATGTGTTCTCTTTGATTGTGGTGTCTCTTGAGCTTCTTCCTCTCTTAGGCGTTTAGTTCCTCTCATGGGTTTCTTTGAACTGGTTCCTACTTCTTCAATAGATATAGCGATTTTCTTTTTCTTTGGAACAGTCGCTGACTTGGCATATTTCGCTAGCTCTGTTGATGTCAGCATCAAGCGTAATCATCTCTTCATGTCAAGTGCCTCATAAATGAGTAGGGTCAAGGCCGAACTACCATTCAGAAACTTTTTCTGACCCCACTTTTTCTTTGCTTCAAATAGGCGGTCTTGGACATATGGAGTCATGTTTACTTTATTTCCCACTTGTCTCATAGCGTGTGAGAGTAGTTGCACAACAATCTTTTGAGGTGTTGTGTATCTATGCATACTTGGAAAGCAAAAATGCTGGTGAACTAAGCGAATAGAGTCTTCAATATCTATTTTGTTGATTTCCAAAAATGTTCTCTTTTTCAAATCATGACATTCATCTTTGACATTCGTGAGTCCCTCATGATTCCATCCAAAAGCTCTGTTAATTAGCTCATGAGTGAATTGAATTGATTTCCAGGCACCGACTTTGTCAAGTACCCTTGCTTCTGGGACTGATGCCTTATTCGATGCAGACTGAAGTGTATTCATCACTTGTGTACATCTCTGGAAATCTGGCATATAGATAGGTAGTCTTAGGAATGCATCAATTCCTGCTTGTGTCCAGACACCCGTCATGCGCGGTAATCCTTGTATGATAGTCTTGAAATCTTGTGACATGATAGGGAATTAGTGATCCCTATCCATAATCTTGATGGTTGCCATGAAAATGAGTTCGGACACTGGTTGGCCATCCAGAAACCAATGACCTCTTGCCTTAATTATTGATTCCAAGGGAAGAAGCTAGATCTCTTCTTCTTGCGTAGCCTCGGAATTAGAAGATGCCATCTGCACTCAATATAGAGTATTAATTAGTGGCAAGATGGTATCAAAAATCATCCTTCAGTTATCCTTCATTAGATTGGCAATGCTCCGCGTGAATTGTGTCGTCCTTTCCCCGTGGGTGTGAGAAAGGTAATACCTGGAATTTTTCATACTTTTTATATTTTTATGTTTTTGTCTGAAAGAAAAACAGAAAAGTTAGTTCATAGCCGAAGCAGTTATTAATTTTTGAGTGATTTTCTTAGATTATGTACAAGTGCTCTCCTATTTTTCGAGAGGGAAATGTGCTTCACTATCCTGAAATAGAAGAAAAATGTGCCGAATGCTTGGCCTTGTAATGTGGCCCTATCATGCATACTTTGGGTTCTGGTAACGCCAAATGTGTGCAACTCGAATTATTTGGTAGATGCATACATCTTGTCTTAACTTTCGGCATCCAAATCTGCTTTAATCTGTTGGGACAGATTGTGTTACCAATATTCCTAGTGAATGAGGTGCTTCTCATGTGGTGCTTCTGCTTTGTCTTCTTTTTGAATCTTGGCATGATGTGTGAATCGTATGTAGACTCCTGCTCTATCCTATAGTGGTTTTTCTTCCGTCGTTTTGCCTTTAGATCATACTGATTCTCCTTGTGCCTTGACTCGTCCTTTTTGATGAATGTCATTTGAGTACATGTCTTGGGAATCCATATTTGTGTTCGGGTCGGTTGGGCAGCTACCACCTTCTTTGGAATCCATACTCGAGCAATTCTTTGTGGAATTAGGTGTCCAAAGTGATGTGTATTTTTATTCTGTCATTCCTTCTGATGTCGTGAGTAGTTCTGTTGTCGAAGATACACCTTCACTTGATCTTTTCGGATCCAAGCCTGTCTAGTGTAAGGAACGGGGTATATCCTTATGTGCGTAGATTTGTAAGAGTCTTGCTGACCTGTCTCTCTGGTGCTCGGTTCCTCACTGAGGCTGTTTTTGGATAGGACACTAATCATGGGATTGACTGGATTAGAGAATTGTGTGCAATCAGGATTTGTTTTGTCCGCACATGAAGTATTCGACAAAGAGGTTTCCATGGTGTGAGTGAACATATATTCGTCATTGTGCTCATTTAAGTGAGTTCTCGTTTCTATACTTTTGGCTTTGATTGGTCGTTTGTCTAGCATGCTGAATACTTCACGATGTCCTATTTTGGCCGAGATGTATCTTAAGGCCAATTGAATAGTCACTTCATATTCGTATATCCAATCTTGGCCTAACAAGAGTTCTTCTAATAAGTCCTGGTCGTGGCATACTAAGAGTTTCTGTTCCATTGTGTTGTTTCCGAGATGTAGAGGTAAGGTAATCTCTCCTATACATTTGGTAATTTTTCCTCCTATTCTAATCAGTTGTGCCTTAGATGGACGTAATTCTTCCTTGAGTTTTTGAGTCAATGAGAATTTGATACAGCTGATAGCAGCTCCTGTGTCAATGAGAGCATCCACTAAGTGGTACTCTTTTGTTCCCGCACCCAAATTCAAATAAGGTTGCATCATTTGCTGACCTAAGTTTTCAGTGGCTCTAAAATTAGCCATTGGGACAAGTCCCTCTCCTAGTCGATATCTCTCATCTCTCTCTCTCATCCACTCTTTTCTTTTTCTGATTCGCTCTAGTGCTTCTTGTCTAGCTTCTTCTTGTATTCTTTCTTCCTCTATGCGCCTATTTTTACCCACTATTAATCGTGACATTATCTCTTCAGTCAATGGCTCTAGATATTTTTTCACTCGACATCCACTGATATAGTTTGGTAATACGTCTCCATCTAGGGTTGCTAAACTGATGGCTCCGCTTGTGGATATGCGATTGATGATTAACGGGCCATATCCCCTTTTTTGCAGTTTCCTAGCATGTTGTTTCAGAGTATATACCAAAACTATATCTCCTTCCTTCAAGTTTTTATCTTTAATATGAGCATCAAAATATGCCTTCTGTCGTCTTTTTGCAGCATAAATCCCTGCTACCGCTTGTAACCTAGTTTCGTGTAACTTTTCTATTTGATCCAATTGTGCAGACAATTCATGTCCAGTCCACTCGTAAGTTGTTGCTACTCTGAGAGTGGGTATTAAGAAATCAATTGGCAAAATAGCATTATGTCCATACCTTAAGTTAAAAGGAGTAGTTCCTATGGCGGTCTTGTAAACTACTCGGAATGCCCATAAAGCATGATGTAATTGTTTATCCCAATCCGATCTACCATTGTTCACAATTTTCGTGAGAACTGTGCACAAGATTTTATTTGAACTTTCGGCTTGTCCATTGGCTTGTGGGTGATATGGGGCTGATTTCTTATGAATTACTAAGAATTCATTCACTAAGGCTTCTATTACTTCATTCACAAAGTGCATGCCTCTATCACTCACAATTTCTATTGGCAGTCCAAATCTAGTGAAAACGTTCTCAAAGAGAAACTTGGCCATAGTCCTTGCATCATTTTTCTTGGTTGCTTTGGCTTCAACCCATTTGGTCAAATAGTCTGTGGCTACGATTATGTACTCAGCATGGGATCATTTAGTTGGTGGGCTAATAGGTCCTATGAAGTCTATTCCCCATTTAGTAAAAGCTCTGGCACTCATCATGGGTTTCAGTGGCATATCATCTCTTCTAATTGGATATTTCATTCGTTGAAAAGTATCACATCGTTGCACATATGTGATTGCATCTTGATGGAGAGTTGGCCACCACATCCCTGCGAAAAGAATCATTTTTGCAGTTTTATCTGCAGAGAAATGTCCTCCTGCAGCTCATGTATGTGCCATCTCTAAAACAGCAAGATACTCGTCTTCATGAATACACATTCGTAAATGATTGTCTCTTCCATGCTTAGAGAGTTGTTTGCCTATAAGAGCATAGTCCTTGCTTTGTTCAGTGAGTGCGCGTTTCCTTGCTAGAGTGGCTCCTTCTGGGTATTCTTGGGTCTTCAAGAACTTCACCAGAGGCATGCTCCATCTTGGTGCTATGGTGGAGTAGCATAGATTAGAGTTCTCTTCTGGATTCCATTCTTGACAAGTTGGGCAGGTTGATACATAGTTATGTGTATCCCTCTTCATGGTTGGACAATATATGCCTAACCTCTTCAATGTTTGCCATGTTCCGTTCGCATTTAAATGAGTTTTCCATTGATTTACATGTGCTTTTTGAAGCCACATTTCTTGCTCCTCCTCTTCCACGCATCTCATGAGTAATCCACTTGAGTCTTGGTGATATAGGCTTCCAACAATGATATGAAGGTTTTTAGTCTTCCATAAATCTTGATTTCGGTTTGGTGAGATCCCATGTTTAGGTCCATACGTGAGTATAGGGATCAACTTTTTTGCCCATTGGGGACATACTTCGAGGTTAAACAGGTATGTGTCAGGCAGATCATCAGGTACTCCTATGGGTGGTTCTCCATGTGTCATTCTTGATAGGTGATCTGATCTAATGTGGGTATTCCCTTTCTTGACTACTACTTTGAAATCAAATTCCATCAGCAATAGAAACCATCGTACTAGTCGTCCTGTATTACAAGGCTTATTGACTAAGTATAGTAGGGCTATATGGTGGTCTAACTTTCCTGTATCTGCGGGTTGAGCTAGGATGCAACCAATGGCAAACTTGGAAGCATCTACGTGAATGTGAAATGGTTTGGTCCAATTAGGTACTTGAAGGATTGGGGCTGAACTTAATCGACTCTTTAATTCGTTAAAGGCCTTTTCACATTCTTCTGTCCAATTAAACTGAGACAATAATGCATAAAGAGTTCTAGCAATTATGGCATACATATGTATAAATCTTCGGTAGTATCCGCAATGTCCCATAAATACTTGTACTTCTTTAGCAGTCTTTGGTTTCGATAAATCTAGAATTACTTTGATTTTGTCTTCATCCGTTGAGATTCCATTCTTAGAGACAATATGTCCTAATATCTTTCCTTGTCGAACCATGAAGACACACTTTTCCAGATTAAGGCATACTCTATATTGTCGACATTTGGCAAAGATCTTTCCTAGTTCAGGGATATGTTCTGATCGTATAGCAGAATAAGTGCATAATTCATCCACATATACCTCCATACTCTTTCTCAGGAACTCCTTGAATACACGGCACATCAGTCTTGGAAAGTGGCTGGGGCATTGGTTAGGCCAAATGGCATAACCCTAAAGGCATATACCCCCCATTCAATTGCAAAGGTTGTTTTATGTTGGTCCTCAGGGGCAATGGCTACCTGATTATACCCTGAAAAGCCATCCAAAAAACTATAAACTTCCTTTCCTGCCACTCTTTCCAAAAGATGATCCGTAATGCGTAATGGGTAACTATCTCTTATGGTGGTAGCATTTACCTTTTTCAAATTAATGCATACCCTTAACTTACCATTCTTTTTTGGTATGACCACCCAAGGTGACACCCATTCCGTGTGTTCGATTTCATAAATAAACCCAGCGTCTAACAACTTGTCTATCTCTTCTTTGATCTTTGCTGAGTAGACATCGTTATATGTGTAGGGTCTTTGTTTGTAAGGTTTAGCTTCAGATGTCATAGGGATTCTATGGGCACAAATAGAAGGATCTACTCCTTTCAAATCCTTATATGTCCAAGCAAAGACATCCTTGTATTCTCGAATGAGTCGTATCAGCTCTTGTTCTTCTTCCATTGAGACATCTTGACCTATAAAGATACATATTTCTTCTCCTTCCTCCAAGGTTACTACAATTTTCTTGGTTTGTTCTTTGTTGTCATATGCTATTCCTGGTTGTGCTTCTTGTTTCGGCATTTGAATAACAATTTTCCTCTCTTATACTTCATATTTTTTGAAGTGGGCAGACACTTCAAATTGGTCTTGAGGCTTGTTTTCTTCATCATCTTTTGCTTTATCTAATCCAAGTTCTTCTTCCTGTGTCATTTCTTGATTTATTTCATTAACTATGACACTTACTCCTTGATTTTCACTTTCTGTTTCCATTTGCTCTTGCTCCATTTCAATGCTCTCGTAATCCTCCTTCCATTCCTTTTCAATTACTTCTCCTTCTTCAGCCTCTTGAAAAACTACCACGTATAGACTAACATCATATCCTTCCTCATCAATGCATTCATTCATGGTTATCACTTCTTCGTTTACACATACATCGAGAGTGGCTAAAATATCCATCCAACCATGAGGTTCGAATTCTTGACCTAGGAATATTTGAGGCATGTAGGCTAGATCTTATACAGACCTAGCGATTCCCTACCTTTGCTGCCATCCTTTCCTTCTATCCTCCTCCTTTTTCGCAGTTTGGCATATCCATAGATGAGTGTCTTCGTTCATCCATGATTGATCACTTGAACCTATACTGTGAATTGACTACTCGTCTTCCTCTTTATGAAGCTGATTCCATTGCAAAGGAGGAACATCTTGGTACGTGTAGGTGTGGAGATTTATTCTTGTGGTGGTTCCTTCATGTTGTAAGTATACCGCCTCTTTTCCCCAATCTTGCACTACCTTTAGCTGTCTCATGAAGGGTCTTCCAAGTATCATCTCATAATTGCTATCCATTTCAAATTGACAGATTGCTAAGGTATGCTCGAATTCAACTCCACAAGTGGTAAAAATTACCTATTCCAATAATCCTAAGGGTCGTTCGGTATGTCCGTCTGCCATTTGTATCTTCATGCGCGTTGGTCTTAGAGCTGGTTTTCCCCATTTTTCCCAGATTTCTTTAGTTGCAATTCCTACTCCAGCTCCAGAATCCAAAATGGCTTTAGTGGTGTAACCCCTATAGGTAATTGGAAGGCACATGTTTCCTCATCTCCCTCACTAAAATCTCCAACCTTATCGACTGGGATTTTTACTGTGTTTACTTCATCAGGCATCTCCTTCTCTTCCGTGTTGATCTCCAATTGACTGGTTAATTTCTCCTTCAAGTGTGGTTTGACCTTCAAAAGTTCTTCCAATGTCAGAGTGCAAGGGATTTTTACCTTTCTAAGGTGTTGTATGATGTCTGATGTTTGGACTGATGGGTTCTGTTCTTTTTTTCTTATTGAGGGAATGCAATATAATTCCGAATTATGTTTGTATTCTCCTGTGTAATTTGGCAAAGCTTTTACACTGTCATTCTCCTTTTCACTTTGGTCGAATGGTAATAATCCTTCTGAATTCAGCTCAGGTATTGAATGTTCTAATTCACCTCCTGCTTCTAGCTCTTCAAAGGGTGGTTCTATTCCTTCCACTTTCTTCCATCTGTCTTCTTGGACTCTTGCCCACAAGTCTTTAGACCATTCTCCATCTACTTCGGGGACAACGGATGCTTCCCTTTTATCCTCGTAGTGTTTTTCATTATGGGTCTCACCTTCTTTGGTTTTCTCGGGGTCATTAGGGATGACACACTCTTGGAATTCTTCTTCGGGAATTCGTGAAGTGGGTAGTCTACAGATAGGTTTTTCTAAGGTCTGTTGAGCTACTTCAATTAATTTCTTGCAAATCTCCAACCTTTCTTTCTCTAAGTCACCTATAGGATATTCTTTTTCATGTTGTTCAATGGTCGGTCCTGATCTGATTTTGTGCCTGGTACGCCTGAATCCACATGGCTAACTCTTCTGGCATGGGATCTGCTAAAACTGATCCTACCTCTCCTTTTTTATACTTTCCTTTTTTATTTTCTTCTTCAAGTTTTTGTTTTTCTTTGTGATATTGTTCATTTTTTTCCTTCTCCATCTGTAGCCGTAATTTCTTTTACTTTATCCTATCTCTACGATTCTTCCATCTCTGTGTTTGTTTACTTGTGATACTTTTTCCAGGTCTCTGGCTTTAGCTCTTGTTATTGCTTTCAATGGCACGGTGTACTACTTACCACTCCCTAACGACTCTATCACTTCTATCACGTTGATTTGCACGTTCGAGTTAACTTTGTTGGGGTTTTTGGGGCAATCTCTGAAAAGGTGTTCTTTACCACAATCACTACAGTATCCTTCCCAAACTCGCTGTGGTGGTGGTGGGTTTGGTAGTGTACATTCTCTGATATAATGATCACCTCCGCATCTATAACATGGTCCTCTAGGTACAAGCGGTCTATTCATAGGTCGGGGGGGTATGGGTGCTCTGGGAGCTGTGTACAACAATGGCACATAATCCTACTCATATCCGTAAGGATTATTTGGTGCTTCTATGCCATATGCATATGGTTCGTACATTTGTCCATATTCTATCATAGAGCTCTCATAATTGGGATAGTTTCCTTGACTATGGTCATAGGATGAGTCATATGGTTCATTACTAGTCAAAGGTGTGGCTGGAACTATTGCTCTCTCTAAGTTTTCTTCAAGTTGAGTCATTTTCAATGGGAAAACATTTTGAGGATGGGGTGGTTGTTGCCCTAAAACCCGTTGGGGTTGAGTGTAACCTTGATAAGCATAGGGTCGTGGTAATGGTGCCTGCTGCTGATATGTAGGATATCTAAAGGCTTCTCCTCCTTGATCTCTCTGAGGGTATCCATAAGGTCTCATGAGCGGTTGTACTGGTCTTGATTGCCGATTGTAAGGACAGTTTCCTAGTGCACAAATGAGAGGGATGATCACCTCCACAATGCATACATCTTCTAAGCATGGGCACTCTCATTGGGTTATGGGGGTAGTTCCTCTGTCCTTGAACGTTCAGTTTCTTTGGTACTAAGTCGGCTATTTCCTCTACATTGTTCTTAGGGTTTGATGTGTTGTTGGCGGAATCTTCACTTTTCACACTATCTTGAGGTATTTTCAGGTCTTGCGCTAGATTGTCCTCTAGGTCAATACATTCTTTCATACATTCTTGCAAATTTTGAACCCTTTTCACATATACCAGAGATCTTAAAGATCCATTCACTAACCCTTCCAAAAACAATGACACCATCTTGTTTTGAGTGGGTCTCTCTTCCACCAGACATCTATCCACATACTGCTTAAATCTTCTTGCCGCCAATCTCACTGATTCTGTAGGAGCTTGCTTAAAACTATGGATCAATGAGGAAGAGTTATTTTTAATCCCAGATTTGGTGAATTCTTCAATTAATTCTTGGTAAACTTGTTCCGTGTTTTGACAATTATTAGGGTCTAATGGCTGGAACCAAGCTAAAGCCGTGTCTGTCAAAGTTAGACCAAAGGATTCATATTGGATCAAAAAATCTTCTACTTGTTTGGCTTTGATTACTTGCTTCAATTCAGCTATATGATTGTAAGGTTCACTAGAGCCATCATAATGGTTTCTCATGCATTTAGCAACTTGAATAGGCCTTAATCTTCTTCCTGCTTCAGGTGGTCTAGGCATCACCGTGAAAACTGGTCTTCCTATGGGTATGCCAAGTCCTCTTACCACAGGTGATCTATCTGGGACAAGGATTCTATTCCTTGGGTCAACAGGTGGCTGAGGCCGATAGTTCGGATTATTTGTAGGCATAGTAAACTGCACATGGGGTCTAACCGGGATTTTTGTTTGTTGTGTTTGTCCAGACTGTTGATATGAATTATCTTGAAAGGTTCCTTGAGGGTTCTGAGAAGTAGTAGCTTGATCCCTAGCAGGGAACACTAGAATGTTCTGATATTTCAACCCTGCTCTTTCTAACTCTGTTAGAGGCCAATACCTCCTATGGTTTTTGTCCAAATATGTGATGATGGTGGGAAATTCAGGATCTTGTAATTCATAGACAGTAACTGGGTTAGGGGCTACTTCCCATAATGAAGAGTGGGCTCTAAGGAGATGCTCCATTCCATTGATCAAATACACATCCATTAAGGAGTCATCTTGGGGAACTAGGTCCCCTCTCCAAACCCTAACAACCGTAGATCTCCCCCTTGGAGTGGTAACTTGCTCTTCATGTCCCTCTCTATTAAGGTTATGAGCATTATCTTCTTCCCCTTGTTTGTTGATACTTTCAGGGTGTTCCGTAACAACATACTGGATGTCTCTCTTGTCCATATAAAATCCTCTTGCATACTTAACTGCTGGCCTAGGCACTATGTAAGCATCAAAAGCTTTCTTTAGTCTGGCCACTGATCGGTTTAGACCGTCTAGGTAGATAGGTATCTCATTTTGGTTGGTGTTCACATATTCCAAAGATGTCTGATATTCTCCCTCAATAATTGACATCATGCCAATCATTGGTACAGTGTTCTGCATATCCTCTGAAGCCATGTGAATTTCTTCCTCTGACTCACTAGAGGTTTCAGAATAATGTGAACGATTACTGGGTTCGGCTACACTTCCCACTGAAGAGATTACACTTCTTGGGCTTCCTAGGGTTCTCCCAGACCTTAGGTTCATTCACTTCAAAGCTCTGATCAACCTTAGCCAACCTCGAGCTCCTAGAGTTCTTTACTGAGGGTCTGAATTCTAGAGGAAATTTGGTTGGAAAAAGACACAGTGAATCCACAACTCACGATACTTGACCCAAAAGAGTCCATGATACACGATATTTCACTCAAAAAGGATATGTCACAATACTTGATATCTGACACACTAGAAAGGTACCACGATACTCGATATTTGAGCAAAACGATACACGATATTCGACCGCTTGGCTAGGCACGATACACGATACTTGGGGAAACACGAAACTTGATACATAGGATACTCGATACTTGAGGAACTCGATACACGATACTTGACCTTGCTGTGTCTCACGATACTCGATACTTGCCAGGTATCGGGAAGGTTGCCTCCACGATACACGATATCCAACAAGTATCGCGATCAGGGACTCACGATACACGACACCCGATAGTCCACAAGGGGATTCTCCACGATAGTCGATACTAGACATAGATCGTTTTTCTGTGAACACGATACTCGATCCTTGACAAATATTAAGAGAATTTCCAGCGATACCCGATATCCCGCAAGTATCGCGGAAGGACTCTGACGATACTCGATATGTCATAGGTATCGTGATTGAAAATTTGCGATAGACAATACTCGACAGGTATCGCTATCAGGTCACGATACACTACGTTTGATAAGTATCACGAGTGTTTCTCAGTGATACACGATACTCAACGTTTTGCAAGTGTCGCGATACTCGACCACAGGAGTTCACGATACCTAGGTATCGCGATACCTCAACCACGGGAGAACACGATACTTGACACTTTTTCAATTTTTTGCAAGTGTTTTTTTTTATTTTGAGTGCATACACATGTTCCTAGAGTGCATCTACCCTCTTCCCACAGTCTGTATCACAGAAAAAACTCTCTCTTTACCCCTGTCTACCTTTCACGATACTTGTCGCAGGTCTTTCTACTGAAATGCTTATTTTAGTTGGCAATGATGAGTGGAAGATTAAAGTGCTCACCTTGGAACTCTCTTTCAACTTCTCAACCACTCCTATTTGCCTGCGTAGCTCAATCACCCCGATCGCGAAACTCGATACTCGACTGCTTGGCTAGGCACAATACTTGCTTTTGGAAACAAGTAATTTGAAAAAGATAAAGTTTTTGGCTTTTATACTCTTTTGAAAAGTTCTTCCTAAATGAAAAGACTCACAAGATTAGATTTAATGGCTACTCTAACTCCCTAACTACTCCCTTCTTCCTCCTACTCTACTCACTCTACTCACTTCCCTAGACTATCAACTTACTACACACACTCCAAGAGTGAGAAGTAATAAGTGCGGATGAATGTGACTTACTAAAGAAGAGAAATTCACAACTCCTCTACTCGCTTCAATGCTAAAAGCTACTTACCATCACACGAATGCCTCGGTTTGATTCGACATTCCCCCACAACGGTGCCAAAAACGTGTGTACCTAAACACCAACTTAGGGACTTGTGGAGAAAGATACTATACCTCGATCCCCCTCAAGTGCATATAGTGGGGATTCACGCTTTATTTATCAATCCGATGAGTATCTAAACCTAGCCGAGTGTATGAAGACATGCATTCAAATGACGATCAATGCAAATGAGCTTCCCAAAGAGTGCAAACAAGGCAAAGATTAATCCAAACAAGCTTCAACTGTCAGTCATGGTGTCACGATACTTAGAGCAGTAGTCAACAGAAAATTGATTTTCTCTCAGCTCCGAACTCCAAATATAGAAAATAGCATATGCCTTTCAAAGCTCTCAAGAAGACGCATCCAATGGTCATATTTTCACTCAATTCAGACACTTCTACTTCAAGTTATGAGTAAAATACTGAGTCATGGGAATGACCTTCCTACACTTTAGCACTTCCTACACTTCACACACACCTTAACAACAGCAAACAAACACTTTCACGGATAAACAACACTTCCTAACACTCTTTTCAAGCAAGACACAAGCATACAAGCTCACAAAGAAGACAATACAAAGAGGAGAAGACACAAATTCGAAATTATGTGCTCTTGATTCTCACAATGGAAAAAAAGTCTCTACAAAGAGTCACAAATTGACTTATATACATGTGCCCTAAAAATGGTCCTTTCACTTTATTCACTAAAAGGCTAATTTCCTACTAATTTACATGGGTAAGCTACTAATCTTCTATGGGGATGCATCTAGAGGACTCCTCTAGTGCATTTACATCAAAAAATATATATTAAAAAATGATTATGATACAAAAATAAGATGTCCAAATCGGAAAAATTTTGGGGCCCATCTTTTTCTCTGCCTTATGCTCTTCTTAGCTCTGCAACACTCTCCCCCTCTTTATCTCTATCGTCCCTTGAAGTTATGAGCAAAATACTGAGGTGTGAGAATGACCTTCCTACACTTCAGCACTTCCTACACTTCACACACACCTTAACAACAGCAAACAAACACTTTCATGGATAGACAACACTTCCTAACACTCTTTTCAAGCAAGACACAAGCATACAAGCTCACAAGGAAGAAGATACAAAGAGGAGAAGACACAAATTCGAAATTCTATGCTCTTGATTCTCACAATGGAAAAAAAGTCTCTACAAAGAGTCACAAATTGACTTATATACATGTGCCCTAAAAATGGTCCTTTCACACAAAAGACCGGCACTTTATTCACTAAAAGGCTAATTTCCAACTAATTTACATGGGTAAGCTACTAATCTTCTATGGGGATGCATCTAGAGGACTCCTCTAGTGCATTTACATCAGAAAATATATATTACAAAATGATTATGATACAAAAATAAGATGTCCAAATCGGAAAAATTTTGGGGCCCATCTTTTTCTCTGCCTTATGCTCTTCTTAGCTAGGCTCTTTGTCTTTGATAACCTGCATCATTGTGTACCTAAGCAAGAACTTAGGGACTTGTGAAGAAAGAGACTATACCTCTATCACCAACGAGTACATATAGTGGGGATCACACATTTTAATTATCAATCCGAGAAGTATCTTGAACCTAACCGAGTGTATGAAGACATGTACTTGCACAATAGTAAATGAAGTGGAATAGCTTTTTCAAATGCAAATGAGTGTCATCATGCACATTCATCACCCTGACAAGTGTATATGGTGTCATGATACATGAAACAGCAAAGATAAGTGACCCATTAGGGTTATAGGCATATATACAAGTCGAGGGGGGAAAAACTCCTAAAAAGGAAAAAAGTGCCTATGTTCACACAGCACTATCGAAATATGTCAACGATATAACCACATCAAAGGTTCCTTGGTCTATGGGAAGTGATTGGAACCAAAATCCTTCTTTCTTGTCCATGATGTAGTAGAATTCAATCGTTTGACCATCATGCGGGACATTTATGAAAATACCTCATCGAGTATGAAAAATCTTTTGAAGTTCTTGTCCTTGCACATGGTCATCACCATTTCTTTGATTCTATTTTTGAGATTTCTACTTCTGGAGCAACTTCCTTTAGGCATATTGAGTATTTGGCAAAAATATCCTAGCTTGTCAATATAATACTCATCTCTTTGCTTTACAACTATAGCGGGGAGAAGGAAAAAGATATGTATGTGTGTCGATACTCATCGCATGGTTGCTTTAATCATACATGAAGAAGTAGGCACAAGTGGAGACGGGCGAGGTGGTTCGAGGTTGTGGGTTGAAATATTTATGTCATTCTTGAAGCTATACAAATGTCATATATTTCTTATCAAAAGCAAAATGTGAAAAAGCCTCTGTCACTCTAGCACAATGGCAATTACCAACGTGAGGAGATACACCTCATAAATGTCAATCCGTGGAGACGCGAGGACCGGTATGAAGACCATGAGCAAGTGATGGCACAAGTGCGTGAGTGAAAGTACAAACATGCACACACATACACACACACGCGCACAAAGTAAGAGCAAAGAGTGGAACAATGGAAGGACTTCAATTACCAAAGAACTCTCTTACAAAGCTGAAATTTACAACAAGCTAACCCCTCAAATGAGCTCTCCAGCCCTTTTTATAGTTTTTTGAGTGGTTTTGGCCCTGTTCAGACCTAGTGTCTGGCCTAGTTAAAAATTAGGCTCCAAGGCTTATTTGGGGACTCAAACGGAATCTAAAAATTATGAAAATTGGTAGGATGATACTTCTAATACTCCTCAAGCTCGAGGACTCCTTGGCTTGAAGAAAATGGAGTTGTAAAAATGGTAAATGGTATTTACAATGGTTTTTAGTGATGAAAGTCACTATATTTATAGGGATTTCTTCTGAAAATTTGACATGTGCTTCTTGGAGCTCCCTACATGCTCCTTCTTCTTGTGTGTCCACTTCATTGATGCACTTCGCTGCTTGTGTTGTGACCTTGACATGTGCTTCTTGGAGCTCCGTACATGCTCCTTCTTCTTGTGTGTCCACTTCATTGATGCGCTTCGTTGCTTGTGTTGTGACCTTGACATGTCAACACTTCCCCCTGTAGCTCAAGCGTAAGCACCACCTCCTTTACTTGTCAATCCGCGGAGACGTGAGGACCGGTATGAAGACCACGAGCAAGTGAAGGCACAAGTGCGTGAGTGAAAGCACACAAACATGCACACACATACACACACACGCGCACAAAGTAAGATCAAAGTGAGGAACAATGGAAAGCTTAGATTGCAAAAGAGTTCTCTTACAAAAGTTCTATTCTCTAACAAGCCAACCTCCAAAATGAGCTCTCTAGCTCTTTTTATAGTTTTTTGACTAGTTTTGGCCCTGTCCAGACCTAGTGTCTGGCCTAGTTAAAAATTAGGTTCCAGGGCTTATTTGGGGGCTCAAACGAAGTCTAAAAATTATGAGAATTGGTACGATGGTACTTCTAATACTCCTCAAGCTTGAGGACTCCTCGGCTTGAACAAAATGGAGTTACTAAAAATAGATAATGGTATTTACAATGGTTTTTAGTGATGGAAATCACTATTTTTGTAGGGGATTCTTCTGAAAATTTGACATACACTTCTTGGAGCTCCCTACTTGCTCTCTTTCCTTGTGTGTCCACCTTTTGATGTGCTTCCATGCTTTGTCCTTGACTTTGCGCTTCAACACTCCCCCCCCTCTCGAGTCTGTCGTCCCTGACAGACCCTTGTTGGAAGGGCTGTTCCATGTAGTGCCTTGAGAGGTGGTGTCCATCTGTTGTATGAGCTGGTTCCTTGGATTCCAGCAAGAATGTGTTGTTGTGAGCTTTCAAAACTGTAAGTTGCTCAAAAGAGGTTGTCGAGAGTGATTTGGAGCAACTACTGGCTTCAATTTGCTTCCGAGATATGGATGTTGTTCCCAAGATGTCCGCTAGCTCTTCCAAAGATGATGTTGAGAGCAATCATGCCAACTACTCATAACCCATAATGAATGATAGGTAAGTGTGTTCGTGCCTGGGTTGAAAAAAAATATGTGCCTTGTGCACAGCCTTGTAATGTAGCCCTACGCATGCTTACTTGGAAAATGCATTGGAAGAAGTATGGTGCAAAAAATTGCTGGTCTTGAGCTAAGTGCTCAAGGGTATGCTGACGAAGAGGTTTCCTAAACTATCATGGTTATGGTGTTTCCAGAGTAAAGATACTTACCAAGGAGAAGGTTGATGGATGTTTGTCTCTTCGTGTTGTACACTCGGCCTTTGGGATGGAACCTTGTTGATGAATGTCCATGTTGATTGTCCACTGATGAGATCTTTTGAGTGGTGGATCCCCTCTCCTCTTTTCAAAGCAACCTTTGTCAGTAACAATGTGCATTTCTGAGCTTGGGCTCATGCACGTTCACTTCCCCATATTGACACTCAGAGGAATATTGGACACGTGCCGGTTTCTAAGAGATAACCATGCTGATTGACATAGACCATTCACCAGTGCTACTGTTCCATACTGGTTCAGGAAATACTGAGAATTGAATTGCTTTATATTCCTTGGCAAACAACATCGGGAAACTACACCAAGCTGAGTTTCACATATTCTCTTTAGCTCACCATATGCAGGAGTCTTCTCCTCAAGAACTACCCTTTGCAGATATCTCCTTGGATGTTCTGGTACATGAAGTAGTTAAGCATCACTCAAGTTGTGGACCTTCAAGCTCTTCATTCCTTCAACTAAGCATGACTCATTCATGTTTCATAAGCCAAACCTAGGAACAAGCTTTCTCCCGCTTTTCTTTCTCCTCTTCTTTTTTTTTTTTTTTTTTTTTTTTTTTGAGGAACAGGATATCACAAAACAAGAACACAAAAGTTAGTATCAATAGAAATATTTGACATATGTCACTGTGCTCTTGTGCGTGGGATTCTCAAGTGCGTCTATGCACGGCCGTGTAATGTGGCCCTATATTAATGCGTACTTTGGAAATGCATGACCTGAATGGTGCAAAAGACAGGGTTGTGCAAGGAGCACATGGTTGTTGCTCGGTCGAGGCTTTCGGTGTTATTTGTGGAGGTTGATGCCGACCTTGGTGGAGGTATCCATTGAGTCGCGAACTGATGTAATCCTCCTTATTGGAGTCCATTTTAGAACATCATTTGGCACTGTAGAGGTCACTTCAGGCGTCTTTCTCTTTGGATGCTTGCTGAACTGTGGTATCCAGTGTGGTTGACGCTTTGGTTCAGTGGAGGCTACTTGCACTTTTGGCTTCCAAACCCATATCCTTTTTGCGTGTCTTCTTACTAATGTTGAAGAGCTGATTTGACCTTCCTTTGGTCTCTGTACGTGGTGCTTACCCTTTTCTCTTCGTGGCTTCTTTGTTGAAACCTTTTGCATGTGGGAGAACAAAGGTTGTTGTGGATGGAGAAGCTTCTTAGGTACCCACATCTGTAATTGCCCTTGTTGAGCTGCAGCTAACTTCTTAGGCACCCAAACTTGTTGGATACCTTGTGATTGAGCTTGTCTGAGCTGCTTCCTTCGTCTTCTGGGCTGGTTGGTTTGCATGGATGGAATTTGTGGGGGCAAGGTTGGTGGTTGCTCTCCTCTGCGTACCCATATCTGCTTCATGCTCGGAACTGCTTTTTTATCGAATGGTGTCTTTCTATTTGATGTAGCAGTTGTCGTGAACGGTTGTGTTTGCTTGTGTGGTGGACTCACTAGTGTGGCTACTTGATTCTTTAAGGAAGAAGAAAGATCCACCCACCTTCGAACATGGTCTTCCATGATTGACTCCTTCTGCATCATAGAGCTTTTGACACATACAACATCTTCTTTCATACGATTAGTCTTGGAAGAACTAAGAGAGTGTGTGGTGCCATGATTTAGGAGCATGCAGTTCTCTAATTCTAATGTAATGCATTGTTCATGTACCCAAACTTGAAGAATTTGACTTCTTAGGTTTAAGTTAACTGCATGGTCATAGATCCAATCTTGACCCAAGACAAGTGGTTCTGTAACGTTCTCATCTTGACATACTAGCGCTTTGACTTTCATTGGAACATCTTGAAGGTAGATGGGAAGTTCCACCTCGCCCAAACAAGGGGTTTCCACACCTCCCAATCCTATGAGATAAGCTTCTATGGGATTGATGTTCAACCCCAAGTCTTGGCAGTAGGAAAGTCTAACTGCACTACTTGCTGCACCTGAGTCAATCAATGCTTTCACCGTCCTTGCACCCTTCCCTTGTCCTAACTCTATGGTCACAAAGGGTCTTCGGTCAATGACCTGAGAAGTCGCTATGCCTGACTTTTGACACATATCCATGTGATATTTTGGGGCTTTTGAGTTGACTTCTAGGCCTAATCGCCTTAACTTATTTCGCCTAATACGCTCTCTGGCCTCTACCTGTGCTTCTTCTCTCACTCTTAACTCTTCATCTTTTCGCTTCTTAGCAGTGTTGAGTCTCATTAGCATATCCTCAGTGAGAGGTTCTTGATATAGCTTGACTCTACAGCCACTAATGTAGTTTGGCAGGATATCTCCTTCTAGAGTGGCCAATTGAACTGCACCACTAGTGGAAATTCTATTAATGATCATAGGTCCGTATCCTCTTTTTTCCAACTTACGGGCATGTTGTTTTAGTGTGTATACCAACACTAGATCTCCCTCTTTCAATCCCTTATCCTTGATGTGTGCATCAAAGTATGCCTTTTGCCTCTTCTTTGCAGCGTAGATGCCTGCTGCCGCTCGTAGCCTCGTCTCACCCAAGCGTTCGAGATCAAAGATCCTAGAGGACAATTCATGCCCATTCCACTCATACTCTTGTGCTACTTTTAAGGCAGGGATTAAGAAATCTAATGGTAGCACAGCGTTCTGTCCGAAGACCATCTGAAATGGGGTGGCGTTGAGTACCGTTTTGTAGGCAACTCGATAAGCCCAAACAGCATGATGAAGTTGTTTGTCCCAATCAGAGCGTTTATTATTTACCAGTTTTGTCAATACGTTACAGAGGATCTTATTGGTACTCTCGGCTTGTCCGTTGGCTTGTGGGTGATAGGGGGCAGATTTCTTATGTATCACCAAGAATTCTTGGAGAAGATTTTCAATGACTTCATTCAAGAAGTGTGTGCCTCTATCGCTCACCAACTCTATTGGTAGTCCATATCTCGTGAACACATTCTCGAATAAGAACTTAGCCGTAGTCTGAGCATCATTCTTTGTTGTGGCTTTGACTTCTACCCACTTTGTAAGGTAATCTGTGGCTACAATGATGTACTCTGCATGGGAGTTTCTAGCTGGGGGGTTAATAGGACCTATGAAGTCTATGCCCCACTTCGAAAATGCACGTCCTCCCATCATTGGCCTCAAGGGCATCTCGTCTTTTCTCACTGGATATTGTGCACGTTGGCATGTGTCACATTTCTTCACATAGGTATGTGCGTCCATATGAAGAGTGGGCCACCAAAGTCCTGAGAATAGAATGGTCTTGATCACTCGGTCAGGACCAAAATGTCCACCTGCAACACCGCTGTGTGCAGTCTCTAAGACCTTTAAATAGTCTGATTCATGAACGCATAGTCTTAAGTAACCATCTTTGCCTCTTCGGTATAGGTTGTCCCCTACTAAGGCGTAGCCTTGAGCCTCTTGCTCCATGCTTCGTCTTCTTGCTAGACTAGCCTCTTTGGGTAATCTTCCTGATCTCATAAACTCTACCAATGGAGCACTCCAATCTGGAATTAATGACACTTGATAAAGGGTCGCATGCTCCACTGGGGGTCTCTCTCTGCACCTTGGACAATTCTTAATCCACTCATGTATTTCTTTGTCCATGCTAGGCCAATACACTCCTAAACGCTTTAGATTTTGCAATGTTCGTTGTTTAGAATAGTGATTTCCTAGCATTCCTTCATGGGCTTGTTGCAGCCAACTACTATGTTCGTCATCCTCCACACAACAAGCTAATACACCCTCAGTATCTTGTTTGTACATGCTTCCTGCTAATATGTGATATTTTTGTGATTTTACAATTTCTTCTTGTGATGTTTTCACATTCTTATTTGCAGGGCCAAAGGTTAGGACTGGTACCAACTTATTTGCCCATTTAGGAACAACTTCTAAATTGAACAGATAAGCATCGGGTAATTCGTCAGACACTCCTTGCGGTGACTCTCCTGAAGTGATGCGAGAAAGGTGATCTGCCCGAAGGTGGGTTCTACCTTTCCTGACAACAACTTCAAAGTCATATTCCATTAGTAAGAGGAACCATCTTACTAAGCGTCCAGTATTGCAAGGTTTATTGACCAAATACAACAAAGCTTGATGATCAGTGAAAAACTTGAACTTGTTGGCCAATAAATAGTGTCTAAACTTCTTCACAGCATATACCATGCCTAAGCCCTCTCGCTCAGTTGTGGTATAGTTTCGTTCAGCTACAGTGAGCTGTCTACTAGCATATGCTATGGGCAAATCTAAGTTTCCTTCACTTGTGGGTTGTGCTAGCACACATCCTATGGCATGATTGGATGCATCCACATGGACATGGAAGGGTTTATTCCAATCAGGAGTGGTGAGTATTGGTGCCGTGCACAAACGTTTCTTCAGTTCGTTGAAAGAATTCTCGCATTCGTCGTTCCACTCAAAATTAGACAACAAGGCATAAAGGGGTCTAGCTATGATCGCGTACATGTGGATAAACCTACGGTAGTATCCACAATGGCCCATAAAGGCTTGTACCTCTTTAATATTCCTTGGCCTTGGTAGCTCCGCTATGGCTCGCACCTTATCTTCATCTGTTGAGATTCCATTCTTAGAAACAATATGACCTAAGATTTTACCTTGACGCACCATAAACACACACTTTTCTGGGTTCAGACACACTCGATATTCTCTACACTTGTTGAAGATTTTTTTGAGCTCAGGGATGTGAAACCTTCTTTCTTGGGAATGAGCACATAAATCATCCACATACACTTCTAAGCTCTTTCGCAAGAACTCTTTGAAGACATGACACATGAGCCTTTGGAATGTTGCAGGTGCATTGGTGAGCCCAAATGGCATCACACGAAATGCAAAGATTCCCCACTCTGTAGCAAAAGCTGTTTTGTGTTGATCTTCTGGGGCAATGGCTACTTGATTGTAACCTGAAAATCCATCAAGGAAGCTATAAACTTCCTTGCCTGCAACACGCTCCAATAGGTGTTCTGTGATTGGAAGTGGATAACTATCTCTAATCGTAGCGGCATTAACTTTTTTAAGGTTAATACACACTCGCAACTTCCCGTTCTTCTTGGGTACCACAACAATGGGGGACACCCATTCGGTATGCTCAATCTCGTAGATGAATCCAGCTTCAATCAACCTATCAATTTCTTCTTTTATTTTGGCTGCATAGGTATCATTATATGTGTAGGGCTTCTGTTTAGTGGGCTTAGCTTCAGCAGTCATGGGGATAGTATGAGAGCAAATTCTTGGATCTACCCCTTTCAAGTCTCTATAGTGCCATGCAAACACATCCCTATATTCCCTTAATAGAGCTATGAGCTCCGTTTCTTCTCTTGCACTTAGGTCATCTCCTATATATGTGCATCTCTCTTCGTTCTCTTCAATGGTCACAACAATCTTCTTGGTCTTTTCTTTATTATCATATGATTCTCCTATGATGGCCTCTCTCTTAGGCATTCGTACCAAAATTTTGCGGTCGTCAACTTCATATTTCTTGAAGTTTTCTGGTACTTCAAACAATGATTCCTCCTCTTCTTGTTTCACTGCTTTTCTTTTCTTTTTCTTTTGACTACTCTCATTTCCATCCTTTGAGTTTACTGTTTTAATACTTGTGAGAGGTTCTTCTTCTTTCTGGGTGAAGACTCCTATATCTTCTAGATAGTGCTGCTCTGAGTTAAAGCAACTATCCATCACAATAGACTCCAGATCATCGTCATTCTCTTCTTCTTCTATGATATCACTAGGGTCACATTCTTCTAGCAAGGGTTGACACATGAACACTGAGATATCATAACCCTCCTCATCACAATGAGGTGTCCACTGTTCCTCATTGACAGCAATGTCCATGGTGGCTAAGATTTCTGGCCAGCCATGAGGCTCAAATTCCTCATCTGGAAAGATCATCGGTGTGTAGGCTGGGTCTCTAACTGGTCTATCTCCTAGCAAAGTTCCTTCTTCTCTTGCCTTTAAACGTTTTTCCTCTTCCTTTGCGACCTTGCACATCCACAAATGAGTATCTTCATGCAGCCATGATGGATCAGGTGAACTTTCAGAATGCACAGAGATGGAATTTTCTTTTGCTTTGTGGATAGAATTCCACTGTAGGGGTGGTACATCTCTGAAGGTGTAATCCTTCAAATTGACCTTGGTGGTGACCCCTAAGTGTTGTAAGTACAAGGAGTTAGTTCCCCAATCCTGTACTATTTGCAATTGTCGTAGGAAGGGTCTTCCTAGGATCATCTCATAGACATTATTTTTCTCAAAGTCACATATAGCAAATGTATGCTCAAACTCTACACCACAAGTGGTTAGAGTGATCCCTTCTAGCAATCCTAGAGGTCTTTCAAAATGACCATCAGCCATTTGAAGCTTCATTCTAGTTGGTCTTAATGTGGGCTTGCCCCATTGCTTCCACAAGGAGGTGGTCGCAATAGCAACACCAGCACCTGAATCTATGATTGCTTTGGTTGTGTAACCTTGGTAGGTGATTGGAAGATAAGTATTACCTTCTTCACCCTCACACATGTCCCCTATTTTGTCTAGAGGTATCTCTGGTACCCTTTGCTTGGAGCCTGCTTTTGGCATGTTGGAATCAAGTTCTGGAACCTGATCCTTCACATGATTCCAAAGCTCAGGTTTTGCTTTGAGCAGCTCTTCTACAGTGAGATGACACTGAACCTTAGTGTTCTTCACGACATCTGTGTTCCTTGGAACCACTGAGTCTTCATTTCTTACTAGTATTGTGGGAGCTCTAATCTGGAGAGATTCAGATTCCCATGGGCCTGGAAATTGAGGTAGTTCTTCTAAGGTATTAGATTCAAAATCTAACCTTTCGTCTTCTTGTTGTTCTGCTTCATCCCCGTAAATAGATGGAATGTCTTGAGGAAATTGATCATGAAGATCATCAATCTCAGGAATAGGAGGGGAATTACCCTTCTCCTTGCCCCATTTCTCTTCTTGTATTTCCCGCAAGAATTCTTGAGAGTACTGTTGAATTGAAGGAGGTATTCCTGGATCTGTGGAATTAGGAACATAAGCTCCCATTGGTGGTGAGCTTCCTCTTTCAATAACTGGTTGAGCCTGTGGAGGTAAAGAAACTTGTGGTTTGTTTACCAACTGCTCTAATCGTTCTAGTAAGCCCTGGAAGTGCAATTCCCCTTTGACAGAGTTTGTCTGATTGAACTTTTGACTAGTCTCAAGTATAGCTTGAGCTTGTTCTACCATTTTCATGCACATTTTCATCCGTTCAATCTCTAAGTCCGCTCTAGGGTAACTCTTGTCTAGGTTTGCAGCTGTAGGCCCTTCTTGAAGTCGAGCCTGGTAGGCCTTGAACATCATGTCCAGGCCTTCTGGGGTTGGATCTGCAAGAACAGACCCTGGTTGTGGTCTATTTACAATGGGTGGTGGGGTGGGATGAGGTGGAGTGGATGGAGTTTCAGCATGCGAGGGGCTTTGAGATGCAATGTCTTCTATTTTTGTTTTCGCTTCTTTTAAGCTTTCTTCTAGTTCCAATAACTTTTTATTCCACTTGCGATTGACCTTCTCTCTGGTATCCTTCCATGTTCTTGTTTTCCTCTTACTAGGCTCTCCCGATTCACTCGACTCTGATTGTTCTACTGGTTTATCCTGTTTTAAGGCTTGTGCTCTAGTGACAGCTTGTATAGGAGCCAAATTGCTACTACTTGAACTTGAATCTGCCACTAAGCCTACCACATTAATGGGTGTAATCTTGGGTGCACTGGAGGGGTTTCTTGGACAATCTCTGGGGAGATGGTCTTTGCCGCAATCAGGACAAAAAGCCTGTATTGTGATAGCCTGTCCTTGACTCGGAGATGGTGGGTGGGGACAGTCACGAATGAAATGGTCACCTTGACATCTGAAACAAGATCCTCTAGGGGCTTGTGGTCTCATTTGTCTCAACTGGGGCCTAGGGTTAGGATTTGTGTACATGACATTGAAGTATTCTGGCTCCCAATTTTGCTCCATAGGTGGTGCCTCATATTGATACGAGTAAATCTCACTATGTTCAGGTGGCTCTGTGTAATACGCATGTGGACTACCTTCATGGGAGTAGTCTGAACTATGAGCATGAGAATCATTATCTGGTATCAATGGGGTTAGGGGCACCAATGCTCTGTTTGGATTTTCCTCTCCCACAGCATATTTGACTGGAATCACGTTGGCTGGAGCTGGTGGTTGGTTTCCCAAGACAGGTTGTGGCCTATATGGTACCTGATATTGCTGTTGTGGTCTATAATATGGCTGTTGGTATTGGTTCTGATACCTACCTTGTGGGTAAGGTTGCTGATAATTCTATCTAACAGCCTGCCTATTGTAGGGACAATCTTGAGCCGTGTGGTTTGTGTATTTTCTCTCAATAGTGCAATATGGAGCATTCCTTTCTCTAATGTTTTGGTTTTGCATTGGGCATACATTAGCCATGTGGTCGCCCCCACAAGTATAACACCGATTCACTGGAGTGACTCTCTGTGTTTGTTTATTTTGGACTCCCAGCTTCCTGGCAACTTGCTCAGCTATCTCTTCTATTTCTGTGGAGATCTTTTAAGTATGACTAGTAGAACTATCCGAATCTTTGTAGAGTTTTGACAATCCTAACTCCTCACCCAAGTTATCTTCCATGTCAATGCATGTCCGCACGCACTCTTCTATGGATCTAGGCTCTTTCAAATATACATATGATCTTAACTTTGTGCTCAGTAAGCCATCTAAGAACAAAGCCACTTGTTTGGCTGGTGTGGGTAACTCGGGAGCAGGGCATCTTTCTAGGTACTGTCTGAACCTTCTACCTGCTAGTCGCACTGTTTCTTGGGGTGTCTGCTTGAAACTGTGGATCAAGGATGATGTGTTATGCCTGATACCACTCTTGGAAAATTCTACAATGAATTCGTCTAGCAGTTGACCTATATCGCGATAGTTGCGACTACTCAATGGTTGAAACCAAGCCAAGGCAGTGCCCTTAAGGGTCAAACCAAATGCCTCGTATTGGGTGAATAAATCCTCAACCTGTTCAGCTCTTAACACTTGTTTGAACTCGGCCACATGATCATAAGGATCTCCTGACCCGTCAAAATAATTCTTCATTGCCTTGATCACTTGAGTGGGTCTAAGGGTTCTTGGGTGCTCTCGGGGTCTAGGCAATGGAAAATCATGTTCATCTCTTTTTTGCCTATGTGCTTGATATCTCTCTCTTTCAGGTCTTTCATTTTCAAATCCTGATCTATTCCTGCCCACGGTGTGTGCAAAACTTACCTCAGGTCTCTCTCTAGTTCTTTCTCTCTGGGCTTCATGAGCGTGGGATGATCCTACTCCTTGGAGGCCATGGGAAACATTGGATCTTGGTGGGGGGAAGATCAATTCATTCTTCCAAGTATATGCATGTCTATCATGTTCTGTTACCAAGAAAATTTTCTCTGATGTGTTATCCAGGTAAACAACTTTGCCTGGCATCTCTGGATCCTTGAACTCGTAGATGATGACTATGCCCAATTGGCTAGGTTGATCTGGCTTGAATCTCCAAAAGGCTTCCTCTGTTTCTCTATTCAAAAATAGTTCTATGCTTTTGTTATCTTGAGGGATCCAGTCTGGAGTGATCACTCGGGTCAAAACTGACTTTCCTCTAGGAGTCTGGGGTCCTTGTCCTACATTTCCTTGTTCTAGGTCTCCTATTTCATTCTCAGGAATGACATTTCCAAACTCATCAGTCCTATCTGGTAGGTTGGTGACCACATACATGGTTCCTTCCTTATCAATGTATGAACCCTCTTCGAACTTGACCACCGGGTGTTCAAGTCCAAAGGATTGATATGGATTTTTGAGTTGTACCACTGATCGCCTCAGATCATCCTCATAGATGCGAGCACCTAATTGGTTGGTCCGAATATATTCCAACTGTGTCTTATAGGGACCTTCTGGTGTTTGTAGATGGGCAGTCCTTGAGCCACCTGCAGGTTTTCCCATACTAAAAGACATTTCTGAATCACTTGTGTCTGAACTTAGTAAAAGATGACCACTTAGTTGTTGTGCCCAAGACTTGGATGTATGGTTGACACTAGCCTCAGAAGATCTAATGCTTTGTTTATCCTTGCCTAAGTGTCTACCAGATCTCAGGTTCATAAGCTTTAGTCAAGAGTCCAAATTTTCCCCTTGGTATGGTTCAAAATTCTTTGGAGTCCCCTTGGTTCCCTAGTCCCACTTGAGGGTCAACTTCAAATTATCCTAACTCAAAATCAACGCATTATTCTTGAAAAAAACAGTTGAGGTCGTGTAGGATTTGAAACGAGCTTTCCAACGAGCTATAGAGCTCAAAAAATGGACTTTGGATGAAAAAGTTATGCCAATTCAGGCTCCTGGGGGTCAAAACAGGCAAACAGGACCTTTGGAGAAAATCGCGATGTTGAGGCTCAGAAAATCGCGTTTCTGAAAATCGCGATATTGAGCAGGGAATCATGTTTTCTCAAATTCGTGTTTTTTGACTGAAAATCGTGATTTGTGAGAATCGCGATTTTGAGCACAATCACAGAATCGTGGTTTTTTCAGCCAACTTTTAGGCGGGAAAACAGAAAATCGTGATTTTTCAAAAAAATTTGAATTTTCACAGAATCGCGATTTTCATCACAGAATCGCGTTTTTTGGCGGGAAATTCAAATTTCTGAGCGCCGGCTATGGCGAGCTCCGTATGAGCAGAAAATCATGAAAAAACACAGCGCTTGCTCTCCCTTGCTTCTCCTAACTCCTTCCCACACAATAATGCATGAAAAATGGTATGAAGATGGTGAAAATGCACTAAAAAACAAGAATTTCCTATGAAGAAGAAGATGGAAGAAGGTGGAGATGATGATGATGATGAAGATGAAGAGGAAAAAACAGAAAATGAACTGAAATGACAGTTTTTTTTACCTTCCAACGTCGCAAATCTACGATCTTACCATCACAACGCTTGTCCTCGAAGCTCTCTCCCCGGCAACGGCGCCAAATTTGGTGTAGCTCAAGCGTAAGCACCACCTCCTTTACTTGTCAATCCGCGGAGACGTGAGGACCGGTATGAAGACCACGAGCAAGTGAAGGCACAAGTGCGTGAGTGAAAGCACACAAACATGCACACACATACACACACACGCGCACAAAGTAAGATCAAAGTGAGGAACAATGGAAAGCTTAGATTGCAAAAGAGTTCTCTTACAAAAGTTCTATTCTCTAACAAGCCAACCTCCAAAATGAGCTCTCTAGCTCTTTTTATAGTTTTTTGACTAGTTTTGGCCCTGTCCAGACCTAGTGTCCGGCCTAGTTAAAAATTAGGTTCCAGGGCTTATTTGGGGGCTCAAACGAAGTCTAAAAATTATGAGAATTGGTACGATGGTACTTCTAATACTCCTCAAGCTTGAGGACTCCTCGGCTTGAACAAAATGGAGTTACTAAAAATAGATAATGGTATTTACAATGGTTTTTAGTGATGGAAATCACTATTTTTGTAGGGGATTCTTCTGAAAATTTGACATACACTTCTTGGAGCTCCCTACTTGCTCTCTTTCCTTGTGTGTCCACCTTTTGATGTGCTTCCATGCTTTGTCCTTGACTTTGCGCTTCAACACCCCCCCTCTAGAGTTTGTCATCCCAGACAGACCCTTGTTGTAGTGGTTGTTCCATGTAGTGTGTGGAGAGATAGTGTCCATCATGTATCCACAAGAGTGATCCATCTTCCAATTGTATCTTGGGCAGTTGTCTGGTTCTTCATTTTGTCACTGCCACCTTTGTATTGTTGGAGTTAGACGTCTGCGGAAGCATGCGAACAGCACAAGGAAGAAGAAGAAGCTTGGAGCACAACACACAAGACTGAATGTATTACTAGAGAATGTACAAAGATAAGTAGCCCATTAGGGCAATAGGCATATATACAAGCCGGGGGAAAAAAACCTCCTAAAGAGGGAAAAAAGTGCCCCGGCGGTCCTAGAGTGTTCACACACATCACTACCTAAATATATCAACAAATCCCCCTTGGGAGTGATGCGGTGAACAAGGAGCTGGCACTCATGTATAAGGAAGTGCCGAGCTATGTGGAAATCACTCCACAAAAGGAAGTAAGCCCAAAACTTTGCGGAAAGCTTCAAACTTCTCCCTAGGCAGAGCCTTCGTGAAAAGGTCAGCAATGTTCTCCTGCGTGGGCACATATGCCAAGCTGATCTCCCCAGCAGAGAACCTCTCCCTGACATAGTGATAATGCACCTCAATGTGCTTAGTGCGAGCATGGAACACACGGTTCCTCGCAACTGCCAATGCGCTCTGACTGTCAGTGAAGATGGTGGTGGCAGAAGACTGGCCAACACCCAAATCAGCCATAAGGCGTCGGAGCCACACACACTCAACAGTCGCTGTGAAAGCTGCCCTATACTCAGCCTCACAACTGGAAGTGGCCACAGTAGGCTGCTTCTTGCTCAACCAAGATATACATGAGCTACCAAGCATGAAGCAAAAACCACTGGTGGACACACGAGTGTCATAGCAACCAGCCCAATCTGAGTCAGAAAAAGCATGCAAATCTGGCGGTAGTGATCCCCCCTTGGGATAAAACAACCCAAGTAGCTGAGTACCACTCAAGTAGCGAAAGATGCGCTTAACCGCTTTCCAATGCGTGACTCTTGGGCAATGCATAAACCTGCTCATCTGTGAGACAGCAAACTGAATATCTGGCCGAGTAATGCATAAGTAAATCAAGCATCCAACAGCCTGCTGATAGAGAACAGCATCAAATGCATCTCCAGCATCATGAAGACTCAATCGTAAACCTGTCTCCATAGGAGTGGTAATAGGCTTACTGTCTTCAAGGCCAAAACGCTGCAATAATGTGTCAATATATTTCGTTTGACACAAAGCCATTCCACCATCAACTTGCATAAACTGAATGCCCAAATAGTGATGCAAATGCCCCAAATCAGACATCTCAAATGAGGCATGCAAATCAGCCTTGAAATCAGCAATATGCTTCTCAAGAGGACCAGTGAGCAGCATGTCGTCTACATAGACAACAATGATGAGAAGCACATCATTAGCACGCTTAACATATAAGGTGCTTTCAGTTGGACTGTTCTCAAAACCATGTGCAATTAGATAGGCATGTATTTTCTCATACCAAGCACGTGGTGCTTGCTTTAAACCATATAACGCCTTCTTTAACCTGCACACCTGGTTTTCATGCCCTTTCTGCACAAAGCCACGGGGCTGAAAAACATACACTTCTTCATGCAAGTCACCATTCAGAAATGCTCTTTTAATGTCCAACTGATGTACATTCCAACCATGATGGGCTGCAAGTGCACAAATGCTCCGAACAGTAGTCATACGGCATGTAGGTGCAAAGGTCTCATCAAAATCAATGCCTCTTTCCTGCGCATAACCCTTTGCAACAAGCCTAGCCTTATACCTGTCAACTGTACCATCAGGTTTACGCTTCAGCTTGTATACCCACTTAGTGCCAATGGCCTTCTTGCCAGGAGGCAAGTCACATAAAGACCATGTACCATTCTTCATTATAGCATCATATTCAGATTGCATAGCAGCCATCCAATTTTCTGAATTTTGTGCTTCATCAAAAGAAACAGGCTCATTCTCATCACAGAGACTAGATGCAGCCATAGCATAGCAATCTGATGCAAAGGAGGTACTATGAGAGCCTGAACGAGTACGATATGACAAAGGTGCATCTAATTTGCTGTCACGCAAAGTCTGCACCAGCCATTTTGGCATAGTTTTTGCCTGTTCAATATCAGCTCTCTCATCAACAAGTGCATCATGTAAATCTGCATCAGAAATGGAATGATCTGCATCATCATATGAAACCTGCAAAGGCTGAGAAGTTGCCTCATTAGGACCAGCGTTAGCCTGTCCACCTGTAAAAAGAGGCATCAAAGTATCATACATGTCTTTGGAGCTAACAGATGTCTCCTTAGTACATGAAAGCAATGGCTGAATAGCATCTTCCACAAAGACAACATCACGGCTAACCAGAATGCGTTTAGTCTGTGGATGATACAGACGATAGCCTTTACTTTCAGAACTGTACCCAACAAAAATACATTTTACTGCCTTATCATCCAATTTTCTGCGATGTTGTTCAGGCACTAATGCATATGCCAAACAACCAAAAACACGCAGATGAGCAACAGATGGCTTGCGGTCATGCCAAGCCTCATATGGAGTGATAGACTGCAACGCTTTGGTGGGACACCTGTTCAGTACATATGCTGCACACATGACAGCCTCAAGCCAGAAACTATGTGGTAAAGCCTGACTTTTGACCATGCACCTCGCCATCTCCATGAGTGACCTGTTCTTTCGTTCAGCAACTCCATTCTGTTGAGGTGTATACGGCACTGTACACTGGTGTTTTATCCCACGTTCAGCCAGAAATGCATTAAAATCTGAAGACATATATTCCCCCCCTCGATCAGAACGGAGGGTGCCCATTTTACATGCTGAGAGATTTTCAGCCAAAACCAAAAACTGTTTGAAGCACATGAACACTTCGGACTTTGCTTTGAGTGGATATACCCATGCATGCCTGGAAAAATCATCAATGAAAGTCACGAAGTAAAGGTAATTTCCAAAAGAGGGTGTCTGCGTAGGACCACAGACATCACTATGTACAAGCTGCAATTTCTGCATAGCCCGAACTGAACCATCTTTTGGAAATGAAGAACGCTGCATTTTGCCCAAAATACAGCCTTCACAAACATGTTTTCCAGGTGCCTCAAGTTTGGGCAAAGAGGACACCATTTCAGATTTCTGTAGGCGTAACAAACTAGCAAAATTCAGATGACCAAAGCGTGCATGCCAAAGCTTTGCATCTGACATAGCCTGAGAATCATGAACTGCACATGCCGAATCATTCACAGATCTTTCATAGTCTATGAGCTTATACAGCCCACGACATAAAATGCCAGAAGCAATAATCACATCGCCATTTGAGAGATCATGGACTGTACACCTGTCATCAACGAATTTCACAACCAAGCCAATCTTGGCTAATGCAGAAACTGATAACAGGTTCTTTTTGATCCCTGCCACAAATAAAGCATCTGACAAAGTGAAAGAACTACCATCAGCAGTAGTCAGAATGATCTTACCAACTCCCATAACAGGATAAGAGGAGTTATTGGCGCATGTGACAGTATTCCCTGTAGGGGCAGGCTCGAGTGAAGAGAAGAAACTGCGCTGCGAGGTAATATGTTTGGTCGCCCCACTGTCAAAGTACCAAACATCTGAGTCTACTGCAGACATGCACTGATCATGAGAAGATGGGTCAAAACTGCAGACAGTAGTAAACGCCCATTCTTCTTCCTGCACAAGATTTGCAGACTCTGTTTTTGGTGTAGAGGCCTCTGCAACAACCATTCCAGCCTCTTTCTTCTTTGCCTCTTTAGCAGCCAGTTTTGGACAGTTCTTTATAATATGATCATTTCCTTTACAGTACTTGCAGAACAATTTCTGCTTTTCTGATTTCTTCTCATCTTTATCCTGGTTCTTCGATTGTGCAGCATTTGCAGATTTCTGCTTACTAGTAGAAGAGCTCCATTTTCCTTTGCCCTTCTGACTAGCCAGGAAAGCTTGATCTGCAACACGCATAATGGACCTGTTCTGCCTGGACTGATCTTCCTGCAACAGAACAGAGACTAATTCCTCAAATGACAAGGCATTCGGACTGCCTTTCATCATCAATCGAAGAGTAGAGGCAAAACTCTGATATGAATCAGGAAGGCCATTCAGAACGGTCTGCACAAGTCAGCTATCTGGTATAACCTCATCAGCAGAAATCAATTGTTCCTTCAGGTCTTTGATCTTTGTAAGAAAACTGTCCATCGAATCACCTTCATTCATGTGCTCACTCTCCAACTGTTTTCGGAGGTAAGCAACACGAGCCTCATTCCTAGCCCGGTACAAAGTGGTAAGTGTATCCCAAGCATCCTTTGCTGTTCTGCAAGAGCGAATGTGAGGAATAATGGCACGTTTGACAGACAAAGCTATCAATGCATGTGCCTGGGCATCTCTACCATCCCAACGAATCTGCTCTGCAGTAGGTGCAACAGAAACAGCAGCACGAACAGGAATCTGCGGAATATCATCTTCGACACCATCTTCATCAGCTCCAACACCTGTATTTGCAGTACCTGTCGTTACAGGTGTAACAGGACGTCTTTCAACACCCTGCACAATGTTCCACAATCCTTTTGCAACCAGTACATGTCGCATCATATAAGCCCATAATGGGTAGTTGGTACCATCCAACTTATCCTCAACAGCCAACATACGGAATACATCACTGCTTTCAGCCATGGCCGGTGACTAAAATACCTTGATGCAGAAAATTGACTGTATCTCAAAAAGTTGAACAGAACTGCCCAGATGAGTTCTGCTAGACCTGTAGCAGACTTCGAGACGCTTAAACTGGCGAACAGAAACTGGTATATACCTTTGGCACAAAAGGACGAAATAGCCTGCACAAGCACTGCGATAGTGCGTTCGGAGGCCGAAACGAGCTCAGATCGCGATTTCGGCACCACAGAGCGAAATCTGAGACTGCAAACGGAGGAGTGTCGACGGCGCCCTAGAAGAAGCAACGACCTGCTCTGATACCAATTGTTGGAGTTAGACGTCTGCGGAAGCACGCGAACAGCACAAGGAAGAAGAAGAAGCTTGAAGCACAACACACAAGACTGAATGTATTACTAGAGAATGTACAAAGATAATTAGCCCATTAGGGCAATAGGCGTATATACAAGCCGGGGGAAAAAAACCTCCTAAAGAGGGAAAAAAGTGCCCCGGCGGTCCTAGAGTGTTCACACACATCACTACCTAAATATATCAACATGTATGTAGTTCTTCCTTGCATGCCAGCTTGATGGTGTCTTTGTGAGCTTTCAAAAATTGTGAGCGACTCAAAAGAGGTTGTCAATGTTGGTTATGAGTAACTCTCATGGTGGATTGCTTCCCTGCGCTTGTTGTTGTCACCGTGATGTCCACTGGTCTTCCAAAGATGGCTTGCCTTGTTTTCATGCCAAGTACTTGTAACCCATAATGAATGATGGGTAAGTGCATTAGTGCATGGGTTTAACAAGATATGTGCCTTGTGCATGGCCTTGTAATGTGGCCCTATGTATGCGTACTTGGGGAATGCATTAGAAGCAGTATGGTGCAAGAAATGGGGTCTTGAGCTAAGTGCTCAACGGTATTCAGACGAAGAGGTTTCCTAATCTATCATGGCTGTGGTGGTGCCGAAGTAGGCAATTCTTTCCATGGTAAAAGGTCCATCAATCTTCACTCTTTGTGTTGTATGCCCATCGTGATGATTGATGGATGCCTTGTCTTTCGTGTTGATGGATGTCCCTATTGATGGTTCGCATCAGAGATTCTTCAAGCACACACTCTTGTCCTGTCGCCTTCTTTTCCTTCTTTTTTTTTGGTAGAAACAATGGAATAAAACAAGAAGAAAGGTGTTAGAATCAATAATATTAAAAAAATTTACATATGACAGGTGTGTATCATGTGCCTAGGATTCTCAGGTGTGCCTATGCACGACCTTGTATTGTGGCCCTATATTAATGCAAACTTTGGAAATGCATGACCTGAATGGTGCAAAAGACAAGGTTGTGCCAAAGGAACATGGTTGTTGTTGGTCGAGGCATTTGATGTTACTTGTAGACTTGATGCGATCTTTGTTTGGAGGTGTCGACTGAATCTTGCAATGATGTAATCCTCCTTATAGGGATCCATTTGAGAATGGTATGTGGTCCTGTGGAGATCACTTCTGGCCCTTTCATCTTTGGATGGTTTCTAAAATTTGATATCCACAGTGGTCGGCTCCTTGATGTTGTGGAAGCTGCTAGTACTTTTGGCTTCCAAACCCATATCCTTTTTGGTTGTCTGTTGATTACCGGTGAGGAGATGAATTTATCTTCTTTTGGTCTCGGTCCATGGGTTCGACTCTTACTTCTCCGTGATTTTTTTGCTGAGATTTTTCTCGTGAAGGAGATCATATTGTTTTGTGCATGTAAGAGTGCCTTGGGTACCCACATTTGTAATCGCCCTTGTTGAGCTGCAGCTAATTTCTTTGGCACCCAAATTTGTACGTTGTTATGGTCGGCCTTCGTCGATTGCTTTGGGATCCAAATTTGTTGGAGGCCTTGGGATTGAGCTTGTCCTCGTTTCTTGGTGCCGCTTTTAGCATGGCTGGCTTGTCATAATGGGAATGGTTGTGGCAAAGTTGGTGGTTGTTCTCCTTTTTGTACCCAAATCTGCTTCATGCCCTGAGCTTCTTTCGTCTTGAATTTTGTCTATCTAATTGATAGAGCAGATGTCTTTTTAGATTGCCTCTTTGGTCGAGTTATGCTTGCATTAGTCTGTGAAGGAGAAGAGAGGTTTGTTGGCCTTTGAGCATGTGCTTCCATGATTGAGTCCTATTGCTTCGTAAGGCTATTGACACACACAACATTTTCCTTGCGAAGGTTAGTTTCGGAAGAACTAAGAGAATGTGTGACCTCTGGATTTGTGAGCATGCAATTGTCTAACTAATGTAATGCATTGTTCCTATACCCAAACTTGAAGAAGTTGACTTCTTAAGTTCAAGTTGATTGCATGGTCGTAAATCCAATCTTGACCCAGGACAAGTGGCTCTATAATGTCCTCATCATGACATACTAGCATTTTGACTTTCATTGGAACATCTTGAAGGTAGATGGGAAGTTTCACCTCGCCCAAACAAGGGGTTTCCACACCTCCCAAACCTATGAGATAGGCTTCTATAGGCTTTATGTTCAATTGCAAGTCTTGGCAGTACGAAAGTCTAACTCCACTAGTTGCTGCACCTGAGTCAACCAAGGCTCTCACAGTCCTTGCATTCTTCCCTTTTCCTACCGCTATGGTCACAAAAGGACGTCGATCGATTATTTGAGAAGCAATTGCACTTGATGTTTGACACATGGCCATGTGGTATCTTGGGGCCTCACGATCAATATCTAGGCTTAGGCGTCTTAACTTATTTCTCCTAATGCGTTCTCTAGCCTCTGCCTGTGCTTCTTCTCTAACCCTTAACTCTTCTTCTTTTCGCTTCTTAGCAGTGTTGAGTCTTTTTAGCATATCTTCTGTAAGAGGTTCTTGATATAACTTGACTCGACAACCACTAATATAGCTTGGCAGGATATCACCTTCTAGTGTGGCCAATTGAGCAGCACCGCTAGTGGAAATTCTGTTAATGATCATGGGTCCATATCCTCTTTTTTTCCAATTTTTATGGGCATGTTGCTTTAGTGTATAAACCAACACTAGGTCTCCCTCTTTCAATCCTTTATCTATGATATGTGCATCGAAGTATGCCTTTTGCCTTTTCTTTGCAGCATAGATGCCTGCCGCTGCTCGTAGCCTTGTCTCACCTAAGCGTTCGAGATCAAAGATCCTAGAGGATAACTCGTGTCCATTCCACTCATGCTCTTGTGCTACTTTTAAAGTTGGGATTAGGAAGTCCAAAGGTAGCACAACATTTTATCCGAAGATCATCTGAAATGGGGTGGCATCGAGTACTGTTTTGTAGGCCACTCGGTAAGCCCAAACAGCATGATGAAGTTGTTTGTCCCAATCAGAGCGTTTGTTATTTACTAGTTTTGTCAATACATTACATAGGATCTTGTTTGTGCTCTCGGCTTGTCCGTTAGCTTGGGGATGATAGGGGGCAGACTTCTTATGTATCACCAAGAATTCTTGGAGAAGATTTTCAATGACTTCATTCAAGAAGTGTGTGCCTCTATCACTTACTAACTCTATTGGAAGTCCATATCTCGTGGACACGTTCTCAAATAAGAACCTTGGCCGTCGTTTGAGCATCATTCTTTGTTGTGGCCTTGACTTCTACCCACTTTGTAAGGTAATCTGTGGGTACAATAATGTATTCGGCATGGGAGTTTCTAGCTGGGGGGTTACTAGGACCTACAAAGTCTATGCCCCACTTCGAGAATGCACGTCCTCCCATCATTGGCCTCAAAGGCATCTCATCTTTTCTAATTGGGTACTGGGCATGTTGGCATGTGTCACATTTCTTCACATAGGTATGTGCATCCATATGAAGAGTGGGTCACCAAAGTCCGGAAAATAGAATAGTCTTAATTACTCTATCAGAATCAAAATGTCCACCTGCAACACTGTTGTGTGCAGTTTCCAAGACTTTCAAGTGTCTGATTCATGAATACACAGTCTTAAGTAACCATCTTTGCCTCTCCGATATAGGTTGTCTCCTACTAAGGCATAGTCTTTAGCCTCTTGCTCCATGCTTCGTCTTCTTGCTAGACTAGCATCACTAGGTAATGATCCAGATCTCATATATCCTACCAATGGAGCACTCCAATCTGGAATTAACGACACGTGATAAAGGGTGGCATGCTCCACTGGGGGTCTCTTTTGGCACGTTGGACAATTTTTAATCCACTCATGGATTCTTTGTCCATGCTAGGCCAATACACTCCTAAACGTTTTAGATTTTACAGTGTTCGTTGTTTAGAATAGTGATTCCCTAGAATTCCTTCATGGGCTTGTTGCAACCAACTACTATGTTCATCGTCCTCGACACAACAAGCTAGAAAACCTTTTGTGTCTTGTTTATATATGCTTTCTACCAATATTTGATATTTTTGTGATTTTACAATCTCATCTTTGTTTGTTTTTACATTCTTATTTGCAGGTCCGATGGTTAGGATTGGTACCAGCTTATCTGCCCATTTAGGAACAACTTCTAGATTGAATAGGTAAGCGTCGGGCAATTCATCAGACACTCCTTGCGGTGACTCCCCTAAAGTGATGTGAGAAAGGTGATCCGCTCTGAGGTGAGTCTTGCCTTTCCTGACAACCACTTCAAACTCATATTCCATTAGTAAGAGGAACCATCTTACCAAGCGTCCGGTATTGCAAGGTTTATTGACCAAATATAATAAGGCTTGATGATCAGTGAAGAAATTAAACTTGTTGGCCAATAGATAGTGTCTAAACTTCTTTACAACATATACCATGCCTAAGCCTTCTCTTTCGGTTGTGGTGTAGTTTCGTTCGGCAGCGTTCAATTGCCTACTAGCATATGCTATAGGCAAATCTAAATTTCCTTCACCTGTGGGTTGTGACAACACACATCCTATTGCATAATTGGATGCATCCACATGTACATGGAATGGCTTATTCCAATCAGGAGTGGTCAGTATTGGTGTTGTGCACAAGCGTCTCTTCAACTCATTGAAGGACTTCTCGCATTCGTCGTTCCACTCAAATTTTGTCAACAAGGCATAAAGAGGCTTAGCTATAATTGCATACATGTGAATAAACCTACGGTAATATCCACAATGGCCCATAAAGGCTTGTACCTCTTTAACATTCCTTGGCCTCGGCAACTCTGCTATGGCTTTTACTTTACCCTCATCTGTTGATATTCCGTTCTTAGACACAATATGACCTAAGATTTTACCTTGTCGTACCATGAACACACACTTTTCTGGGTTCAGACATGTTGAAGATAAATGTACAAGCTCATTTTCATATGAGCCATGCTTGGATAAATTTACCAAATATAAAGATAAAGGAAAAGTGTAGGAAAAAAGGAAAAAATAATAAAAGAAAAACTCTAGTCAAAATTCATGATGAGTAAGAGATACAATATCTTGCCTTGTAGTTAGTAGCATGTAGTGGAGAAAGTGTTAAGAAGGAGGCACAAACTTCTTCACATGCTCATTGGTTATAAAAGTGAAGTGGGAGCACATTCAAAACAAGGAGAGAAAGAGGCAAGAGCTCCTAGTTGTCGGATCTGGCCATTTTTGTCATTTTGGCTTCCCTTAGACTCCTTCCAGTCATACGTCAGTTTGTACATAGCTCTATTGCAGAGCTCATATCTCAGTGCATATGTAACCATCTTGTGCCTTTAAACATGCATTGGAAATATTATCTCGTGGACGTTCTGCATATTAAATATCTCTTTGAAAGCTTATGTAGTTTGTGAGATATCAGTGAAAGAGTGAAGTCCAGTTTTTTAGTATACCTGTGTAGATAGGTAGTCTATTTTGGTCGGTTATGTTTCCTGACCAAAACATATCCAAATTGCATTATTTTCTGTCGTCTTGGAAAGCTCTTGGCATCTACTTTTACTATCCCAAATATCTCATTGAGATCATTTATATTCTGTGAGATATATGTCAGATAGTAAAGTCTAGTTTTATAGTGTACTTATGTGTGCAGGTGGTCTATCTTGGTGAGTTGAGTTTCTTGATCAAAACTCATCCAAATTACTTGTTTTTTATCTTGTTGGAAAGCTATTTGTGTCTAATTATTTTGTACCATATATCTTTCTCAAAGGATATATATTTGGAGAGTTATCAGTCCGAGAGTGAAGCTCAGTTCTTTAGCATATCTGTGTGGACAGGTAGTTCATCTTTGATAGTTGTGTTTCCTAATCAAAAATTGTCCAAATTAAGTCATTTATAGCTTGTTAGAAAGCTATCTTTGTCTACTTTGATTGACTAAAGTCTCAAGTCCATTTGAGTTTTGTATTGAGAGCAGCAAGCTATCTAAGGTGCAGATGTTTGTCCAAGTGCTGGACATACAAGGGCTCACTACACACTTCCGTTGCCCATAGGAGAACTCATTCTCCACAGTTGGTATCAGAGCAAACTTGGTGTTGAAGCTTCATCAACAGAGCTAGAGGTGAAGCAAAGCAAAAGAGGAGCTACAAAACAAGAAGGAGCTTCACAAACGCAAGAGCAAAGGACTATAACTATTCGAGGTAACTCTCAAAGTCTTTGATACTCTTCAATGACTGACATGGGTCAACAAGTAGAGAAGTTGGACAAGGATAACTATCCCGTGTGGAAGTTTAGAATGACCAACTACCTAATGGGCAAAGGCTTATGGGGTATTGTGAGCGGCGATGATGCTCAACCTCAAATCAATCAAGCTATGGCCACCGAAGTCCAAAGGAGGCAAGCAAAAGAATGGGAAGAGAGGAATAGGAGAGCCATGTTCCTCATTTCGCAAGTAATTACTAATGCCATGGTAGGTCATATTCAACATCTAGAGAAATCTAAGGATGCTTGGGAAGCTCTTGAAAGGATGTATTCAACAAATACTAAAGCTAGGAAACTTCAACTCAAGAATGCGTTGAACACAATCAAGAAAAGTTCGAGTCAATCCATAGCTGAATATACTTTGAAGATTAAGGAGCTAAGCGATGCTTTAGCTTCTATTGGCGCAACGGTTGAAGACGAAGATCTTGTGTGTTATACTCTCAATGGCTTGAGAGAAGATGAAAGATGGAAGCCTTTTATAACTTCCATTAACTTGAAAGATGTATATCCAGGTTTTGAACAACTAATCCCTCATCTTGTCACAGAAGAGCTTAACTTCGGTAGTCCCAAAGGAAAGGACAGCCACAACCAAATGTTATATGCAGGTCGAGGTAAAGGAAGAAACTCAAGAGGAGGCTCACGAGGAAAAGGAAGAGGTCACAACCACTCCAACTACAATCAAAACAATTCGGAACACAACAAGGATGCATCAAATGCCAACACACAAGGAAGAGGTCGAGGTAGAAGTAGAGGAAGAGGCCAAAGCTCCTACAATTCTCATAAAGGTATAACATGCTATCATTGTGGTAAAGTAGGACACTATGCTAGTGATTGTTGGCTAAAGAATGGAAGACCAAATGGAGGCAATCAAAGGAACCAAAGCAATTGTGCAAGCACCTCAAGTGAAGGAAGCAAGGACACACTACTTGCAATGAGACATGAGTATAGAAGCTTTTGTGAAGATGACAAAAAATGGTACATTGATTCAGGTTGTAGTAACCATATGTCATGCCAAGGAAGTTTGTTCACTAATCTACAGGTACCAAGTGGAAAAGGATGTGTTGAAATAGGTGATGATACTCAACACATGATTGAACACATTCGAGATATAAGGCTTGGAGCTACAAGAAGAGCAAAGGTACTATCTAATGTTCTTCATGTTCCTACAATTTCAAAGAACTTGATTTCAGTAGAACAAATGGTAGAGAAGGGTTATCATTTCATATTGAATGAGAATGGGTGCTTCATAAAGAATCCAAAAGAAGGCTTCAAGGTCATTGCTCGAGGTAGAAGAGAAGGAAGGATGTTCACTTTGGATGTCCAACATCCACATGGAAAGGTCATGTACATTCAATGTGGGAACAAGAAGATTTCAGAGCTGGACTTATGGCACAAAAGAATAGGACACATCAACATTCCAAAGCTGAAGGACATGAGCAAACATGAAGTGGTAAGAGGTCTTCCAAAATTTAATAGCATTAGACTACATGAGTTATGTGAAGCTTGTCAACTAGGAAAGCAAACGAGGCAGCCATTCAAGAGGAGCAATTATGTGGCTCCAAATGTCTTGGACTTGATACATACGGATGTATGGGGACCAACCCAAGAGGCATCAATGGTTGGTAATAGATTTTTTGTCACCTTCATTGATGATCACTCAAGAAAGGTATGGCTGTTTTGTATGAAGCAAAAATCAAAGGTGTTTTCTATATTCAAAAGATTCAAAGTTGAAGTTGAAAAGGAAACAGGAAGGTCTATCAAAACCTTAAGGTCCGATGGTGGAGGAGAATACTTCTCCAAAGAATTTTCAGATTTTCTACAAGAGAATGGGATCAAAAGGCAATTCACTTGTAGGTATAGACCACAACAAAATGGAGTAGCTGAGAGGAAAAATAGGCAAATTGCTGAAATTGCAAGATGCATGCTCAACGAGATGAAGGTAGCATTGTACTATTGGGCTGAAGCTACCACAAACGCCATTTACTTGATGAATAGGTGCACAACATTGGGAATACATCACTTGACTCCAAAAGAGGTATATTCCGGTAAGAAACCTGATCTTACACACCTCAAAGTGTTTGGATGTGTTTGCTTTGTTCACATTCCACAAGAAGTTAGAACAAAGATGGAACCAAGATCAGAAAAATGCATTTTCATCGACTACTCGACGGAGCAAAAAGGATACAAGTGTTACAACCCTAGAACAAAGGAATTAAGAGTCTCGCGAGATGTGGTCTTTGATGAACTAAGACCATGGTATGAAGATAAAGGAAAGGAAAAGATTCTTGAAGAAGATTGTGATGATTATGCAGGAAACCAAATCAAAGAGAAGTTCAACAATCAAGCACAAAGGCTTCAGGTCCAGAGGCATCTACATCAAATGAAGAATGTTCAACATGGAGGGGGAGTCATTCTTTGTCTCCAAATTCAGCTCATAGTAGAGCCAAAGAGGCAAGTGCTACTCCAAACAGTGAGGTAGATGCAAGTGAAGAAGAATATGAAGAGGTAATCACTCCGATGGTAAAGCTAAATAGGTTAAAGAAGCAACTCTCTAAAGGTAATGAAAGAAGATCTTCAAGGACAAGGTATCCAACTCAAAGGTTGAGTTATGATAGTTTTATGGCGACACATTTTGCATATGTTGATATATTTAGCTAGTGATGTGTGTGAACACTCTAGGACTGCAGGGGCACTTTTTTCCCTCTTTAGGAGGTTTTTTTCCCCCGGCTTGTATATACGCCTATTGCCCTAATGGGCTACTTATCTTTGTACATTCTCTAGTAATACATTCAGTATTGTGTGTTTGTGCTCCAAGCTTCTTCTTCTTCCTTGTGTTGTTTGCGTGCTTCCCCAGACGTCTATCTCCAACAATTGGTATCAGAGCAGGTCGTCGCTTCTTCTAGGGCGCCGTCGACACTCCTCCGTTTGCAGTCTCAAATTCGCACGAAATTTGGTGAGCATACTCAAGGTGTTTTCGAGATCAAAACGACTTTGCTCTGTGGTGCCGAAATCGCGATCTGAGCTCGTTTTGGCCTCCGAACGCACTATCGCAGTGCTTGTGCAGGCTATTTTATCCTTTTGTGCCAAAGGTATATACCAGTTTCTGTTCGTCAGTTTAAGCATCTCGAAGTCTGCTACAGGTCTAGAAGAACTCATCTAGGCAGTTCCGTTCAACTTTTTGAGATACAGTCAATTTTTTGCATCAAGGTATTTTAGTCACCGGCCATGGCTGAAAGCAGTGATGTATTCCGTATGTTGGCTGTTGAGGATAAGTTGGATGGTACCAACTACCTATTATGGGCTTATATGATGCGACATGTACTGGTTGCAAAAGGATTGTGGAACATTGTGCAGGGTCTTGAAAGACGTCCTGTTACACCTGCGACTACAGGTACTACAAATACAGGTGCTGGAGGTGCTGGAGCTGATGAAGATGGTGTCGAAGATGATATTCCACAGATTCCTGTTCGTGCTGTTGTTTCTGTTGCACCTACTGCAGAGCAGATTTGTTGGGATGGCAGAGATGCCCAGGCACATGCATTGATAGCTTTGTCTGTCAAACGTGCCATTATTCCTCACAGTCGCTCTTGCAGAATAGCAAAGGATGTTTGGGATACACTTACCACTTTGTACCAGGCTAGGAATGAGGCTCGTGTTGCTTACCTCCGAAAACAGTTGGAGAGTGAGCACATGAATGAAGGTGATTCTATGGACAGTTTTCTCACAAAGATCAAAGACCTGAAGGAACAATTGATTTCTGCTGATGAGGTTATACCAGATAGCTCACTTGTGCAGACCGTTCTAAATGGTTTTCCTGATTCATATCAGAGTTTTGCCTCTACTCTTCGGTTAATGATGAAAGGCAATCCGAATGCCTTGTCATTTGAGGAATTAGTCTTTGTTCTGTTGCAGGAAGATCAGTCTAGGCAGAACAGGTCCATTATGCGTGTTGCAGATCAAGCTTTCTTGGCTAGTCAGAACGGCAAAGGAAAATGGAGCTCTTCTACTAGTAAGCAGAAATCTGCAAATGCTGCACAATCGAAGAACCAGGATAAAGATGAGAAGAAATCAGAAAAGCAGAAATTGTTTGGCAAGTACTGTAAAGGAAATGATCATATCATAAAGAACTATCCAAAACTGGCTGCTAAAGAGGCAAAGAAGAAAGAGGCTGGAATGGTTGTTGCAGAGGCCTCTACACCAAAGACAGAGTCTGCAAATCTTGTGCAGGAAGAAGAATGGGCGTTTACTACTATCTGCAGTTTTGACCCATCTTCTCATGATCAGTGCATGTCTGCAGTAGACTCAGATGTTTGGTACTTTGACAGTGGGGCGACCAAACATATTACCTCGCAGCGCAGTTTCTTCTCTTCACTCGAGCCTGCCCCCAGAGGGAATACTATCACATGCGCCAATAACTCCTCTTATCCTGTTATGGGAGTTGGTAAGATCATTCTGACTATTGCTGATGGTAGTTCTTTCACTTTGTCAGATGCTTTATTTGTGCCAGGGATCAAAAAGAACCTGTTATCAGTTTCTGCGTTAGCCAAGATTGGCTTGGTTGTGAAATTTGTTGATGACAGGTGTACAGTCCATGATCTCTCAAATGGCGATGTGATTATTGCTTTTGGCATTTTATGTCGTGGGCTGTATAAGCTCATAGACTATGAAAGATCTGTGAATGATTCGGCATGTGCAGTTCATGATTCTCAGGCTATGTCAGATGCAAAGCTTTGGCATGCATGCTTTGGTCATCTGAATTTTGCTAGTTTGCTACGCCTGCAGAAATCTGAAATGGTGTCCTCTTTGCCCAAACTTGAGGCACCTGGAAAACATGTATGTGAAGGCTGTATTTTGGGCAAAATGCCGCGTTCTTCCTTTCCAAAAGATGGTTCAGTTCGGGCTACGCAGAAATTGCAGCTTGTACATAGTGATGTCTGTGGTCCTATGCAGACACCCTCTTTTGGAAATTACCTTTACTTCGTGACTTTCATTGATGATTTTTCCAGGCATGCATGGGTATATCCACTCAAAGCAAAGTCCGAAGTGTTCATGTGCTTCAAACAGTTTTTGGTTTTGGCTGAAAATCTTTCAGCATGTAAAATGGGCACCCTCCGTTTTGATCGAGGGGGGGAATATATGTCTTGAGATTTTAATGCATTTCTGGCTGAACATGGGATAAAACACCAGTGTACAGTGCCGTATACACCTCAACAGAATGGAGTTGCTGAAAGAAAGATCAGGTCACTCATGGAGATGGCGAGGTACATGGTCAAAAGTCAGGCTTTACCACATAGTTTCTGGCTTGAGGCTGTCATGTGTGCAGCATATGTACTGAACAGGTGTCCCACTAAAGCGTTGCAGTCTATCACTCCATATGAGGCTTGGCATGACCGCAAGCCATCTGTTGCTCATCTGCGTGTTTTTGGTTGTTTGGCATATGCATTAGTGCCTGAACAACATCGCAGAAAATTGGATGATGAGGCAGTAAAATGTATTTTTGTTGGGTACAGTTCTGAAAGCAAAGGCTATCGTCTGTATCATCCACAGACTAAACGCATTCTGGTTAGCCGTGATGTTGTCTTTGTGGAAGATGTTATTCAGCCATTGCTTTCATGTACTAAGGAGACATCTGTTAGCTCCAAAGACATGTATGATACTTTGATGCCTCTTTTTAATTATGCTTTGTTTTACAAGTTTGATGAAGAACTACAGGTCAAAGGCTTTAGTGATGCTAATTGGGCAGGTTCAAAGGAAGATAGAAGATCAACCTCAGGTTATGTGTTCATGATAGGAAGCAAACCTATCACGTGGAGCTCAAAGAAACAACCTACTATTGCACTTTCATCTATGGGGGACTGAATATAGAGGATTAGCGTTTGCCACATGTGAAGCAATGTGGATTAAAAAGCTTTTGGCTGATCTTGGAGTGTAAGTTGGAACCATCCCTATATACGGTGATAACATGTCGAGTATTTACTTGGCAAGCAATCCTATGTTTCATGCAAGGAGCAAGCACATAGAGGTCCACTACCATTATGTAAGGGAGAAGGTGTTGAGCAAAGATGTGGAGATAAAGTTCATCAGAACCAAAGAGCAGGTTGCAGATATGTTTAGAAAGTTCTTGGATGCTTCTAAACTCAAAGGTTTCAAAGACATGATAAATTTGAAGGACATGGTTGAAGATAACTCCCAAATGAGCTTGAGGGGGAGTGTTGAAGATAAATGTACAAGCTCATTTTCATATGAGCCATGCTTGGATAAATTTACCAAATATAAAGATAAAGGAAAAGTGTAGGAAAAAAGGAAAAAATAATAAAAGAAAAAGTCTAGTCAAAATTCATGATGAGTAAGAGATACAATATCTTGCCTTGTAGTTAGTAGCATGTAGTGGAGAAAGTGGTGAGTTAAGAAGGAGGCACAAACTTCTTCACATGCTCATTGGTTATAAAAGTGAAGTGGGAGCACATTCAAAACAAGGAGAGAAAGAGGCAAGAGCTCCCAGTAGTCGGATCTGGCCATTTTGTCATTTTGGCTTCCCTTAGACTCCTTCCAGTCGCATGTCAGTTTGTACACAGCTCTATTGCAGAGCTCATATCTCAGTGCATATGTAACCATTTTGTGCGTTTAAACATTCATTGGAAAGCTTATCTCGTGAACTTTCTGCATAACAAATATTTCTTTGAAAGCTTATGTAATTTGTGAGATATCAGTGAAAGAGTGAAGTCCAAGTTTTCAGTATACCTGTGTAGATAGGTAGTCTATTATGGTCGGTTAAGTTTCCCAACCAAAACATATCCAAATTGCATGATTTTTGTCTTGTTGGAAATCTCTTGGCATCTACTTTTACTGTCCCAAATATCTCATTGAGGTCATTTATATTCTGTGAGATATCTGTCAGATAGTAAAGTCCAATTTTATAGTGTACTTATGTGTGCAGGTGGTCTATCTTGGTGAGTTGAGTTTCTTGATCAAAACTCATCCAAATTACTTGTTTTTTTTATCTTTTTGGAAAGCTATTTGTGTCTACTTTCTCTGTACCAAATATTTTTTTCAAAGGATATATATTCAGAGAGTTATCAGTCTGAGAGTGAAGCTCAGTTCTTTAGCATATCTGTGTGGACAGGTAGTTCATCTTTGATAGTTGTGTTTCCTAATCAAAACTTGTCCAAATTAAGTCATTTATAGCTTGTTAGAAAGATCTCTTTGTCTACTTTGATTCACTAAAGTCTCAAGTCCATTTGAGTTTTGTATTGAGAGCAGCAAGCTATCTAAGGTGCAGATGTTTGTCCAAGTGCTGGACATACAAGGGCTCACTACACACTTCCGTTGCGCATAGGAGAACTCATTCTCCACAAGACACACTCGGTATTGTCTACACTTGTTGAAGATCTGTTTGAGCTCAGGAATGTGACATCTCCTTTCATGGGAATGAGCACATAAATCATCCACATATACCTCTAAGCTCTTTCACAAGAACTCTTTGAAGACATGACCATGAGCCTTTGGAATGTTGCAGGTGCATTGATGAGTCCAAATGGCATCACACAAACTGCAAAGACTCCCCACTCTGTGGCAAATGCCGTTTTTTGTCGATCTTCAGTGGCAATGGCTACTTGATTGTAACCTGAAAATCCATCTAGGAAGCTATAAACTTCCTTGCCCGCAACACGCTCCAATAAATGATCAATGATTGGAAGCGAATAGCTATCTCTTATCGTGGCGGCATTAACTTTTTTAAGGTTAATACACACACGTAACTTCCCGTTCTTCTTGGGCACCACTTCAACGGGGGACACCCATTCAGTATGCTCAAATTCATAGATGAATCCGGCTTCAATCAATCTATCGATTTCTTCTTTTATTTTGGCTACATAGGTGTCATTATATGTGTACAACTTCTGTTTGGTGGGCTTGGCATCTCCTATCATGGGGATCGTATGACAAAAAACCTTCGGATCTACTCCCTTCAAGTGTCTATAGTGCCACGCAAACACATCCCTATATTCCCTTAACAAGGCTACCAACTCTTCTTCCTCTTCTTTACTTAGGTCATCTCCTATATATGTACATCTCTCTTCGTTCTCTTCAATGGTGACTACGATTTTTTTGGTCTTTTCTTTGTTATCATATGCTTCTCCTGTGGTGGCCTCTCTCTTAGGCATTCGTACCAAAATTTTTTGGTCCTCAACTTCGTATTTCTTGAAATTCTCTAGTACTTCAAACAATGATTCCTTCTCTTCTTGTTTCACTCCTTGTCTTTTCTTTTTCTTTTGACCTCCTTCACTTCCTTCCTTTGAACTTACAGTGTTAAAGCTTGTGAGAGGTTCTTCTTCAGGTTGGCTAAATACTCCTACATCTTCTAGATAGTGCCTCTTTGAGTCAAATCAACTATCCATTACAATGGACTCTAGATCATTGTCATTTTCGCCTTCTTCTATCATGACATCACTAGGGTCACATTCTTCCAATAAGGGCTGACACATGAACACTGAAATATCATAACCCTCCTCATCACAATGAGGTGTCCATTGTTCTTCATTGACAGCAATGTCCATGGTGGCTAAGATTTCTGCCCAACCATGAGGCTCAAATTCCTCATCCGGAAAGATCATCGGTGTATAGGCTGGGTCTCTAATTGGTCTATCTCCTTGAGAAGTTCCTTTTTCTCTTGCTTTTAAGCATTTTTCCTCTTCCTTTGCGACCTTGCACATCCACAAATGAGTATCTTCATGCATCCAAGATGTATCAGATGAACTTTTTGAATGCACGGAGATTGAATCTTCTTGCTCCTTGTGGATAGGATTCCACTGTAGGGGTGGTACATCTCTGAAGGTGTAATCCTTCAAATTGACCTTGGTTGTGACCCCTAAGCACTGCAAGTATAAGGAGTTGGTTCCCCAATCCTGTAAAACTTGCAGTTTTCATAGGAAGGGTCTTCCTAGGATCATCTCGTAGGTAGTAGTTTTACCAAAGTCACATATAGCAAAGGTGTGCTCAAACTCTACACCACAAGTGGTTAGAGTTATCCCTTTTAGCAATCCTAGAGGTCTTTCCACATGGCCGTCAGCCATCTGAAGCTTCATTCTAGTTGGTCTTAATGCAGGTTTACCCCATTGCTTCCACAAGGAGGTGGTCACAATAGCAACACTAGCACCAGAATCTATGATCGCTTTGGTTGTGTAACCTTGGTAGGTGATCGGAAGATAGGTATTACCTTCCTCACCTTCACTCATTTCCCCTATTTTGTCTAGAGGTATCTCTGGAACTTTTGGCTTAGAGTCTGCTTTTGGCATTTTGGAATCAAGTTCTGGAACCTGATCTTTCACATGATCCCATAGCTCAGCTTTTGCTTTGAGAAGCTCTTCTACAGTGAGATGACTCTGAACCTTAGTGTTCTTCACGACATTAGTGTTTCTTGGAACCATCGATTCTTCATTTCTAATCAATATTGTGGGAGCTCTAATCTGGAGAGATTCAGATTCCCATGAGCCTGTGAATTGTGGCAACTCTTGTAAAGAATTGGATTCAAATCCCGAACTTTCTTTTTCTTGTTGCTCTACTTGGTTTCCATAAATAGATGGAATGTCTTGTGGGAATTGGTCCTGACAGTCGTCAATCTCAAGAATAGGAGGGGGATTATCCTTCTCCTTGGCCCATTTCTCTTCTTGTATTTCCCGCAAGAACTTTTGAGAGTGTTGTTGAATTGAAAGAGGTCCTCCCTCATCTATGGAGTCAAGAACATAGGCTTTCTTTGGTGATGAGATTTCTCTTTCAACAGTTGGTTGAGCCTGTGGAGGTAAAGAAGCTTGAGGTTTATTTACCAACTGCTCTAATCTATCTAGTAAGCCCTGGAAGTGCAAACCCAGTGTAATAGCATTTGTCTGATTGAACAATTGATTGGCCTCGAACATAGCTTGAGCTAATTCCACCATTTTTATGCACATGTTTGTCCGTTCAATCTCTAGATCTGCTCTAGGGTAGCTCTTGTCTAGGTTTGCAGGTGTTGGCCCTTCTTGAAGTTGAGCCTGGTATGCCTTGAACATCATGTCCAAGCCTTCTGGGGTTGGATCTGCAAGAAGAGACCCTGGTTGTGGTCTATTTACATGGTTGGTGGGTGGGGATGAGGTGGTGTGGATAGAATTGTGACATGCGAGGGGCTTTGAGAGGCAATATCTTCTATTTTTGTTTTTGCATCTTTCAAGCTTTCTTCTAGTTTGGATAACTTCTTGGTCCACTTACGATTGGCTTTCTCCCTAATATCCTTCCATGTTCTTGTTTTTCTCTTACTAGGCTCTCTTGACTCGCTTGGCTCTGATTGCTCAGGTAGTTTAGCTTTTTGTAAGGTTTGTGCCCTAGTAACTACATGTATAAGAGCCACATTATCGCTACTGGAACTTGAATCCCCCACTAATCCTACTACATTAACGGGTGTAACCTTGGGTGCACTAGAGGGATGTCCAAGACAATCTCTCAGGAGTTGTTCTTTGCCACACTCAAGACAAACGACTTGTATTGTGTTGTTCTGCCCTTGTATTGGAGCTAGTGGTTGGTGTGGTTGTTGTCCTGATATAGTTTGAGGTTGGCTATATCCTCCATGTTCATAGGTTCTAGCTACTCCTCGTGATCCTGGACATGGGTTATACCTAGGAACTTCTCTGCCTTGATCTCTAGGAGGGTACCCATATGGTCTACATTGGGGTGGTACAAACGGTAGTGGTTGTCTATTCATTGGATAGTTCTCAGTGTTGTAGTTGGGGTACTTCTGCTCACTATACGAGTACATGTTAGGCTCCTGAGTTGGTTGGATATCATAAGGGTAAGGTTGTGATTACCCTAATCCTTCTCTGGTGCAGACATGAGATGGATGATCTCCACCACAAAATGTGCAACTTCCTAACATCGGCACTCTCAAGGAGGATTTTTGGTAGTTCCTTTGTTCTTGTACTCCTAATTTCTTGGCCACTAACTCTGCCACTTCCTCCACATAACTCGAACTAGAAGTCTCATTGCTCTTTGTATCCTCTGTTTTGGTAGGATCTTGTGTGATTCTGAGATCCTCAGCTAAGTTGTCCTCCAAATCTATGCACACTTGAAGACACTCACTCAGAGTTTGCAGTCGTTTTACGTATACTAACATTCTCAGTGTTCCATTGGTCAGCCCCTCTAAAAATAGGGATATCATTTTCTGCTGAGAAGGTCTCTCTGTCATGGGGCATTGGGCTACATATTGATTAAATCTCCGTGCTGCATTCTTTACTGTCTCATGAGGAGCTTGTTTGAAGCTATGTAGTAAGGATGACGAATTGTGCTTGATCCCTCGCTTAGTGAATTCCCAAACAAATTCTTAGGAATCCGTGGAGACGTGAGGACCAGTATGAAGACCAAGAGCAAGTGATGGCACAAGTGTGTGAGTGAAAGCACACAAGCATGCACACACATACACACACGCACATAAAGTAAGAGCAAAGAGTGGAAAAATGGAAGGACTTCGACTACAAAAGAACTCTCTTACCAAGCTGAAATCTACAACAAGCTAACCCCAAAAATGAGCTCTCTAGCCCTTTTTATAGTTTTTTGAGTGGTTTTGGCCCTGTCCAGACCTAATGTCCGGCCTAGTTAAAAAATAGGTTCCAAGGCTTATTTGGGGACTCAAACGGAATCTAAAAATTCTGAAAATTGGTAGGATGATACTTCTAATACTCCTCAAGCTCGAGGACTCCTCCGCTTGAACAAAATGGAGTTGTGAAAATGGAAAATGGTATTTACAATGGTTTTTAGTGATAAAAGTCACTATATTTATAGGGATTTCTTCTGAAAATTTGACATGTGCTTCTTGGATCTCCCTACTTGCTCCTCTTTCTTGTGTATCCACTTCTTTGATGCACTTCCATGCTTTTTCCTTGACCTTGAGCTTCAACACTCCCCCCCTCTTGAGTTTGTCGTCCCTTATAGACCCTTGTTGTAGTGGTTGCTCCATGTAGCACGTTGAGAGATAGTGTCCTTCATGTATCAGCAGGAGCGGTCCATCTTCCCAATGTAGCCTGGTCGGTTGTCAGGTTTGTCAGTTTTCCACGACTAGCCTATTCCCGAGTTGTGCCCAATGTATGTACTTCTTCCTTGGATCTGAGCTAGAGGGTATACTTCTTGGCTTTCAAAGGTTGGTAGTTGCTCAAAAGAGGTTGTCCATGTTGATCGTGAGCAGCTATCTATTGTGAGTTGCTTCCTAGGTACTGATGTTGTACCGTGGATGTCCTTGAACTTTTGAAACATGAGGCCAAGTACTTGTGATCCATCATGACTGATGGTTAAGTGTATTAGTGCATGGGTTTGAAGAAGAATGTGCCTTGTGCACGGCCTTGTAATGTAGCTCTATGCATGCATACTTGGGAAATGCATTGAAAGAATTATGGTGCAAGAAGTTGGGTCTTGAGCTAAGTGCTCAAGGGTATGCCGACGAAGAGGTTTCCTAATCGATCATGGTTATGTTGTTGTTGAAGCATACAATTCTTACCATGGTGAAAGTTCCGTCGATCTTCAACTCTTCGTGTTGTACTTCCATCATGGTGATTGACCATCAGCTTGTCTTTGTCGATGGATGTCCTTGTTGATGGTTCGCATTGGGGATTCTTCAAATGCACAATCTCGTTCTTTCTCTTGTCTTCTTCCTCTCCCTCTTTTTTTTTTGGAACAATGGAGTAAAACAAGAAAAAAAAGGTGTTAGCATCAATAAAATATTTCACATATGTTAGGTGTGTTGCATGTGCCTAGGATCCTCAATTGTGTCTATGCATGGCCTTGTAAGGTGGCCCTATACTAATGCATACTTCGGGAAATGCATGACCTGAATGGTGCAAAAGACAAGGTTATGCCAAAGGCACATGGTTGTTGCATGTCGAGGCTTTCACTGTTTCTTGCAGATGCTGATGTAGCCTCTGTTGGAGGCATCCATTGGATCCTCGAATGACAATTGATCTTTCCGCCTTATAGGGATCCATCTTAAAACTGTGTGTGGTTGTGTATAGATTACTTTTGACTTCTTCGTCTTTAATTGGGCACTTAAATTTTGTAGCCCTCGTGGTTGGTTCTTTGATTTTATGGGTGCTACTGGTGCTTTTGGCTGCCAAACCCATATCCTTGATGGTTGTCTTTTTATTACTGGTGAGGAGATGAATTTATCTTCTTTTGGTTTCTACCCTTGGTGTCAACTCTTGCTTCTCTGTGGTGTTTTTGTTGAGATTGTTCTCATGAGAGAGATCATATGGTTTTGTGCATGTAAGAGTGCCTTGGGTACCCACATTTGTAATCGCCCTCATTGAGCTGCAGCTAATTTCTTTGGCACCCAAATTTGTATATTATTATGGTCGACCTTCATCGATTGCTTTGGTACCCAAACCTGTCCGAGACCTTGGGATTGAGCTTGTCCTCGTTTCTGGGTGCTTTGTTTAGCATGGTAGGCTTGCCTCAATAGAAGTGGTGGTGGCAAAGCTAGTGGTTGCTCTCCTTTTCGTACCCAAATCTGCTTCCTACCCTGAGCTTCTTTCTTCTTGAATTCATTCTGTCTAGTCGATATAACAGATGTCTTTTTTGCTTGCCTCTTTGGTCGAGTTATGCTTGCATTAGTCTGTGAAGGAGAAGAGAGGTTTGTTGGCCTTGAAGCATGTGCTTCCATGATTGAGTCCTTTTGCTTTGTAGGGTTATTGACACACACAACATTTTCTTTGCGAAGATTAGTTTCGGAAGAACTAAGGGAATGTGTGACCTCTGGATTTGTGAGCATGCAATTGTCTAATTCTAAGGTAATACATTGTTTATGTACCCAAACTTGAAGAAGTTGGCTTTTAAGGTTTAAGTTGATTGCATGGTCATAGATCCAGTCTTGACCCAGGACAAGTGGTTTCGTAAGGTCCTCATCTTCACACACTAGCATTTTCACGCTCATCGAAACATCTTCAAGACAGATGGGAAGTTCCACCTCGCCCAAACAAGGGGTTTCCACACCTCCCAATCCCATGAGATAAGCTTCTATGGGATTGAGCTTCAACTGCAGATCTTGGCAGTACGAAAGTCTAACCACACTAGTTGCTGCACCTGAGTCAATCAATGCTCTCACAGTCCTTGCATTCTTCCATTGTCCTACCGCTATGGTCACAAATGGACATCGATCAATTATTTGGGAAGCAATTGCACTCGATGTTTGACACATGGCCATGTGGTATCTTGGGGCCTCAAGATTAACATCTAGCCCGAGGCGTCTTAGCTTATCTCTCCTAATGTGTTCTCTAGCCTATGCCTGTGCTTCTTCTCTAACCCTTAATTCTTCTTCTTTTCGCTTCTTAGCAGTGTTGAGTCTCTTTAGCATATCCTCTGTAAGAGGTTCTTGATATAGCTTGACTCAACAACCACTGATATAGTTGGGCAAGATATCACCTTCTAGTGTGGCCAATTGAACTGCACCGCTAGTGGAAATTCTATTAATGATCATGGGTCCATATCCTCTTTTTTCCAATTTGTGGGCATGTTGCTTTAGTGTATAAACCAAAACGAGGTATCCCTCTTTCAATCCTTTATCTTTGATACGTGCATCGAAGTATGCCTTTTGCCTTTTCTTTGCAGCATAGATGCCTGCCGCCGCTCGTAGCCTTGTCTCACCCAAGCGTTCTAGATCAAAGATCCTAGAGGATAACTCGTGTCCATTCCACTCATGCTCTTGTGCTACTTTTAAAGTTGGGATTAGGAAGTCTAGAGATAGCACAACATTTTGTCCGAAGACCATCTGAAATGGGGTGGCATTGAGTACCATTTTATAGGAAACTCGGTAGGCCCAAACAGCGTGATGAAGTTGTTTGTCCCAATCAGAGCGTTTGTTATTTACTAGTTTTGTCAATACATTAAATAGGATCTTGTTTGTGCTCTCGGCTTGTCCGTTAGCTTGTGGATGATAGGGGGCAGACTTATTATGTATCACCAAGAATTCTTGGAGAAGATTTTCAATGACTTCATTCAAGAAGTGTGTGCCTCTATTGCTCACTAACTCTATGGGTAGTCCATATCTCGTAAACACATTCTCGAATAAAAATTTAGCCGTTGTTTGAGCATCATTCTTTGTAGTGGCTTTTACTCTACCCACTTCGTAAGGTAATCGGTGGCTACAATAATGTACTCTGCATGGGAGTTTCTAGCTGGAGGGTTGATAGGACCGACAAAGTCTATACCCCATTTCAAAAATGCACATCTTCCCATCATTGGCCTCAAAGGCATCTCATCCTTTCTAATTGGGTACTGGGCACGTTGGCATGTGTCACATTTCTTCACATAGGTATGTGCATCCATATGAAGAGTGGGCCACCAGAGTCCTGAGAATAGAATGGACTTGATTACTCTGTCAGGCCCAAAGTGTCCACCTGCAACACTGCTGTGGGCGGTTTCCAAGACTTTCAAGTAGTGTGATTCATGAATGCATAGTCTCAGGTAACCATCTTTGCCTCTTCGATATAGGTTATCTCTTATGAGGGCGTAGTCTTGAGCTTCTTGCACTATGCTTCGTTTCCTTGCTAGACTAGCCTCATTGGGTAATGTTCCTGATCTCATGAATTCTACCAATGGAGCACTCCAATCTGGAATTAATGATACATGATAAAGAGTTGCATGCTCCATAGGGGGTTTCTTCTGGCACACTGGACAATTCTTGACCCACTCATGCATTTCCTTCTCCATACTAGGCCAATACACTCCTAAACGTTTTAGATTTTGCAATGTTCGTTGTTTAGAATAGTGATTCCCTAGAAATTCTTCATGGGCTTGTTGCAACCAACTACTATGTTCCTCGTCCTCGACACAACAAGCTAATACACCTTCTGCATCTTGTTTGTACATGCTACCTGCCAATATTTGATATTTTTGTGATTTTACAATCTCATCTTTGTTTGTTTTTACATCTTTATTTGCAGGTCCGAAGGTTAGGACTGATACCAGCTTATTTGCCCATTTAGGAACAACTTCTAGATTGAAGAGGTAAGCATCGGGCAATTCATCAGACACTCCTTGCAGTGACTCTCCTGAAGTGATGCGAGAAAGATGATCTGCCCTAAGGTGGGTCTTACCCTTCCTAACAACCACTTCAAAGTCATATTCCATTAGTAAGAGGAACCATCTTACTAGACGTCCTGTATTGCAAGGTTTATTGACCAAGTATAGTAAAGCTTGATGATCAGTGAAAAATGTGAACTTGTTGGCCAATAGATAGTGTCTAAACTTCTTCACAGCATATACCATGCCTAAACCTTCTCTTTCGGTTGTGGTGTAGTTTTGTTCAACAGCGTTCAATTGCCTATTAGCATATGCTATAGGCAAATCTAGGTTTCCTTCACCAGTGGGTTGTGAGAACACACATCCTATTGCATAATTGGATGCATCCACATGTACATGGAATGGCTTATTTCAATCAGGAGTGGTCAGTATTGGTGTTGTGCACAAGCGTCTCTTCAGCTCATTGAAGGAATTTTCGCATTCGTCGTTCCACTCAAATTTTGTCAACAAGGCATAAAGAGGCTTGACTATAATTGCATACATGTGAAGACACCTACGGTAATATCCACAATGGCCCATAAAGGCTTGTACCTCTTTAACATTCCTTGGCCTCGGTAGCTCCGCTATGGCTTTTACTTTGTCCTCATCTGTTGATATGCCGTTCTTAGAAACAATATGACCTAAGATTTTACCTTGACGTACCATGAACACACACTTTTCTGGGTTCAAGCACACTCGATAGTCTCTACACTTGTTGAAGATCTGTTTGAGCTCAGGGATGTGACATCTCCTTGCTTGGGAATGAGCACATAAATCGTCCACATATACTTCTAAGCTCTTTCGCAAGAACTCTTTGAAGACATGACACATGAGTCTTTGGAATGTTGCCGGTTTCTGGGGCAATGGCTACTTGGTTGTAACCTGAAAATCCATCAAGGAAACTATACACTTCCTTCCCTGCAACACGCTCCAATAAATGATCAGTGATTGGAAGTAGATAACTATCTATAACCGTAGCGGCATTAACTTTTTTAAGGTTAATACATACACGTAACTGCCCGTTCTTCTTGGGCACCACTACAACGGAGGACACCCATTCAGTGTGCTAAATCTCATAGATGAATCCACCTTCAATCAATCTGTTGATTTCCTCTTTTATTTTGGCTGCATAGGTGTCATTATATGTGTAGGACTTCTGTTTGGTGGGCTTGGCATCTGTTATCATGGGGATCATATGAGAACAAACCTTCGGATCTACTCCCTTCAAGTCTCTATAGTGCCATGCAACCACGTCCCTATATTCCCTTAACAAAGCTACCAACTCTCCTTCCTCTTCTTTACTTAGGTCATCTCCTATGTACATACATCTCTCTTCATTCTCTTCAATGGCGACTACGATTTTTTTGGTATTTTATTTTTTATCATATGCTTCTCCTTTTGTGCCCTCTCTCTTAGGCATTCGTACCAAAATTTTTCGGTCCTCAACTCCATACTTCTTGAAATTTTCTGGCACTTCGAACAATGATTCCTCCTCTTCTTGTTTCATAGCTTTTCTCTTCTTTTTCTTTTGTCCTCCTTCACTTCCATCCTTTGGATTGACAGTTTTAATGCTTGTGAGAGGTTCTTCTTCCTTTTGGGTAAATACTCCTATATCTTCTAGATAGTTCTTTTCTGAGTCAAAGCAACTATCCATTACAATGGACTCTAGATCTTCTTGGTTCTCTTCTTCTTCTATGAAGTCACTAGGGTCACATTCTTCTAGCAAGGGCTGACACATGAACACTGAAATATCATAAACCTCCTCATCAGAATGAGCTGTCCATTGTTCTTCATTAACTGCAATGTCCATGGTAGCTAAGATTTTTGCCCAACCATGAGGGTCAAATTCCTCATCTGGAAAGATCATCGGTGTATAGGCTGGGTCTTTCACTAGTCTATCTCCTGGAAAAGTTCTTGTTTCTCTGGCCTTTAAGTGTTTTTCCTCTTCCTTTGCGACATTGCACATCCACAAATGAGTATCTTCATGCATCCAAGATTTATCAGCCGAACTTTTAGAATGCACTGAGATTGAATCTTCTTGCTCCTTATGGATAGAACTCCACTATAGGGGTGGTACATCTTTGAAGGTGTAATCCTTCAAATTGACCTTGGTTGTGACCCCTAAGCGCTGCAAGTACAAGGAATTGGTTCCCCAATCCTGTACAACTTGTAGTTGTCGTAGGAAGGGTCTTCCTAGGATCATTTCGTAGGTACTAGTTTTACCGAAGTCACATATAGCAAAGGTGTGCTCAAACTCTACACCACAAGTGGTTAGAGTTATCCCTTCTAGCAATCCTAGAGGTCTTTTCGCATGGTTGTCAGCCATCTGAAGCTTCATTCTAGTTGGTCTTAATGCGGGTTTACCCCATTGCTTCCACAAGGAAGTGGTCGTAATAGCAACCCCGACACCTAAGTCGATGATCGCTTTGGTTGTGTAACCTTGGTAGGTGATCGGAAGATAAGTATTACCTTCTTCACCTTCACTCAAGTCCCCTATTTTGTCTAGAGGTATCTCTGGAACTTCCTTCTTAGAGCCTACTTTGGGCATATTGGAATCAAGTTGTGGAACCTGATCTTTCACATGATTCCATAGCTCAGGTTTTGCTTTGAGCAGCTCTTCTATAGTGAGATGACATTGAACCTTAGTGTTCTTCACGACGTCAGTGTTTCTTGGAACCACTAAGTCTTCATTTCTTACCAATATTGTGGGAGCTCTGATCTGAAGAGATTCAGATTCCCATGGGCCTGTGAACTGTGGCAACTCTTGTAAAGAATTAGATTCAAATCTTGAACTTCCTTCTCCTTGTTGCTCTACTTGGTCTCCATAAAGAGATGGAATGTCTTGTGGAAATTGTTCATGAAGGTCATCAATCTCAAGAATAGGAGGGGAAACATGCTTCTCCTTGGCCCATTTCTCTTCTTGTATTCCCCACAAGAACTTTTGAGTGTGTTGTTGAATTGAAAGAGGTTCTCCCTCATCTATGGAGTCAGGAACATAGACTTTCTTTGGTGATGAGCTTTCTCTTTCAATAGTTGGTTGAGCCTGTGGAGGTAAAGAAACTTGAGGTTTATTTACCAACTGCTCTAATTTGTCTAGTAAGCCCTGGAAGTGCAAACCCGGTGTAATAGCATTCGTTTGATTGAATGATTGATTGGCCTTCTCTCTAGTATCCTTCCATGTTCTTGTTTTTCTCTTAATAGGCTCTCCTGACTCACTTGGCTCTGATTGCTCACCTAGTTTAGCTTTTTGTGAGGCTTGTGCCCTAGTAATTGCATGTATAGGAGCCACATATCACTGCTCGAACTTGAATCCCCTACTAGACCTACTACATTAATTGGAGTAACCTTAGGTGCACTTGAGGGATGTCCCGGACAATCTCTCAAGAGTTGTTCGTTGCCACACTCCCGACAAACGACCTGTATTGTGATGTTCTGCCCTTGTGTCGGAGCTAGTGGGTGGGGTGGTTGTTGTCCTGGTATGGGCTGAGGTTGGCTATATCCTCCATGCTCATACTGTCTAGTTGCTCCTTGTGGTCCTGGACATGGGTTATACCTAGGAACTTCTCTGCCTTGTTCTCTAGGAGGCTACCAGTGTGGTTTACATGGGGGTGGTACAAACGATCGTGGCTGTCTATTCCTTGGATCATTTTCAGTGTTGTAGTTTGGGTACTTTTGCTCACTATAAGAGTACATGTTAGGCTCCTGAGTTGATGGTCTATCATATGGGTAAGGTTGTGATAACCCTAATCGTTCTCTGGTGCAAACATGAGATGGATGATCACCACCACAAAGTGTGCAACTTCCTAACATTGGCAATATCAAGGAAGAGTTCTGGTAGTTTGTTTGTCCTTGTACACCTAATTTCTTGGCCACTAACTCTGCCACTTCCTCCACATAGCTCGAACTAGAAGTTTCATTGCTCCCTGCATCCTCTGATTTGGTAGGAACTTGTGTGATTTTGAGATCCTCAGCTAAGTTTTCTTCTAAATCTATGCACTCTTGAAAACACTCATTCAGGGTTTGCAATCGTTTTGTGTATACCAAGATTCTCAATGTTCTGTTGGTTAGACCTTCTAAAAATAGGGATATCATTTTCTGCTGAGAAGATCTCTCCGTCATAGGGCATCGGTTTACATATTGATTAAATCTTCGTGCTTCATTTTTTACTGTCTCATTAGGAGCTTGTTTGAAACTATGTAGTAAGGATGACGAATTGTGCTTGATCCCTTGCTCAGTGAATTCCCAAATAAATTCTTGGAAGAATTGTTCGATATTGCCAAAGGAGTTTGGATCCAAGGATTGAAACCAAGCTAAGGCTATTCCCATGAGGGTTAGCCCAAAGGATTCATATTGCATGAAAAATTCATCCACTTGCTCCGCTCGCAACACCTGCTTGAATTTTGCAATGTTGTCATAGGGCTCTTCTGTGCCATCGTAACGATTTCTCATGCATTTGGCCAATTGGATTGGTCTCAATCTTCTGCCTAGGTCTGGGGATCGAATTATGATGGGAAAAGCAAGTTTTATGGGGTGTATTCTAGCTCCTACACCTTGGGGTGGTTCTGCTCTAAGGGTGGTTCTATTCATATTTTCCATTCCTTGGCTCATTGGCTGTGAGAATTAATACCTGGCATGGTGGATCGCACCTCTGGTCTGTTCGGCATACTACGTTGGCTTTTTGTCCTAACATCACATTTTCCATTCTTTGTTGGGTCTCGAATGGGTTTTGTGAGGTAGTTGCCTGATCTCGAGGAGGGAATATAGGCAGATCCATGTACTTTAATCTATACCTCTCCGCTTCATCTACAGGCCAATATCTCCTTTGATTTTGGTCTAGGTATGTGACTCTATATGGATTTTCTGGGTCCCTTAACTCATATATAGTTGTTGGGCAAATGCTTTCTCCTTGTGTCAGTGAATCAATTTGTAGAAGTAAGTCTGATCCATGTACTAAGTACACATCCATCAGATAGTCATCTTGGGGTATCTTGTCTCCTTGAAATACTTGGGTCATTACTGGCTTTCCCCTAGGGGTAATCACCGTATCTCCACTATTGGTTCTCCCAGAAGTTCCCTGTCCCACTAACTTTCCTCTTTCATTAATCTGATCAGGGTTTTCAGTTACCACATACATCTGGCCCATCTTGTCCATGTAAACTCCACATTCATACTTGACAGTTGGTCTCAGAACTATCTCAGATTCTGTAGTGTTTATCATTCTTGCTACTCACATGTGTAGACCATCGAGGTAGATGGGTATTCCTTGCAAATTAGTGGACATGTATTGAAGAGACATATGATATTCCCCTTCCACTCTAGACATAAAACCTTCCATAGGTACTGAACTATGCATGTCTTCAGAAGCCAAGAGTCTCTCCCAGTTGAATGACATTTCTGACTCACTTGTCTATGAACTCAGCACGTAGTGCTAACCATTGAGTTGTGAGTCCCTGACTTGGTTGTGTGGTTGACACTAGCTTTAGATGATTTGGTACTTTGTCTATCTCTTCCTAAGTATCAACTTGGGCTTAGGTTCATAAGCCTTGTCTACAAGTCCAAAATTGTCCTTTGAATTGCTCAAAATCTTGTGGAACCCCTTGCTTCCTAGTCCAACCTGAGGGTCAACTTCAAAATACCATATCTAATAATCCACGTATTATTTTTACCGTAACTAGTGGAAGCTTTGGTAGTACTCCCCACGAGCTTTCCAAGGAACCCAAAATCACTCCGAACGGATTTCGTATGAGAAAGTTATGCCAGTTCAAAGTTCTGGGGGTTAAAACAAGGAAACATGACCTCTCTGGGAGTACCTGAGGATAGGCAATACGATACCAGATTTTCCACGATACGATACCTTTGTCTTACACGATACCACTATAGACGATACCACCTTTAGACAATACAATACCACCGAGAAGTCCAAGATCACGATACCAACTTCCACGATACGATACTGCTATCCACACGATACGATACCTCTACATTCGACAATACGATACTACGTTAGTGGACGATACGATACTTGACCACTACACGATACGATACTAGAAATCACGCGATACGATACCAGATTGTTCACGATACGATACCAAGGTGACGTGCGATACGATACCAAAAATTTACACGATACGATATTGGAACTCTCACGATACGATACTGGGTCTATGGACGATACGATACCAAAGGGTCAAACGATACGATACCACTTTTTTGCATGATGCGATACTAGAATAGGCACGATACGATACCGCTCGATCGACGATACGATACCGTGACCGGGACGATATGATACCATCAAGGCGATCGCGATCGCGATACCAGCACTTGATGATACGATACCAGAATGGTATCGCGATACCTCAAGTGGGCGTGCACAATACAATACCTCGACAAGTATCGCGATACTCGAGAATTTTGGTATCGTGATACTAAAACTCAACCAGAAATGATACTTGGAGATTTTTAAGCCCAAATTCAAAAATTTTTGCAAATATTTGTACCTTGGGTTCTCCTTATCACTCCTATGTGCCTGTGTCTACAGTGTCACCCTCCAAACTCACGATACCACCGCCGCAATACCAGACGTAGATCTCGTCACTCCGCGATACTGCCACTCAGATTTTTTATGTTTTAAGTGGATTTCAAGGCGATTTCTTCAACGCTTCACCTTTGAACACCCTCTGCGCTTGTTCCTCACAGTCGCAAGTGAAAAACGAGATGAATGTACACTCGAAAACGAGAAAAAATCAGAGAAGATGAAGATGGGAGAAATGGTGATGATGATGAAGATGAAGAAGAAGAAAAGCTCAGAAATTGAACTGAAAATTGTGATTTTTTTACCTTCCAACGTCGCTACTCTACGTCTTACCGTCACACGCTCGTCCTCCAAGCTCTCTCCCCGGCAATGGTGCCAAATTTGGTGTCACTCTAGCACAATGGTGAGTACCAACGTGAGGAGCTTCACCTCATAAATGTCAATCCGCAGAGACGTGAGGACCGGTATGAAGACCAAGAGCAATTGATGGCACACGTGTGTGAGTGAAAGCACACGCATGCACACACATACATACACACGCACATAAAGTAAGAGCAAAAAGTGAAACAATGGAAGGACTTCGATTACAAAAGAACTCTCTTACCAAGCTAAAATCTACAACAAGCAAACCCCAAAAATGAGCTCTCCAGCCCTTTTTATAGTTTTTTGAGTGGTTTTGGCCCTGTCCAGACCTAGCGTCCGGCCTAGTTAAAAAATAGGTTCCAAGGCTTATTTGGGGACTCAAAACGGAATCTAAAAATTATGAAAATTGGTAGGATGATACTTCTAATACTCCTCAAGCTCGAGGACTCCTCGGCTTGAACAAAATGGAGTTGTAAAAATGGAAAATGGAATTTACAATGGATTTTAGTGACAAAAGTCACTATATTTATAGGGATTTCTTCTGAAAATTTGACATGTGCTTCTTGGAGCTCCCTACTTGCTCCTCTTTCTTGTGTATTTGTTGATATATTTAGGTAGTGATGTGTGTGAACACACTAGGACCGCCAAGACACTTTTCTCCCTCTTTAGGAGGTTTCTTTCCCCCGGCTTGTATATACGCCTATTGCCCTAATGGGCTACTTATCTTTGTACATTCTCTAGTAATACATTCAATATTGTGTGTTTGTGCTCCAAGCTTCTTCTTCTTCCTTGTGCTGTTCGCATGCTTCCGTAGACGTCTAACTCCAACAATTGGTATCAGAGCAGGTCATCGCTTCATCTAGGGTGTCGTCGACACTCCTCCGTTTGTAGTCTCATATTCGCACAAAATTTGGTGAGCATACTCAGGGTGTTTCAGAGATCAAAAAAGCTTCGTTCTATGGTGCCAAAATCGCGATCTGAACTCGTTTTGGCCTCTGAACGCACTATCACAGTGCTTGTGCAGGCTATTTCGTCTTTTTGTGCCAAAGGTATATACAAGTTTCTGTTCGCCAGTTTAAGCATCTCGAAGTCTGCTACACGTCTAGCAGAATTCGTTTGGGAAGTTCCGTTCAACTTTTTGAGATACAGTCAATTTTTTGCATCAAGGTATTTTAGTCACCGGCCATGGCTGAAAGCAGTGACGTATTACGTATGTTGGCTGTTGAGGATAAGTTGGATGGTACCAACTACCCATTATGGGCTTATATGATGCGACATGTATTAGTTGCAAAAGGATTGTGGAACATTGTGCAGGGTGTTGAAAGACGTCCTATTACACCTGTAACGACAGGTACTGCAAATACAGGTGCTAGAGCTGATGAAGATGGTGTCGAAGATGATATTCCGTAGATTCCTATTCGTGCTGCTGTTTCTACTGCACCTACTGCAGAGCAGATTCGCTTGGATGGAAGAGATGCCCAGACACATGCATTGATAGCTTTGTCTGTCAAACGTGCCATTATTCCTCACATTCGCTCTTGCAGAACAGCTAAGGATGCTTGGGATACACTTACCACATTGTACCAAGCTAGGAATGAGGCTCGTGTTCCTTACCTCCGAAAACAGTTGGAGAGTGAGCACATGAATGAAGGTGATTCTATGGATAGTTTCCTAACAAAGATCAAAGACTTGAAGGAACAATTAATTTATGCTGATGAGTTTATACCAGATAGCTCACTTGTGCAGACCGTTCTGAATGGTCTTCCTGACTCATATCAGAGTTTTGCTTCTACTCTTCGATTAATGATGAAAGGCAATCCAAATGCCTTATCATTTGAGGAGTTAGTCTCTGTTCTGTTGCAGGAAGATCAGTCCAGGCAAAACAGGTCAATTATGCGAGTTGCAGATTAAGCTTTTCTCGCTAGTCAGAAGGGCAAAGGAAAATGGAGCTCTTCAAGTACTAAGCAGAAATCTGCTAATTCTGCATATTCGAAGAAGGAAGATAAAGATGAGAAGAAAACAGAAAAGCAGAAATTGTTTTGTAAGTACTGTAAAGAGAATGATCATATCATTAAGAACTGTCCAACTGGCTGCTAAAGAGGCAAAGAAGAAAGAGGTTGGAATGGTTGTTACAGAGGCCTCTACACCAAAAACAGAGTCTGCAAATCTTGTGCAGGAAGAAGAATGGGCGTTTACTATTGTCTGCAATTTTGACCCATCTTCTCATGAGCAGTGCATGTCTGCAGTAGACTCAGATGTTTGGTATTTTGACAGTGGGGCAATCAAACATATTACCTCACAGCGCAGTTTCTTCTCTTCACTCGAGCCTGCCCCTACAAGGAATACTGTTACATGTGCCAACAACTCCTCTTATCCTGTTATGGGAGTTGGTAAGATCATTTTGACTACTGTTGATGGTAGTTCTTTCACTTTGTCAGATGCTTTATTTGTGCCAGGGATCAAAAAGAACATGTTATCAATTTCTACATTAGCCAAGATTGGCTTGGTTGTGAAATCTGTTGATGACAGGTGTACAATTCATGATTTGTCAAATGGCGATGTGATTATTGCTTCTGGCATTTTATGTCGTGGGCTATATAAGCTCATAGACTATGAAAGATCTGAAAATGATTTGGCATGTGCAGTAAATGATTCTCAGGCTATGTCAGATGCAAAGCTTTGGCATGCACGCTTTGGTCATCTGAATTTTGCTAGTTTGCTACGCCTGCAGAAATTTGAAATGGTGTCCTCTTTGCCCAAACTTGAGGCACCTGGAAAACATGTTTGTGAAGGCTGTATTTCGGGCAAAATGTAGTGTTCCTCCTTTCCAAAAGATGGTTCAGTTCAGGCTACACAAAAATTGCAGCTTGTACATAGTGATGTCTGTGGTCCTATGCAGATAGCCTCATTTGGAAACTACCTCTACTTCGTGACTTTCATTGATGATTTTTCCAGGCATGCATGGGTATATCCACTCAAAGCAAAGTCCGAAGTGTTCATGTGCTTTAAACAGTTTTTGGTTTTGGCTGAAAATCTATCAGCATGTAAAATGGGCACCCTCCATTCTGATCGCGGGGGGGAATATATGTCTTCTGATTTTAATGCATTTCTGGCTGAATGTGGGATAAAACACCAGTGTACAGTGCCATATACACCTCAACAGAATGGAGTTGTTGAACGAAAGAACAGGTCTCTCATGGAGATGGCGAGGTGTATGGTCAAGAGTGAGGCTTTACCTCATAGTTTCTAGCTTGAGGCTGTCATGTGTGCAGGATATGTACTAAACAAGTGTCCCACTAAAGCACTGCAGTCTATCACACCATATGAGGCTTGGCATGACCGCAAGCCATCTATTGCTCATCTGCATGTTTTTGGTTGTTTGGCATATGCACTAGTGCTTGAACAACATCGCAGAAAATTGGATGATAAGGAAGTAAAATGTATTTTTGTTGGGTACAATTCTGAAAGTAAAGGCTATCGTCTGTATCATCCACAGACTAAATGCATTCTGGTTAGCTGTGATGTTGTCTTTGTGGAAGATGCTATTCAGCCATTGCTTTCATGTACCAAGGAGACATCTGTTAGCTCTAAAGACATGTATGATACTTTGATGCCTCTTTTTACAGGTGGACAGTCTAGTGCTGGTCCTAATGATGCAACTTCTCAGCCTTGGAGGTTTCATATGATGATGCAGATCATTCCATTTCTGATGCAGATTTACATGATGCACTTGTTGATGAGAGACCTGATATTGAGCAGGCAAAAACTATGCCAAAATGGCTGGTGCAGACTTTGCATGACAGCAAATTAGATGCACCTTTGTCATATTGTACTCGTTCAGGCTCTCATAGTGCCTCCTTTGCATCAGATTGCTATGCTATGGCTGCATCTAGTCTTTGTGATGAGAATGAGCCTGTTTCTTTTGATGAAGCACAAAATTCAGAAAATTGGATGGCTGCTATGCAATTTGAATATGATGCTATAATGAAGAATGGTACATGGTCTTTATGTGACTTGGCTCCTGGCAAGAAGGCCATTGGCACTAAGTGGGTATACAAGCTGAAGCGTAAACCTGATGGTACAGTTGACAGGTATAAGGCTAGGCTTGTTGCAAAGGGTTATGCATAGGAAAGAGGCATTGATTTTGATGAGACCTTTGCACCTACATGCCGTATGACTACTATTTGGAGCATTTGTGCACTTGCAGCCCATCATGGTTGGATTGTACATCAGTTGGACATTAAAACAGCATTTTTGAATGGTGACTTGCATGAAGAAGTGTATGTTTTTCAGCCCCGTGGCTTTGTGGAGAAAGGGCATGAAAACCAGGTGTGCAGGTTAAAGAAGGCATTATATGGTTTAAAGCAAGCACCACGTGCTTGGTATGAGAAGATACATGCCTATCTGGTTGCACATGGTTTTGAGAACAGTCCAACTGAAAGCACCTTATATGTTAAGCATGCTAATGATGTGCTTCTGATCATTGTTGTCTATGTTGATGACATGCTGCTCATTGGTCCTATTGAGAAGCATATTGCTGATTTCAAGGTTGATTTGCATGCCTCATTTGAGATGTCTGATTTGGGGCATTTGCATCACTATTTGGGCATTCAATTTATGCAAGTTGATGGTGGAATGGCTTTGTGTCAAACAAAATATATTGACACATTATTGCAGCGTTTTGGCCTTGAAGACTGTAAGCCTATTGCCACTCCTATGGAGACAGGTTTACGATTGAGTCTTCATGATGTTGGAGATGCATTTGATGTTGTTCTCTATCAGCAGGCTGTTGGATGCTTGATTTACTTATGCATTACTCGGCCAGATATTCAATTTGTTGTCTCACAGATGAGCAGGTTTGAGCATTGCCCAAGAGTCACGCATTGGAAGGCGCTTAAGCGCATCTTTCTCTACTTGAGTGGTACTCGGCTACTTGGGTTGTTTTATCCCAAGAGGGGGTCACTACCGCCAGATTTGCATGCTTTTTCTGACTCAGATTGGGCTGGTTGCTATGACACTCGTGTGTCCACCAGTGGTTTTTGCTTCATGCTTGGTAGCTCATGTATATCTTGGTTGAGCAAGAAGCAACCTACTGTGGCCACTTCTAGTTGTGAGGCTGAGGATAGGGCAGCTTTCACAGCGACTATTGAGTGTGTGTGGCTCAGACGCCTTATGGCTGATTTGGGTGTTGGCCAGTCTTCTGCCATCACCATCTTCACTGACAGTCAAAGCACATTGGAAGTTGCGAGGAACCCTGTGTTCCATTCTCGCACTAAGCACATTGAGGTGCATTATCACTATGTCAGAGAGAGGTTCTCTGCTGGGGAGATCAGCTTGGCATATGTGCCCACGCAGGAGAACATTGCAGACCTTTTCACGAAGGCTCTGCCTAGGGAGAAGTTTGAAGCTTTCCGCAAAGCTTTGGGCTTACTTCCTTTTGTGGAGTGATTTCCACATAGCTTGGCACTTCCTTATACATGAGTGCCAGCTCCTTGTTCCCCGCATCACTCCCAGAGGGGATTTGTTGATATATTTAGGTAGTGATGTGTGTGAACACACTAGGACCGCCGGGGCACTTTTTTCCCTCTTTAGGAGGTTTTTTTCCCCCGGCTTGTATATACGCCTATTGCCCTAATGGGCTACTTATCTTTGTACATTCTCTAGTAATACATTGAGTATTGTGTGTTTGTGCTCCAAGCTTCTTCTTCTTCCTTGTGTTGTTCGCGTGCTTCCGTAGACGTCTAACTCCAACAGTATCCACTTCTTTGATGTGCTTCCATGCTTTGTCATTGACCTTGAGCTTCAACACCCTCACCCCTGCCTCAAGCCCACTGCATTAAACTTTTCTCTTCTATATTTGATTTTGTAATCAAAATCTTGAAGTTGTTCGGACCATCTAGCTTTTCTACCTCTTAAGTCTTGTTGGTTTGCAAACCACTTGAAGCTCTCTTGATCAAAGCTAGTTGTTATCTTTGATCCGTACAAGTAATGGTGCCGCTTCTTAAGAGCATTAACGATAGTAAACATTTCTCGCTCATAGGTGGAATAATTTTACTAGGCAATACTTAGCTTTCTACTTTTGAAAGCTATTGGTCAAACACCTTGGCTTTGTATTTCTCTTATTTCATATGACCTTGCATTTGTTTCTAATTGGAAAGGTTTATTGTTGATATAATTTGGTATTGATGTGTTTGAACACACTTAGGACCATCGGGGCATTTTTTTCACTTGGCTTGTATATACACCTATAACCCTAATGGGTTACTTATCTTTGTACATTCACTTAATTATTCATTTAGTGTTGTATTGTGCTCCAAGCTTCTTCTTCTTCCTTGTGTTGTTCGTGTGCTTTTGCATACCTTAAACTCCAACAATTGGTATCAGAGCAGGTTGCCACTTCATCTAGGGCATCATCAACACCCCTCTAGTCATAGTCTCTGAATTGCTAGTATAAGCCCCTCAAAGTTTGATACAAGTTTAGTAGAGCTCAACAGAGTGGTTTTGTTCAACTTTTTGAGATACAATCATTTTTCTCCATCATGGTATTTTTAATTAGAGGTCATGAATGAAAGGAATGATGCATTCTACATGTTGACTATTGAGGATAGACTGGATGGTTCTAATTACCCATTACTCTCTCTCTCTTTTTATATCTATGTGTGCAATCAAATTTCTCTGTAATAATCAACATCTCTCTCTCTCTCTCTCTCTCTCTCTCTCTCTCTCTCTCCCCCCTGTGCTTTGCGTTGTGCTTTGCATCATGTATTGGTAGCAAAAGGATTGTGGAATATTACACATGGTACTAAAAAATGCCCTACTACACCTGTGAATACAATTATTGAAGGTGATGCAGATGGCATTGAAGATGATGATCTTTAGATTCCTACTCATGTTGTAGTTCTTGCCACACCTACTATAGAGAAATGTTGTTGGGATGGCAGAGATGCTCAAACACATGCATTGATAGCCTTGTCTGTCAAATGTGCCATTATCCCCCACATTCACACTTGCAAGATAACATAGAAGTTTGGGATACACTTACAAGCTTATACCAAGCAAGAAATGAGGCTCATGTTGCTTACCTTAGAAAAAAATTGGAGAGTAAGCACATGAATGAATGAGATTCCATGGACAATGTTTTGACAAACATCAAAGATTTGAAGGAGTAGTTGATTTCTACTAATGAAGTCTTGCCAAATAATTTGTTTGTGTAGACTATTCTTAATGGTCTTCCAGATTCATATAAAAGTTTTGCTTCTACTCTTTGATTGATGATGAAAGGCAATCCAAATGCCTTAACATTTGAGGAGTAGTCTCTGTTTTCTTGCATGAAGATCAGTCTAAGCAGAATGGGTCCATTGTGCATGTTGTAGATCAAGCTTTCCTAGTTGGTCAGAAGGGAAAAGGTAAATGGAGCTCATATATTAGTAAGTAGAAATTTGCTAATGCTTCATAATGGAAGAAGGAAGACAAATATGAGAAGAAAACAAAAAAGCAAAAATAGTTTTGCAAATTCTATAAAGGAAATGATCATGTCATAAAGAGTTGTCCAAAATTGGCTACAAAAGAGGCAGAGAAGGAAAGATGTTGGAATGGTTTTTGCAAAGGCATCTACACCAAAAATAGAGTCCACTAATCTTGTGCAGAATGAAGAATGGGTGTTTACTATTCTTTGGATCTATGACCCATCTTCTCATAGTAGTGTTGTCTGTAGTAGACTCAAATGTTTGGCACTTTGATAGTGGGCTAACCAAACATATTACTTCATAGCACAGTTTCTTCGATTCACTTTCCCCTATAGGGAATACCATCACATGCACTACCAACTCCATTCTGACTAATAATGATGGTAGTTCTTTCACATTGTCAGCTGCTTTGTATGTACCAAGGATCGAGAAAAATCTATTGTCAGTTTCAGCATTACCCAAGATTGGTGTGGTCAAATTAGTTGATGATAGATGTACAATTCATGATCTCTCAAATGACTATGTTATTATTGCTTCTGGCATTTTATGTCATGGGTTCTATAAGCTCATAGACTATGCAAAATTTGTGAATGATTCAACATGTGAAGTTTAAGATTCTCATGCTATCTTAGATGCAAAGCTTTGGCATGTACACTTTGTTCATTTGAATTTTGCTAGTTTGCTATGCGTGTAGAAATCTGAAATGGTGTCCTCTCTAACCAAACTTGAGGCACCTTGTAAACATGTTTGTGAAGGCTCTTTTTTGGGCAAAATGCAACATTCTTCCTTCCCTAAAGATGGATTAGTTCAAGCTTCCCATAACTTGCAGTTTATTCATACCGATGTCTATGGTCCTATGCAAACACCTTCTTTTGGGAGATACCTCTACTTCATGACTTTCATTGATGATTTCTCAATGCATGCATGGGTGTATCCATTAAAAACAAAGTCTGAACTATTCATGCGCTTCAAACAGTGTTTGGTTATGGATGAAAATTTGCTAGCATGTAAATTGGGCACCCTCCATTCTAATCAAGCAGGGAATACATGTCTTCTGATTTTAATGCATTTATGGCTAAGTGTGGGATAAAAATTTAGTGTACAATATTGTATACACCTCAAGAAAATGGAGTTGCTAAAAGAAAGAACAAGTCTTTCATGGATATGGTAAGGTGATGGTCAAAAGTGAGGCTTCACCAAGTAACTTGTAGCTTGAGGATGTTATGTGTGCAACATAAGTACTTAACATGTGTCCCACAAAAGCATTCCTATCTATCACTCCATGTGAGGCTTGGCATGATCGCAAGCCATGTGTTGCTAATTTACATGTTTTTGGTTGTCTGGCATGTGCCTAAACAACAACACAAGAAATTGGATGATAAAGCAATGAATTATATCTTTGTTGGGTATAATCAAAGGCTATTATTTGTATCATCCACAAGCTGAAATGTAAACCTGATGGAAAAATTGGTAGGTGTAAGGTTACGCTTGTTGTAAAAGGTTATGCTCAAGAGAGAGGCATTGATTTTTATGAGACCATTGCTCCCACATGCCAAATGACCATTGTTCGTAGCGTCTATGAACTTGTAGCTCATCATGGTTGGAATGTACATCACTTGGACATTTAAAATGCATTTATGAATGGTGATTTACATAAAGAAAGTGTATGTATTTCAATCCCATAATCTTGTGTAGAAAGGGCATGAAAACAAAGTGCGCAGGTTGAAAAGGGCATATATGGGTTGAAGCAAGCACCACATCCTTGGTTTGAAAATATACATGCATACTTGGTTGCACATGTTTTGAGATGCATATTGTTGATTTTAAGGCTGATTTGCATGTGTCTTTTGAGATGTCAGATTTGGGGCATTTGCACGGCATTCAAAATATGCAATTTGATGGGGGAATAGCATTGTTTCAACCAAAGTATATTGACATATTATTGTAGTATTTTGGCCTTGAAGAGTGCAAACCTATTGCCATTCCTATGGAAAAAGGTTTATGGCTGAGTCTTCATGATTTTGGAGATGAATTTGATGTTGTTCTCTATCAGCAGGCTATTGTATGCTTGATTTTCTTATGCATAAATTAGCATGATATTCAATTTTTTATCTCACTGATGAGCATGTTTATGCATTGGTGATATGTGAATCATTGCTAGGCATTAAGTGCATCTTTTGTTGCTTGAGTGGTATCTGACTACTTGGATTGTTTTATCTCGAGGGGGGATCATTACTGCCAGATTTATATGTTTTTTTTTACTCTAACTAGGCTGGTTGTTATGACACTCGTGTGTCCACTAGTGGTTTTTTCTTCATGCGGTAGCTCATGCATATCTTGGTTGAGCAAGAAGCATCCTATTGTGGCCACTTCTAGTTATGATGTTGAATATAGGGCAACTTTCACAATGATTATTGAGTGTGTGTGGCTCAAAAGCCTTTTGGATGATTTGGGTGTTGGTCAATCTTTTACCACTACCATCTTCACTTATAGTTAGAGCACATTGGAAGTTATGAGGAACCATGTGTTCCATGCTCACACAAAGCATATTGAGGTGCACTATCATTATGTTAGGAAGAGGTTCTCTGCTAGAGAGACCAGTTTGGCATATGTGCCCACACAGGATAATGTTGGAGACCTTTTCACAAAGGCTCTGCCTAGGGAGAAGTCAAAGCTTTCCACAAAGCTTTGGGCTTACTTCCTTTTGTGGATTGATCTCTTTCCACATAGCTTGACACTTCCTTATACATGAGTGCCAACTCCTTGTTCAATGCATCACTCCGGTGGTAGTGATGTGTGTGAACACACTTAGGATTGTCACGGGCATTTTTTCCCCTCTTTAGGAGGTTTATTTCCCCTGGATTTTATAGATGCCTATAACCCTAATGGGTTACTTCACTTGGTAATTCATGCAGTGTTCTGTTGTGCTCCAAGCTTCTTCTTCTTCCTTGTGTTGTTTCGGAGTAAAGAAATCACACTTTGACTCTTTATCATGAAGTTTACAATCTTTGAGAAGTTCAAAGTATTTTCTCAAGTATTCAAAATGACTCTTGTAACCTTTATTGAAGATTACAATATCATCGAGGAAATCTACAACAAATTTCCTAAGTATAGCTTTAACACTTGATTCATTAAAGTCATAAATCTTGCCTGTGCATTTGCTAACTTGAACAACATCACCAAAAAATCATAGTGTTCATACTTTGTTTCGAAGGCTCTGTTGGGAATATATTCTCCTTTAATCCTTATCTGATAATATCCATGATGCAAATCAATCTTTGAAAACATTTTAGCTCCCTTTAAGTTTTTAAAGAGATCTTCTACAAGTGGCATAGGGAACTTATTCTTTACTGTCAAATTATTTAGAGCACTATAATCTATGCACAACCCAAGTGTTCCATCTCCCTTTTGTATAGGAAGGATAGGTGTGGACCAAGGCAAGTGGATTGGCCATATAAAACCTTTCTCGGGATACTCCTTGATTTGTTCTTTGACTTTCATAATCTAGGCATATGGGAATTAGTATCGATTTTGGGAACTTGGATTGGTTCTTGGAAGCAGAACTATGTTCTGATTGATGTTTCCATGAGATGGTGGAAAACCATGGGATACTTCCATAGGGAACACATCTTGAAAATCTTTCAAAAGTTGTTTAAACTTAAAAAAACACTTCACAATGAATATACAACGAGACCTAATGGACTTGTTCTTTATTATCAAAAATGTTTACATCAGTACTAAGAACAAAATGTACGTGGGTCCTTGCTTGATTTTTTACAATCTTTTCTATTTCGAAAATAAAAAATCAAAGGAGTATTTGGAACATTATGCTCACCCTTGATTTTGTACATGATCTCATCATGCATGGATTCCAAAGTATTAGTAAAATGACTTCTAGACAATGAAGGTCCGGGGAGGAACTCTTTCTTGAAGAGACTAGCAAATTTATTCTAAGTTGAGGGTTTTTGTTGAGTCTTTGATAGACTCATCCACCACATGTAGTGCTTTCAAGCCTAAAGATAGACTAGCTTCTACTATCCTCATGTGCTTGGGAGTATTCCTGAGTTGGTGAACCTCTTGCCACTTTTGCAAGAATGTAAAGATGATGTCCTTATTCCCATTCCTTTCTTCTCCTGATAGGTAAGGGGATCGGAGATATTTCCCTAAGGAAAGATCTAATGGATGACTTACATTTATATCTTTACCCAAATAGTGTGCAAATAGAGCAGTAGTAGGAGTCGTCAAGATGAGATGACTCAGAGTACCAATCAAGGGGAATAAATATACCTAGGAAATGGGAAGACTATTTTCCACAGAGACAAACATCTTTGTGGTCACTATCATATCAATATGACTACTAAGAGGCATCCTAGCTACATCTCGGGGTCTTTGGAGTAAACCCAAAATGGCTCTAAGTTGATATTGAACTCCATCAAAAGATTGATGAAGATCTACAACCTTCAATTGGACATGATTGGACAAACTCCTAAGTCCCTTCTCTAACATCAATAATGTATCCCCTAAACCTTTCCTCTCGTTAGAAGTAGTTTTTGATATTTCCCCTTCAATCATGGTTACCCTCAATGTGAGTACTTATGTCCTTAGTTCCTATGTTCGATGCATCTTTTGCATGCATATGACTTGAAAAAGAAAAATTTCTTTGCAATGCATGTGAAACTACTAGTGGACTAGGCGTGAAAGATGCAATGGATGATATACACACAGAAGCAAGCATGAACACACTAATACTATTTGTAGATATAACATGGCCTGAAGTTCCCTCCATCACACATAAGCTCGCACTTAACTTTGGAATTCCTAGCATTGAAGTAGTGTGTGCAATAAAATTAAAAGGGAGTGCACAATATTCATAACAAATACTTCCTCGACATGAATTGCTTTTGATGTAGATTTGATTCTAATTCAAGCCGCTAGAATGATGACGTAGCTAGCACCAAACACCTTCCTTCAATTGGAAGTGAACCTTGGAAGCCTTGTTGAAGTCCATGCATCCACCATGTGATGTAAAAAAACCTCCTTTGCACTCCTTTGAAGCCTCAAAAGTCTCCCTTTGGATGGTTTAAGAGGTGGAAGAAGATTAAGCTTTCATCTTGAAGACACTCAAGAAGGCCAAAATGAACCACTTTTTAGACCAAAAGAAGAGGTATGGCTTTAAAAGGGCTATGTGATGGCTAAAATCTTCTATGGTTGATTGGAGAGGATTTTTCAACCCTTCCTTTTTACAAGAAAAAGAACACAAAATCCTATGTTTGCTATTGGGATTATATATATGTAGAGATAACACTTGGGCTGGATTATGGCTTTGGCCGATTAAACAAGTTCTAATGTTGTAACTTTGTCTAGCACTTGCTATGTGGGATAGAGAGGTCCCGTGGGTACTATGCCAATTCGCTTCTACAATTGCACTTTCAAAGTTAAGGCTCAGGGGAGTAGGCTTCCGCTGAACCTCCATTAATTTTTTTTTTTCCCTCCTCTTTTGGAGTGACTTGCGTGCTTATGCATGCCATGTTTTGCCGTAGCCCTACTGTATGATTTGCATGTAATAAATAGATCTGCTGTATTCCATCAGCGCCCAAGAAGAATCGTTGAACGCCTGCCGTATCTGGCGTTCTGAGGCTTCAAGCCGTTGATGTGCGCCTCGTATGCAGGCACAAAGTAGTCTACTGCACCTTGCGACTCGGGTGTTCGAGCAGCTTCAACTCGCCCCCGATACATCAGTGCTGCAGACAATTACAGTGGCTTTTCCTGACAAGAAATTTGATGTACTGTGTCTGTCGTGCCATACCTACGCGGAGAGCAGTGAGGTGCGACATATGGTTTCTGATTCCGTGAAGAATATGTACGTACGGTGGTTTAGCTGTATGTCTGACATTAGAACCGGTCGAAGCCGCATGATGATGATGATGACAGACCTGTTCTGCAATTTTTTTGATGATTACAACATGCACTACCATCTGAGGGCTTCGGTTAAGGCAGTTTTGGTGCCTTAGCGTGTAAGCTTTATCTGATATCTACCCTGCTTAGCTTAGGCTGTATGCTGTTCTGTGTCATAAAGAATGTGTGACTCTACGTCGATAGAGCTGATAAGAATGCTTCCTTTGTTTGAGATATGAGTCATTTATGGTTCTACATGTGCTCTTTCCAATGTTGATGTGTTCCCCTGTTGTACTGTAGGAGTCGGAGACGATATTGATGTTTACATGGAGCACATGTGACCATCCTCTTTCTGTAGATGTCCAATTTATAGCTGTTCAGAGAATTGTGAAATGGTATATAGTTTTCTAGTCTATTCGCAGCGTAGATCAATAATGCTTCGGATATTACAAGTCTCTGTCTGAATCAAATTTAGATGTTTCCTACAGCCAGGTATGGATATCCAGAGCAATATCTCTTCAAGTTGCAGGGACTTCTTAGTTGTCATGCGGATACGAACTACAGCTCGATTGCGTATGCTTTGATTCGACTGTGAATATTGAACTAACTCAATGTACACGTTCGCTGAGAAAATGGTGAACGGCATTGTGCTTTAGTATTTACAGTCTCAAACACTAGATTTAAATATTCATACTCTGAGGAAGCGCATCATATTGACTCTCCGAATTAAGAGCAGTTTTAATGAATATCCAGCTTCACAAATTTGTATTCAGCAATTTTTCGGTCATTCAGCACGGAAACCCATTGAGCATTCGGACTTGGACAATTCCAGCGGGCATCCATGTGTATGAATGGAAGTTTTGATGATGGGGTTGATTTTTGTACAACAGGGACATGCACAGTAGGAACTTCTCATGACATCTCAACCTGCCAATTTTATCGGAAGGATTGTTTGAAAAGAATGTATTTGTTACAACTAAACTTTGTACAGTAGGTTGGATTTGCACATTTCAGCGACATGCAAAGCTGTGTTTGTGGTTTCTCATAGCATATCAGCCTGACAACATTAACCCATATCAGCCTGACAACATCAACCCATATCAGCCTGACAACAGTAGCAACTTCTCCATATGCATGAATGGAAGTTTTGATGATGGCCGAAGCATGTCATCTGTTTCCCATTAAGGTTTACTGCTCATGTGATGCTTACATTTTCTAAGTCGTTGTGTACCATTAACTCATTATTCCTTTGCCATTGGTGAGAACTAGAGAGTTGCTTTTGAATAATTTTTTCACTGAAGTTGTAGTGGTCTTCATTGTGCATGGTTCAAGCTTAACCATGGATTACTTTGAGAAGGTCACTATCGTGCATGGTGCAGTCATCAACATGTGATGGTGTGGGAATATTGTGGCATCTTCTTTCGATCCTAAGGGAGTATTAGCAAAGGAGAAGGCCTATCATATGGGGAATTTGATAACTTATCAGTAGATGAGAAGCTCTTTCATTCCATGGACCCTCATGGATTGTGAGTACTTCTTTGTATAGGCTAGTGTGCTTGTTTCAAGTTAGCCACTAGTATGAGCTTTTGGGCTTTAGGCTATCTGATTATTGTGTGCCTTAGGGTGTAGACTACTTGATTTGCAAAATCGGAGAGTAAGCACATGAATGAAGGAGATTCCATGGACAATGTTTTGACAAGTATAAAAAATTTGGAGTAGTAGTTTGTTTCTACTAATGAAGTCTTCCTAGATAATTTGTTTATGTAAACTATTCTTAATGGTCTTTCATATTTACATCAAAATTTTGCTTCTACTCTTTGATTGATAATGAAAGGTAATCCAAATGCTTTAACATTTGAGGATAAGTCTTTGTTTTTTTGCATGAAGATCAGTTTAGGTCCATTATGCATTTTGTAGATCAAGCTTTTCTAGTTGGTCGAAAGGGAAAGGATAAATGAAGTTCATATATTAGTAAGTAGAAATTTGCTAATGCTTCATAATCGAAGGAGGACAAAGGTGAAGAAAATAAAAAAACAAAAATAGTTTTGCAAATTCTATAAAGGAAATGATTGCTATAAAGAATTGTCTAAAATTGGCTACAAAAGAGGCAAGGAAGAAATAGGTTGGAATGGTTTTCTCAAAAGTATCTACATCGAAAATAGAGTCTATTAATTTTGTGCAAAATGAAGAATGGGTGTTTACTATTCTTTGGAGCTATGACCCATCTTCTCTTGAGTAGTGTATGTTTGCAATAGACTCAGATGTTTGGTACTTTGATAGTGGGATAACCAAACATATTACTTCATAGCACAGTTTCTTCGATTCACTTGAGATTTCCCTTATAGGAAATACAATCTCATGCACTAAGAACTCCTCTTATCTTATAATGGGAGTTGGTAAAATCATTTTGATTAATAACGATGGTAGTTATTTCATAGTCACATGCGCTATATGTACCAAAGATTAAGAAAAATCTATTGTCAGTTTTAGCATTATTTGTCATGGACAAAGGAAACCATTTCGAACTTTAGATTCCATATGAATCCTGTGTCTCATGATTGGTTCAGAATTAGGAGAAACCAATGCTTTCATTGTTTTTGGCACGTGCTAAAACTCTAAGATCGACTATCTACTTGCTTGATTCGGACATCCAGAGCTCATGTTTCGAATTGATGATATCATCAATTTGTAACCGCCTTTTATGAACCGCCCTTGAAAACCTATATAAGGAGGGGTTGGCCACATTCATAATCAGTCTTGCCAATACCAGTCTTGGGAGCTCAAGGAGTTGTGACCACCAAGTTCCAGTTCCTGTTCTTGTCTTGTTCCTTGTTTCAATCCTGTCTAGTCTTGTATCCAGGATATCTTGTCTTGTCCTCTTGTAATCTTATAGTACGAGATCTTGTCGAGTTCTTTCTTGTATCTAGTTCATCTCCCAGAAGGGAGTTCTTGTAATCCAGATATCTTGTCTCATACTTATGATCCCGGGTTGTGGGATCTTGTGTATCATCTCTAATCAAGTTATTCATACCTATTAGTCTCGAGTTGTGGGACATCTTGTATTAGTCACGTATTCTTGTATTATTTTTCCTTCATGGGTGATCTTGTAATTAGAAGTGTATTTCCGAAATCTTGTCTACTGTAGACAAAGAGCACAATCTAGTGCTGCCCGGACATTTTGGCAAGACTGTCTTCTATTCAAGACCAAGCATCATGAAGAACGCTTATGAACAGATTGTAGCATCACTTCAAAGTCTCCAACAACAAGTCGATGACTTAGATCACTTCAAAGTCTCCAACAACAAGTCGAAGACCTAAGTCATCGACAGACACAAGTCGAGATGGAACATCCAGTGCATGTAAGTGCACTCCTCCAAGAATTACAGGAACAAATCGGGAGTATTCAAGCAAATCAAAGGAGTATTCAAGTGAATCAACGACCTAGTACATCATTTATGAAGGAACCCAAGATCTGCATGCCATAAAAGTTCGATGATCCTCACACAAAGTTTCGAGGATTCTTGCAACAAATCAAATTGTACATCCGTATGCAGCCTGATAGATACCCTGATAATGCATCCAAGGTCCGATTTATTGGAACCTTGCTCTACGGTCAAGCATTATCATGTTTCGCCCCAATCTTGGAGAAGGATATGGCCGTACTTCATGACTATGAGGGGTTGCTTAGAGAGCTCATCACCACATTTGGAGATGCAGACACGAGTCGAGTGGCAGAAACAAAACTTTGGAAGCTACGTCAAGGTAACCGCCCTGCCTCTACCTACGCATTAGAATTTAGGCAGTTGATATGTGACCTCACTTGGCATGAAGATTATTTTATAAGCCAATTTAGATGGGGCTTAAGAGATGATGTGAAGGACCTTCTACTGACGATACCAGAGGTTAAGACATTGAATGAATACATCAACCAAGCCATACAATATGATAACCTCCTTTTTGAAAGAAAACAAGAAAAACAAGTAGAAGGAAGACCTAGCCAATGGAAACCTTTCTAGCCTACTCCTAGAGATACATCCATGCCCGAATCTATGCAGATATATGTAACTAGGTTCCAGCCTCTAATACCACAAGAGAAACAAAGAAGGAGAGATAATAAGTTATGTCTATAATGTGGAAACCTTGGCCACATTGCAGTTAATTGTCCCAACAAGAGAACGAACTCCAAAGTCGCAACCATCCTTGTAGAGCAGGGAAACGAGGAAGTTCAGTTGTAAAAGAGACCATACAATCGGACCATGATATAAGAAAGGATCTCATCATTCCATCCACACCCGTAGAAACATGTCTTATCCCTGTCAAGTTAATCATGTCTAAGAAGGCCCTTTCCCTTATAGCTTTGGTAGATTCAGGAGCGTCCTCATGTTTCATTGATGAAGGACTCGTTAAGAAACATGGAATTCCAGTACTTCAGAAGAATAGACTTGTAGTAGCTGAAGTAGTAGATGGACGGCCTCTAGCATCAGGGAATATAACCATGGAAACCATACCACTAAGAGTACACCTTGGTAACCATGATTCACACATATGTTTCAATGTAATATCGAGTCCAGTAAATATGGTTATCATCGGAATGTCGTGGTTAAAGAAACATAATCCAGAAATTAATTGGGAGAATAATAAAATCACCTCTCAAGATATCCAGAAGAACCCAACATATGTTGGAGCCAAAGCCTTCATACATGCAGTAAGGAAGGAACCGACATATATGATATATGCCATACCAGCTCAAGTATCCAAGAAAGATGATCCAGTGCAGCTACCCAAACAGTACAAAGGCTTTGAAGATGTTTTTAGAAAGAAGAATGCAGACATCCTTCCAAAGCATAGACCCTATGATTGTGCCATAGAACTTCAAGAGGGAGCACAACCGCCCTTTGGACCAATCTAGAGACTATCCTCAGAGGAACTTACAGAACTACGCAAGAACATTGATGAGAATCTAGCAAAGGGGTTTATCAAACACACAAAGTCTCCAGCAGGAGCTCCTATTTTACTTGTAAAGAAGAAGGATGGGACTCTTCGGATGTGTATAGACTATCGTGGATTGAATAAAGTCACTATAAAGAACAGATACCCTCTACCACTCATATCCGAGCTCTTGGAACGCCTTGGAAAAGCAAAATTCTTCTCGAAGATTGACCTTCGAGGAGCTTACAACCTTGTCAGGATCAGAGAAGGAGACGAATGGAAGATATCATTTCGGACAAGGCATGGCCATTTTGAATATGTAGTTATGCCATTTGGTCTCACAAATGCTCCAACTGTCTTCCAATATATGATGAATGATATCTTTCGAGAATATTTAGATGATTTTGTTGTAATATACCTTGACGATATCTTGATATTTTCCAAAAATCTAGAGGATCATGAATGTCATGTAAAGATAGTCCTAGAGAAATTAAGAGAAAAAGGATTATATGCAAAATTGGAGAAGTGCTCTTTCCATAAGACAGAAGTGGAATTTTTAGGGTACATTGTATCAGATAAAGGAATTTTTATGGATCCTAAGAAGATTGAGACAATGCTTGATTGGCAACTACCTTCATGTGTTCGAGATGTACAATGTTTTTTGGGGTTTGCCAATTTCTACAGGTTATTCATCAAAGATTACTCCAAGATAGTGACACCTCTTACCAAGCTTAGAGGGAACTCCAAATTCTCATGGATCGAAGAAGCAGAAAAGGCCTTTCAGACCTTGAAATCAGCATTTACTACCGCTCCAATTCTAGTTCATCCTGATTCCAGTAAGCCCTTCTTCCTTGAGACAAATGCATCAGACTTTGCTCTAGGGGCCATTCTTTCCCAATATGGAGATGATGGACTCCTACATCCAATTGCATATCATTCAAGGAAGTTTTCCCCTCCAGAAATTAATTATGAAATTCATGACAAAGAACTTCTTGCCATAGTAGACACGTTTGATACATGGCGTCACCATCTAGAAGGAGCAGCTCATAAAGTCACTGTGTATTCAGATCATAAGAACCTAGAGTATTTTATGACCACCCGGAGTTTCAATAGAAGGCAATCTCGATGGAGTAACTTTTTATCCAAATTCGGCTTTGTCATCACATATCGTCCAAGATGTCAACAATGTCAGTCAGATGCCTGTCCAGAAGATCTTACCTTGCACCAAAGAAGGGTGAAGAGGCCTTTGATCAACAAGAGAGTATATTACTCAAGCTTGATCATCTCCAGTTAGCAACTATCTCTTCAAGCCATCATAAAGGTTCAACCTTGAATCAGTTGATCCGTGAGAATCTACCACAGGATGAATTGTTTTGTAACGTTAAGCAGAAAGCTCAAGAAGGAAAATTCAAAGAAGTAAACGAATTTTAGGAAAAGGATGGGTTACTACTCTATAAGAACTTATTGTATGTCCCTCCAGGAAAGCCAAGGATCCAAGTACTTCAACAATGCCATGATAACCTTGCAACATGACATTTTGGAGTGAATAAAACAATAGAACTCATATCAAGGGACTTTTGGTAGCCTCAGATGTGGAAGGAAGTCAAAGAATACATTCGAACCTATGATACTTGCAATAGAACTAAGGTACGCCGACATAAACCTCATGGCCTCTTGCAACCTCTACCTATTCCAGAAAGGCCATGGGCTTCATTATCTATGGATTTCATCACATATCTACCAAAGTCAGACAAGTATGATGCCATTCTTGTTATTGTGGATAGATTTACAAAGATGACACACTTCATTCCAACTACCAAGGCAATCACAGGTGCAGCCACTACTAGACTTTTTCTCAGGTATATATTTAGGCTTCATGGATTGCTTGATGACATTGTCAGTTATCTAGGCAGAACAGGTCCATTATGCGTGTTGCAGATCAAGCTTTCCTGGCTAGTTAGAAGGGCAAAGGAAAATGGAGCTCTTCTACTAGTAAGCAAAAATCTCCAAATGCTGCACATTCAAAGAACCAAGACAAAGATGAGAAAAAATCAAAAAAGCAGAAATTGTTTTGTAAGTACTGTAAAGGGAATGATCATATCATAAAAGAATTGTCCAAAACTGGCTGCAAAAGAGGCAAAGAAGAAAGAGGCTGGAATGGTTGTTGCAGAAGCCTCTACACCAAAAACGGAGTCTGCTAATCTTGTGCAGGAAAAAGAATGGGCGTTTACTACTGTTTGCAGTTTTGACCCATCTTCTAATGAGCAGTGCATGTCTGTAGTAGACTCAGATGTTTGGTACTTTGACAGTGGGGCGACCAAACATATTACTTCGCAGCACAATTTCTTCTCTTCACTCGAGCCTGCCCCTACAGGGAATATTGTTACATGCACCAACAACTCCTCTTATCCTATTATGGGAGTTGGTAAAATCATTTTGACTACTACTGATGGTAGTTCTTTCACTTTGTCAGATGCTTTATTTGTGCCAGGGATCAAGAAGAATCTGTTATCAGTTTCTACATTAGCCAAGATTGGCTTGGTTATGAAATTTGTTGATGACACATGTATATTCATGATCTGTCAAATGGCGATGTTATTATTGCTTCTGGCATTTTATGTCGTGGGCTGTATAAGCTCATAGACTATGAAAGATCTGAAAATGATTTGGCATGTGTTGTAAATGATTCTCAGGCTATGTCAGATGCTAAGCTTTGGCATGCATGCTTTGGTCATCTGAATTTCGCTAGTTTGCTACGCCTGCAGAAATCTGAAATGGTGTCCTCTTTGCCCAAAGTTGAGGCACCTGGAAAACATGTGAAGGCCGTATTTTGGGCAAAATGTAGCATTCCTCCTTTCCAAAAAGCAAAAATTGCAGCTTGTACATAGTGATGTCTGTGGTCCTATGCAGACACCCTCTTTAGGAAACTATCTTTACTTCGTGACTTTCATTGATGATTTTTCCAGGCATGCATGGGTATATCCACTCAAAGCAATGTCCGAAGTGTTCATGTGCTTTAAACAGTTTTTGGTTTTGGCTGAAAATCTGTCAGCATGTAAAACGGGCACTCTTCGTTCTGATCGAGGGGGGAAATATATGTCTTTTGATTTTAATGCATTTCTGGCTGAACGTGGGATAAAACATCAGTGTACAGTGCCGTATACACCTCAACAAAATCGAGTTGTTGAACGAAAGAAAATGTCACTCATGGAGATGGCGAGGTGCATGGTCAAGAGTCAGGCTTTACCACATAGTTTCTAGCTTGAGGCTGTCATGTGTGCGGCATATGTACTGAACAGGTGTCCCACTAAAGCGCTGCAGTCTATCACTCCATATGAGGCTTGGCATGATCGCAAGCCATCTGTTGCTAATCTGTGTGTTTTTTGTTGTTTCGCATATGCACTAGTGCATGAACAACATCGCAAAAAATTGGATGATAAGGCAGTAAAATGTATTTTTATTGGGTACAATTCTGAAAGTAAAGGCTATCATTTGTATCATCCACAAACTAAACGCATTCTCGTTAGCCGTGATGTTGTCTTTGTGGAAGATGCTATTCAGCCATTGCTTTTATGTACTAAGGAGACATCTGTTAGCTTCAAAGACATGTATGATACTTTGATGCCTCTTTTTACAGGTGGACAGTCTAGTGCTGGTCCTTATAAGGCAACTTCTCAACCTTTGCAGGTTTCATATGATGATGCAGATCATTCCATTTCTGATGCAGATTTACATGATGTAGTTGTTGATGAGAGAGCTTACATTGAGCAAGCAAAAACTATGCCAAAATGGCTGGTGCAAACTTTGCGTGACAACAAATTAGATGCACCTTTGTCATATCGTACTCGTTCAGGCTTTCATAGTGCCTCCTTTGCATCAGATTGCTATGCTATGGCTATGTCTAGTCTTTGTGATGAGAATGAGTCTGTTTCTTTTGATGAAGCACAGAATTCAGAAAATTGGATGGTTGCTATGCAATCTGAATATGATGCTATAATGAAGAATGGTACATGGTCTTTATGTGACTTGCCTCTTGGCAAGAAGGCCATTGGCACTAAGTAGGTATACAAGCTGAAGCATAAACCTGATGGTACAGTTAACAGGTATAAGGCTAGGCTTGTTGCAAAGGGTTATGCGCAGGAAAGAGGCATTGATTTTGATGAGACCACGTACATGCCATATGACTACTCTTCGGAGCATTTGTGCACTTGCAGCCCATCATGGTTGGAATGTACATCAGTTGGACATTAAAATAGCATTTCTGAATGGTGACTTGCATGAAGAAGTGTATGTTTCTCAGCCCCGTGGCTTTGTGCAAAAAGGGCATGAAAACTAGGTGTGTAGGTTAAAGAAGGCATTATATGGTTTAAAGCAAGCACCACATGCTTGGTATGAGAAGATATATGCCTATCTGGTTGCACATGGTTTTGAGAATAGTCCAGTTGAAAACACCTTATATGTTAAGCGTGCTAATGATGTGTTTCTGATCATTGCTGTCTATGTTGACGACATGCTGCTCACTGGTCCTATTGAGAAGCATATTGCTGATTTCAAGGCTGATTTGCATGCCTCATTTGAGATGTCTGATTTGGGGCATTTGCATCACTATTTGGGCATTCAGTCTATGCAAGTTGATGGTGGAATGGCTTTGTGTCAAACGAAATATATTGACACATTATTGCAGCGTTTAAGCTTTGAAGACTGTAAGCCTATTGTCACTCCTATGGAGACAGGTTTACGATTGAGTCTTCATGATGCTGGAGATGCATTTGATGCTGTTCTCTATGAGCAGGCTGTTGGATGCTTGATTTACTTATGATGCTTCATGACGTTGGAGTCTTCATGATGCTGGAGATGCATTTGATGCTGTTCTCTATCAGCAGGTTGTTGGATGCTTGATTTACTTATGCATTACTCGACGAGATATTCAGTTTTCTATCTCACATATGAGCAGGTTTATGCATTGCCTAGGAGTCACGCATTGGAAGGCGGTTAAGCGCATCTTTCGCTACTTGAGTGGTACTCGGCTACTTGGGTCGTTTTATCCGAAGCGGGGATCACTACCGCTAGATTTGCATGCTTTTTCTAACTCATATTAGGCTGGTTGCTATGATACTCGTGTGTCCACCAATGGTTTTTGCTTCATGCTTGGTAGCTCATGTATATCTTGGTTGAGCAAGAAGCAGCCTATTGTGGCCACTTCCAGTTGTGAGGCTGAGTATAGGGAAGCTTTCAAAGCAATTGTTGAGTGTGTGTGGCTCAGACGCCTTATGGCTGATTTGGGTGTTGGCCAGTCTTTTGCCACCACCATCTTCACTGACAGTTTGAGCTTGGCACTTCCTTATACATGAGTGCGAGCTCCTTGTTCACCGCATCACTCCTAGGGGGGATTTGTTGATATATTTAGGTAGCGATGTGTGTGAACACACTTGGACCGTCGGGGTACTTTTTCCCCACTTTAGGAGGTTTTTTTCCCCCGGCTTGTATATACACATATTGCCTTAATGGGCTAATTATCTTTGTGCATTCTCTAGTAATATATTCAGTATTGTGTGTTGTGTTCCAAGCTTCTTCTTCTTCCGTGTGCTGTTCGCGTGCTTCCACAGACATCTAACTCTAACAACTTGTTCCAGTCCTGTCTAGTCTTGTATCCAGGACATCTTGTCTTGTCCTCTTGTAATCTCGTAGTACGAGATCTTGTCGAGTTCTTTCTTGTATCTAGTTCATCTCCTAGAAGGGAGTTCTTGTAATCTAGATATCTTGTCTCATACTTATGATCCCGGGTTGTGGGATCTCCTGTATCATCTCTAGTCAAGTTATTCATACCTATCAGTCTCGGGTTGTGGGACATCTTGTATCAGTCACGTATTCTTGTATTATTTTCCCTTCATGGGAGATCTTGTAATCAGAAGTGTATTTCCGAAATATTGTCTACTGTAGTCAGAGAGCACAATCTAGTGCTCCCCTGACATTACCCAAGATTAGTGTGGTAAAATTAGTTGATGATAGATGTACAGTTCATGATCTCTCAAATGGCAATGTTATTATTGCTTCTAGCATTTTATGTTATGGGTTGTATAAGCTCATAGATTATGCAAAATTTATGAATGATTCAATATATGCAATTCAATATTCTCATGCTATCTTAGATGCAAAGCTTTGGCATGTACACTTTGTTCATTTGAATTTTATTAGTTTGCTACACGTGTAGAAATCTGAAATGGTATCCTCTCTACCCAAACTTGAGGCACCTTGTAAACATGTTTGTGAAGGCTCTTTTTTTAGCAAAATGCAGCATTCTTCCTTCCCTAAAGATGGATTAGTTCAAGCTTCCCATAACTTGTAATTTATTCATACTGATGTCTATAGTCCTATGCAAACACCTTCTTTTAGGAGCTACCTCTACTTCATGACTTTCATTGATGATTTCTCCATGCATGCATGGATGTATCCATTAAAAGCAAATTTTGAACTATTTATGTGCTACAAACAATTTTCGGTTATGGATGAAAATTTGCTAGCATTTAAATTGGGCACCCTCCATTCTAATCAAGCGAGGAATACATGTCTTCTGATTTTAATGCATTTCTGGTTGAGTATGGGATAAAAACTCAATGTACAGTATTGTATACATCTCAAGAAAATGGATTTGCTGAAAGAAAGAAGAAGTCTTTCATGGAGATGGTAAGGTGATGGTCAAAAGTGAGGCTTCACTAAGTAACTTCTAGCTCGAGGATGTTATGTGTGCAACATAAGTACTTAACATATGTCCCACAAAAGCATTCCTATCTATCACTCCATGTGAGGCTTGGCATGATCGCAAGCCATCTGTTGCTAATTTACGTATCTTTGGTTTTCTGGCATGTGCCTAAATAACAACACAGGAAAGTGGATGATAAAGCAATGAATTTTATCTTTGCTGGGTATAAATCAAAGGTTATTATCTGTATGATCCACAAGCTGAAACATAAACCTGATGGAACAATTGACATGTATAAGATTACGCTTGTTGCAAAAGGTTATGCTCAAGAGAGAGGCATTGATTTTTATGAGACCATTGCCTCCCACATGCCAAATGACCATTGTTCATAGCATCTATGAACTTGAAGCTCATCATGGTTGGAATGTACATCAGTTGGACATTAAAAATGCATTTATCAATGGTGTCTTACATAAAGAAGTGTATGTATTTCAATCCCATAATTTTGTGTAGAAAGAGCATGAAAACAAAGTGTGCAGGTTGAAAAGGGCATTATATGGGTTGAAGCAAGCACCACATGCTTGGCTTGAAAATATACATGCATACTTGGTTGCACATGGTTTGAGATGCATATTGTTGATTTTAAGGCTGATTTGCATGTCTCTTTTGAGATGCCAAATTTGGGGCATTTGCATGGCATTCAAAATATTCAAGTTGATGGGGGAATAACATTGTTTCAACCAAAGTATATTGACACATTATTGTAGTGTTTTGGCCTTGAAGAGTGCAAACCTATTGCCACTCCTATGGAAAAAGGTTTATGGCTGAGTCTTCATGATTTTGGAGATGCATTTGATGTTCTTCTCTATCAGCAAGCTATTGGATGCTTGATTTACTTATGCATAAATTGGCATGATGTTTCATTTTTTATCTCATTGATGAGCATGTGTATGCATTGTTCATATGTGAATCATTGCTAGGCATTAAGTGCATCTTTCGCTACTTGAGTGGTATTTGACTACTTGGATTGTTTTATCCCAGGGGGATCATTACTGACAGATTTACATGTTTCTTTTACTCTAACTAGGCTAGTTGTTATGACACTCGTGTGTCCACTAGTGGTTTTTGCTTTATGCTTGGTAGCTCATGCATATCTTGGTTGAGCAAGAAGCATCCTATTGTGGCCACTTCTAGTTATGATGCTAAATATAGGGCAACTTTCACAATGATTATTGATTATGTGTGGCTCAAAAGCCTTTTGGATGATATGGGTGTTGGTTAATCTTCTACCACTACCATCTTCACTTACAGTTAGAGCACATTGGAAGTATGAGGAACCATGTGTTCCATGCTGACACAAAGCATATTGAGGTGCACTATCAGTATATTAGGGAGAGGTTCTCTGCTGGAGAGATCAATTTGGCATATATGCGCACATAGGATATGTTATCGTTAGTGTCCATATGAAAGGCCAAATGGCCAATGGACACTTCTTTGTATATGTTCTTTATTAAAATATATAGTGGCCTGGTCAATCATAGACTGTAAGTTCGACCGCATGTGCTCCAAGCTTCTTCTTCTTCTTTGTGTTTTTGCATGCTTCCGTAGACCTCAAACTCTAACATTTATTTAGATTCACTAGGTGTAGAATCAAGGAAAAAGCTAAAGCAATATTCAAATTTTGGAAACTCTTTTCTTGTTCTTCGTTATAATTTATTTATTTTTTGATCCTTTGCCTTGAGATAATCAATCAAGGGTTTCTCCAAGGCTTACAACTAAGGCGGCGACCAAGGCATAGACCTTGGCATACCTTGTCATCCGAGTCACCGAACTCACTGTTGGGGCCGTTGGCTGCGCGTGAGGGAGGACCTCAACGATCAAGGAAGATAGAGGTTCCCAATACTTCTCGGGATGTCACCCATCCAAATACTGTTCCCCCCAGAGCTCGCTTAACCGTGGCAATCTCTTGCCACTAAGCTACACTCTTGTGGTGTCTGAAGAAGGGAAAAGACTAAGGTTGACATTACCTTGAACATGTTTTGGTCCCTCAAAGCTTCATTCTTTGCTTTCAAAGCCTATTTTTTGAAGCATTTTGGGTGTCTTTTGGAGCCATTTTGGAGCACTATTATACATAGTTCTCTTCACACACGTCCAAGAACATCAACAAGAGTGTTCTTTGTACTTCTCCAACAATAAATATCAACCTTTGGGGCTGTGTTTTCAGCGAGACTCATAAAACTATAGGTTTCTCGAAAGGTTTCCAATTTTGGTGGGAGCAGCCACTGCAAATTTATGCATGTTTTTTTTTAGCCTAAAACATCAGATTTGATAGACACTTGCAGGTGTTGTTGGCTAGTTTTCGGGCTGTGCATTCAGCTTTTTAGTGTCATTTTACTGCATATATTGAGCACATACACACCATGTACGCTTCTATGGATACCGCTTATATGCCTCCAAGTGATCATTGATATAGCGGTCACGTTTTTGCATAAAGCCTTTTACGTTTGAAAAGAGGATCATGGTGAGGTTTTCTTAACATGGAGACACCCAAATATCGGGGTCTCTTCGGTGATGCAGGTGGAAGGCTTACCCAACCTTGCCATAGGAGATGTATGGTAGTTGTTCATAGGTGTTGGATAAGCCTAGTTGGCTTCTATTCGGTAACTGATTATATGCAGTGGAGTCAGTGATTCACTATGTAGGTAAACATGTCAATACTTGCAGTTTTATGATATTTTGACACTGTTCATATGCTCATTTTGTAGAGGACAGTCTAGCAAAATTTTTCCAAATTTTTGGTTTAGTCAACTATACAGTGGTCGATTTACTCTTTGATACACTTATTCATTGGTGTCTGGACTCTTCTAGCTCCATTATCATTCTATTCAGTTCTCTACCATCATGGCATGAGAGGTCTCAGGCACATCTGGTGGATCAGGGTCTAGTGCCAGTGTTCCGAGGAGAAGCTATAACTTGTAGGGAAAAGACTATTTTGAGATTCGAAAATTTGATGGCACAAACTTTGCTCTATGGAAGAATCAGATTAAAGATGTGTTGATTCAAAGGAGGCAATGGAAGCCAGTAAATGGGATTTCAAAGAAGCCTGCTCACATGGATGAAGATGATTGGGATGAGTTAGATGAAATGGCCAGGTCTACCATTTGCTTGCACCTGGCAGATAATGTTTACTTTACAGTATTAGACTATTAAGGTGCAAAGGAGCTTTGCAAGAAGTTATGCAATACATATGAAAAAGAGACGACATCAAATAAATTGTATCTGATGAGAAAATTATATGACTTTCGCATGAAGGGCACAAATAGTGTTGCTGCTCATCTAAATGAGTTTGATGCTATATTCTCCTAGTTACAGGCTCAGAAAATGGATATGGATAATAAAATGAAAGCAGTATTGTTGTTATGCACCTTGCCATGATCATGGGATACATTTTGCACAGCTATTAGCAATAGTGCACGTGGTGGTAAACTGGTCTATGATGACATATGTGGAGTACTCTTGAGTGAGGAGATTCGGAAAAAATCTATGGTTGGCACTTAGAGTGGAGATGCATATAATGTTCGTGATTCTTAACAAGGAAAGAATCAGCAACGTGACAGGAGCAAGAACAAGGAAAAGAATGGTCAATGGAATAAGAGTAGAAGTAAATCAAGGAAGAGTGATATCGAATGCCATTATTGTCATAAGAAAGGAAATATGAAGAAAGACTGTTATGCATTAAAGAATGCTAAAGGACAGAATGTTGATGGGTATATTTTCTGCACCATCTACTTCGACTATGAAGATTGAAGAAATTAATGCTATTTCTGATGATGCTCTTTTGTTGACACGATAGTACTGTGCCAATTGAGGCGCTTATGGCTGATTGTCTTTCCCACACATTGCTGCTAGATTCTCGTGATTCTTTCCATGTAACACCACACAGAGAATGGTTCTCTAATTATGCAGCAAAGTCTCTTGGTACCGTGAGACTTGGTGTCTCTTACCAGTGTGATGTTGTGGGGATTGGAGATGTGGTTGTGTAGTTCATTGATGGTTCAAAATTTACTATGCATAATGTACGCCATGTACCTCAGTTATCATGCAGTTTGATGTCAGTTGGTCAACTTGATGACCTTGGTTACAAAGTGGTCTTCTATGCTCAGTCCTTTCGCATATCAAAGGGCAATATGGTTATTACAAAAGGAAGTAAAGTTGGCTCACTTTATCCTTTATTTGTGTCGCAGAAAGAACACTTGTTAGTTATTATTGAACAACCTATGGCTTGTATTTGGCATGGTTGTTTGGGCCATATATCTTGTAGTGGAATGGAAAATCTTTCTCATTTTGGCTACTTATCTGTGTTATCTTTCTCAGATTTTTCATTTTGTGAGCATTGTCAATATGGAAAGCAAACTAGGAATGTGCATAGAACACACATTGACTCTTCAATTCAGCCTTTAGATCTCGTTCATACAAATGTGTGTGGTCCTATGTTCACTAGGTCCTTAGGTGGCTCTCTTTACTTTTTCACTTTTATAGATGATGCTACTAGAAAAGTTTGGGTATATCCTATCAAATTGAAGGATGAGGTATTCCCTACTTTGAGAAAATGGCTTGCTTCAGTTGAGACTGAAAAAGGAAGTAAGCTTAAGGCTTTACGTTCAGATAATGGGGGTGAGTATACCTCACATGAATTCAACCTTTTCTATCGGTCAAGAGGGATTCCTAGAGAGTTTACAGCTCCTTATAACCCAATACAGAATGGTGTAGCTGAGAGGATGAATAGAACTATTCAAGATAGAGTAGTCTCTATGTTGCATCATGCAAACCTCTCACAAGACTTTTGGGCAGAAGCAGTATTGACTGCAGTTCATGTGATTAACCTTTCACCTAGTACTTCCAAAGGTCTGAAAGTGGCACAAGAGTTGTGGACAGGGAAGCCACCATATTATGATCATCTTAGAGTTTTGGGTGTCTTTCATATACCCAAGAATCTTAGACAAAAGCTGGATCATAAGTCAAAGAAATGCATTTTTCTTGGATATGGTTGAGAAGAAAAATTTGGATATCGCTTATGGGATCTTGAAACACGGAGAGTGATCAGAAGTAGTGATGTCATTTTCAATGAGTCTAAGATGCATAAACATCCCATTAAGGAGGTTGAAGTGAGAAGAGTGGTGTTTGAGGATACTAGTCCTCTTGTATGTGAACATACTTAGAATTGTTAGGGGCATTTTTCCCCTCTTTAGAAGGTTTCTTCCCCCTGGATTTTATAGATGCCTATAACCATAATGGGTTACTTCACTTGGTAATTCATGCAGTGTTCAGATGTGCTCCAAGTTTCTTCTTCTTCCTTGTGTTGTTCGCATGCTTCCGTAGACCTCAAACTCCAACATTTATTTAGATTCACTAATCGTAGAATCAAGGCAAAAGCTAAAGCAATATTCAAATCCTTGAAACTCTTTGCTTGTTCTTTGTTACAATTTATTTATTTTTTGATGCTTTGTCTTGAGATAATCAATCAAGGGTACTACTATCTTGGCATATCGAAACATGAATTTCCTATAATATCTTACCAATTCAAGAACACTTTGTAATTCTTGAATATTCTTGGGATCATGCTATTCAAGAATCACGTGGACTATTTCAAGATCAGCTTGGATTCCCTCCATAGATATACTATGACCTAGATACTTTACTTTTGGGGTAAAGAAATCACATTTCAACTCCTTATCATAAAGTTTACTATCTCTGAGAAGTTCAAAGAGTTTTTTCAAGTATTCAAAATGACTCTTATAACCTTTATTGAAGATTACAATATCATCGAGGAAATCTACAACAAATTTTCCTGAGTATAGCTTTAACACTTGATTCATTAAAGTCATAAATCTAGCATGTGCATTTGTGAACCTGAACAACATCACTAAAAATTTATAGTATTCGTACTTTGTTTTGAAGGCTGTGTTGGGAATATATTCTCCTTTAATCCTTATCTGATAATATCCACGATGCAAATCAATCTTTGAAAACATTTTAGCTCCTTTAAGTTTTTGAAGAGATCTTCTACAAGTGGCATAGGGAACTTATTCTTTACTGTCAAATTATTTAGAGCTCTATACTCTATGCATAACCCAAGTGTTCCATCTCTCTTTTGTACAGGAAGGATAGTTGTGGACCAAGGCAACTGGATTGGCCATATAAAACCTTTCTCCGAATACTCCTTGATTTGTTCTTTGGCTTTCATAATCTAGGCATATGGGAGTCAGTATCGATTTTGGGAACTTGGCTTGGTTCTTGGAAGCAAAACTATGCTATGATTGATGTTTCCATGAGATGGTGGAAAACCATGGGATACTTCCATAGGGAACACATCTTGAAAATCTTTCAAAAGTTGATTAAACTTAAAAAACACTTCACAATGAATATACAACGAGACCTAATGGACTTGTTCTTTATTATCAAAAGTGTTTACATCGGTACTAAGAAAAAAATCTACGTGGGTCCTTGCTTGATTATTTACAATATTTTCTATTTCTAAAATCAAAGATCAAAGGAGTATTTGTAACATTATGCTCACCCTTGATTTTGTACATGATCCCATCATGCATGGATTCCAAAGCATTAGTAAAATGACTTCTAGACAATGAAGGTCCTAAACTCCAAAGTCACTCTCTCTATAGTGCCAAATCTATCCTATCCATGTTTATAATTTGGAATTCCAACTTGTTCTTGAAGTCATGGATTTCAAATGATAAATTAGAGATCATGGATTCCTAGATGTAGGTGTCTTGCCCTTGCATCATGGACACTATATATTTATACGATAAAGGGCTCTAAGAAAGAACTAAATTTTTGACAAGAACGTAATTGATGAAATTATGCAATTTGTTGAATCATCCACCATAATCCTTATTGTGTGACCTTTGACTGAACGATGCAGCTTGACCAAATCACGTGGCTCAAATCCTTGTGGTTGCCACATGTTTTTGGAAACCTAACATGGATGGGTATTGTCATAGTGCATTACGTGTACTTTCCTAGCACTTGAATTTTCATCCAAGTTTAAGATTTGTACTAGATGAATCTTTTTTTCCCTTTGTCAGTAAAAGGGGCCTTTGTTTGTCTTCTAATTGGACATGCCCTACTTCGATGTCTAGCTTTAGTCACTTGAAACTCAAGTTGTCTTTCTGAGCCTTTTTAAAATCTTACGGAAGAAGCATATTTATAAAAACGTGAGGCTTTTTAGATGTGCTTTCCAAAGATTTTGATTGTGTGCCTTTACTAGAGTTCACTGGGGATTGCCACTATTTAATTGCATATCTAGGCATGAATTATCCTCATAATCTGTGCGATCTTAATTACTTCCTCAAGCAACTTAGGTACATGATGTTGAACTTCATTTCTTATTCACGTATTTAGTCGTCTAATAAGGCCATGAAGCTTGAAAAAATCTTATAGATTTTCAATCTCAAAATAATTTCTCAATACTTTTAAATATAAATCGACAATTATCATCCCTTTTGGTCGACCTTATCCCAAGTTTCCTAGTTACATTCCTCCTAATTCTCGGGGAGGAACTCTTTCTTGAAGAGACTAGCAAATTTATTCTGAGTTGAGGGTTTCTGTTGAGTCTTCGATAGACTCATCCATCACATGTAGTGCTTTTAAGATAGACTAGCTTCTACTATCTCACATGCTTGGGAGTATTCTTGAGTTGGTGGACCTCTTGCCACTTTTGCAAGAATGTAAAGACGATTTGCTTATTCCCATTTCTTCCTTGTCTTGATAGCTAAGGGGGTCGGAGATATTTCCCTACAGAAAGATATAATGGATGACTTACATTTATATCTTTACCCAAATAGTGTGCAAATAGAGCAGTAGTAGGAGTCGTCAAGATGAGATGACTCAGAGTACCAATCAAGGGGAATAAATATACCTAGGAAATGGGAAGACTATTTTCCATAGAGACAAACATCTTCATGGTCACCATCGTATCAATACGACTACCAAGAGGCATCCTAGCTACATCTCAGGGTCGTTGGAGTAAACCCAAAATGGCTCTAAGTTGATATTGAACTCCATCAAAAGATTGATGAAGATCTACAACCTTCAATTGGACAACCTCCTAAGTCCCTTCTCTAACATCAATAATGTATCCTCTAAACCTTTCCTCTCGTTAGAAGTAGTTTTTGATATTTCCCTTTTAATCATGGTTTCCCTCAATGTGAGTAGTTATGTCCTTAGTTCCTATGTTCGATGCATTTTTGCATGCATATGACTTGAAAAAGAAAAAGTTCTTTGCAATGCATGTGAAACTACTAGTGGACTAGGCATGAAAGATGCAATGGATGATATACACATAGAAGCAAGCATGAACACACTAATACCATTTTTAGATATAACATGGCCTGAAGTTCCCTCCATCACACATAAGCTGGCACTTAACTTTGGAATTCCTAGCATTGAAGTAGTGTGTGCAATAAAATTAAAAGGGAGTGCACAATATTCATAACAAATACTTCCTCGACATGATATGCTTTTGATGTAGACTTGATTCTAATTCAAGTCGCTAGAATGATGACGTAGCTAGCACCAAACACCTTCCTTCAATTGGAAGTGAACCTTGGAAGCCTTGTTGAAGTCCATGCATCCACCATGTGATGTAAAAAAAACCTCCTTTGCACTCCTTTGAAGCCTCAAAGGTCTCCCTTTGGATGGTTTAAGAGGTGGAAGAAGAATAAGCTTTCATCTTGAAGACACTCAAGAAGGCCAAAATGAACCACTTTTTAGACCAAAAGAAGAGGTATGGATTTAAAAGGGCTATGTGATGGCTAAAATCTTCTATGGTTGATTGGAGAGGCTTTTTCAACCATTCCCTTTTTACAAGAAAAGGAACAAAAGATCCTATGTTTGCTATCAGGATTATATATATGTAGAGATAACACTCGGGCTGCTTCACATAGATCAACAAAGGAGGTCGATTTATGTGCAACATTAACAAGAGGCGAAATAGGTTATTATTAATCCCACATACAAGGTTGCATTTACTGGAAGATGCCTATCACAACGAGGAGGAAAGATCAAAGCTTGAAGATCCTTTGTGGGCCCTTGCTAGTTGGATTCTAATCGATTTGTGAGCATGTGGGCACATTTGGTATGAGCACGTGGGCACATTTCATCTGAATTTGGTCCTTCGTGAGTGCATGGGCATGTGTGGGTATGAATCTAGTCGAATAGGCATCCTTTCTCCTCCTTGGGTCCCATAGTTCAACTTCTTTCCTACTATGGCATATGAACTCTGCATAGTTTTTCCCTTTTATTTTTTGCATCAACAATCCTTAAGAACAAGATATGCCTCTTGTTCACGTCCCTTAGGGCAGTTGGTTGAGCTTTGGCCTCTTAAGGTGGACGTCCATGATTCAATCTATAAGTTGTACTATGACTTTGGCCAATTAAATTAGTTCTAATGTTGTAACCTTGTCTAACCCTTGCTATGTGGGCTATAGGGTCCCCTAGGTACTATGCCCATTCACTTCTACAGTAGCACTTTCAATGTTAAAGCTAAGGGGAGAAGGCTTCGGCTGAACCTCCATTAAAAAAAGAAAATTTTTTCTCCTCTTTTGGTGTGACTTTTAAAAAAATTTTTTTTTTTAGAGGGTACAAGGAATTGGAAATACACACTCACACACCCAACCTCGTAAGGTAGAGGCACCCATCATGAGAGACTTATGGGCATATCCAGCCAGGACTTGAACTCAGGACATCTTCCTCAAGCTTCAAAGCGTCAGCCCACTAGGCTACGCGGCTACGGACACTTTTGGTGTGACTTCCCATTATGCATGCTATGTTTTGCCCTAGCCCTACCCTATGATTTTCATGTAATAAATAGATCTGCTGTATTTCATCATCGCCCAAGGAGAATCGTTGAACGCCTGCCGTATCTGGCGTGCTGAGGCTTCTAGCTGTTGATGCGCGCCTCGTATGCAGGCACAAAGTAGTCTATTGCACCTTGCGACTCGGGTGTTCGAGCAGCTTCAACTCGCCCCCGATACATCAGTGCTGCGGACAATTACAGTGGCTTCTCCTGACAAGAAATTTGATGTATTGTGTTTGTCATCCCATATCTCGCGGAGAGCAGTGAGGTGCGACGTATGGTTTCTGATTCCGGGACGAATGTGTGCGTATGCCTAACGTTAGAGCTGGTCGAAGCCGCATGATGATGATGATGACAGACCTGTTCTGCAATTGTTTTGATGATTACAACATGCACTACCATCTGAGGGCTTCGGTTAAGGCAGTTTACGTGTGCTTTAGCCTGTAAGCTTAATCTGATATCTACGCTGCTTAGCTTAGGCTGTATGCTGTTCTGTCTCATAAAGAATGTGACTCTACATCGATAGAGCTGATGAGAATTCTTCCTTCGTTCGAGATACGAGTCATTTATGGTTCTACATGTGCTCTTTCCAATGTCGATGTGTTCCCCTGTAGTACTGTAGGAGTCGGAGACGATACTGATGTTTACTTTGAGCAAACGTGACCATCCTCATTCTCTAGGTATCAAACTTATTGCTGTTCAGAGAATTGTGAAATGGTATATAGTTTTCTAGTCTTATGGCAGCGTGGATTAATAATGCTTCGGATATTACAAGTCTTTATCTCAATCAAATTTAGATGTTACCTACATCCAGAGTGACATCTCTTCAAGTTGCAGGGACATCTGAGTTTTCATGCTGAGACGAGCCACAGCTCGATTGCGTATGCTTTGATTCGACTGTGAATATTGAACTGACTCAATGTTCATGATTTGCTGATAAAATGGTGAATGGCACTGAGCTGTAGTATTTATTGTCTCAAACACTAGATTTAGATACTCATACTCTGGGGAAGCGTATCATATTGACTCTCCGAATTTAGAGCAGTTTTAATGAATATCCTTGTATTCAGCGAATTTTTGGTCATTCAGCACGGAAACTCATTGAGCATTCGGACTTGGACTATTCCAGCGGGCATCCATGTGTATGAATGGAAGTTTTGATGATGGGGTTGATTCAGAGACATGAACAGTAGCAACTTCTCCATATGTATGAATGAAGGTTTCGATGATGGGCTTGATTTTTGAACAACAGAGACATGCACAGTAGCGACTTCTCATGACATCTCAACCTGCCAATTTTAGCGGAAGGATTGTTTGAAAAGAATCATTTGTTACAACTAAACTTTGTACAGTAGGTTGTATTTGCACATTACAAGACATGCAAAGCTGTGTCTGTGGTTTCTCATAGCATATCAGCCTGATAACATTAACCCAATAGTAAGTTGAAATGGTTCCATGATATGTGAAGAAATCGTTGAGAACGTCCTTTATTTCCTCGCAATGTCTCCTGCTGTACGCAATGGAGGTAATAGTCATTTGAATGGCGAAGCATGTGATCTGTTCCTATCAAGGTTTACTGCATCATGTGATTCTAAGGGAGGATTAGCAAAGGAGAAGGCCTATCAGATGCGAAATTTGATAACTTATCAGTAGATGAAAAGCTCTTTCATTCCATGGGCCCTCGAGGATTGTGAGTACTTCCTTGTAAAGGCTAGTGTGCCTGTATCAAGTTAGTCACTTGTCTGTGAACTCTCGGGCTTTAGGCTACCTGATTACTGTAAGCAATCGTGATATTTATGTGCGCCTTTGGGTCTAGGCTACCTCGACTTTTGTTAGCAATTTGAATATTTATTTTATGCTCTTGGAGTAGATCCTTTGGATAACGAGTCTCAAGAGAGTTTTATTTATGTCATTATTCTATACGTGACCACTGCGGTTGATTTTGGATTTGTTTTTTGTACGATAACAGTGAATTTTATTTGCAATTTGTGCTTAGTTTCTGCGAGTTAGAGATTGTCCTATGCTGATTAACTGCGTGTGCAGGCGAATATATTTGTTACAATGGATGTGAGTTTAGCTTTGATTCGTCCTTTCCGTGTAGCTTGCGCATGAGTTTAGTGATTATATTCTTACTTGTTTAGGATTGATTTCTTTAAGCTGAAATTTAACTGGTTTAGAGGAAATGGATCAGCAGAAGGAATACTGTTAGATCGCGTGAATCATCTGAGTCTCCATCGACTAGAGCATGGTCACATGAACACGTGGATTTGCACACAATGTGATCAAATGTATGTGCATGCTTAATCAATGTGATCACAAGAAATATCTTTCTCTCGTTCTCAATCTTAAACTAAATTTTACAACTTTTCTCAGCTTCAGTCAATGAAACGAAGTCACAGGAAGCTAGTCTTTGAGAAGTTGCCTTTCCAGCTCTAGATGCATGTAGGACAAGTAATTAAGCCTTTATAGTAGATTCGCACGAAGACGCGCACTTATCAAAACATGCATGGATGAACGTGCATAACCTCTCTCCATCCATCTCTCTCTCTCTCTCCTCCCCCTCTTACTTCATTCGAAATCAAATATATCAATCACATTCATGTAGAAACGTATGTATCTCATGTTTGTAGATGTTTCTACATGTGCATTTGTATGCGTGCGTGTGAGGATTTGGCCTGAAATGGGTAGAAATGAGAGCTACAAGAAAAAAACAATTGTAGATCACAAAGTTTTTACTTGAAAATGTGTTCATGAGATATGGATTTCCCATGGAATTGGTGAGAGATAGAGGAACACACTTTTTGGATGAAGTGATTGAATATACATTATAAAAATTAATGGTTGTATATCACTTGCAAGCAAATGAACAAGTGAAAAGTACTAACTAGGTCTTATGTAGAGTACTGATGAAGCTATGATTGGGATATCATGTTGTTTGCGAATTTCAAAGTGGCCTATAAAATGACACTTAGTGCAGCTTTGTTCTTTGTTTCGTATGAAATTTGGCCAAATGCATTGTTACCACTTGGTTTCTTGATGTACATGCCAAAAGTAGCACAAGAGCATGAATGGATAAGCCATGATCTATCTTTGAGGATAATGAATTAAGAATCTCTAAGAGAGATCATATTAAGGATGGCAGCTAGAATAACATAGCAAAGAAAAGAAAAAGGTTTATTTTGATGCTATATGAGAAAGACCAAGGCTTGGGCTTATTTTGATGCTATATTTGAAAGACAGGCTTGAAAGTTGGTGATTTAGTTCTAATTTATACTTTGAAATAATATACTTGTAACTTAGAATAATGTAGATATGAACTTATGATAATTGACTTTTGACTAATGATGTAATACAATTATCCAAGTTAGGAGATATATAGTCTAATTCCATCAATGGTTGTAGAATCAAGCTTTATCAAGAACCATGGATGGGGGGACATATGCTTAAAACGATTAAATGGGCAAAGAGATGTAAAGAGAGAAAGCGAGCCAATTTGGAGAGGTGGCACAAAGCCAAAGCCCTAGAACATAGTAAATGCATGAAGCTAAGACAAGGCTTACATACATCATCATAAGATTGCCAACATTGAGTTCCATGGTATAATTTTCAATACCAACCAAGATGCCCAAAGTTTCCACACAACAATGCTAAAATCAAACATATTACCTCCTAGCATAGTGGAAAGAAGGCCATTTGTTTTGCTAGAGCTAGGGTAGGGCATTACAATCAAGATGACCAAGGCCTTGATTGATTCAATAGCTTCTACTAGTACCAATGATGATGATGATCTCATTGAATCAATGATATTGGGCCAAGATTGGATATATGATCACATAATTGACTTGTAAAAATTTTAAGATGTCTTCTTCAGCTTTGGGTTAATAAACAATGTCTTGCAATGAGTTGGAGATTCTTGAGTCTTCTAGTTATCAATCAATGGTATAGTGGAATTGATCTTCTTGCTCTCTATTTGTAATAAAGTTAGGGACTTTGAGGCCTTTTGGAGCAAAATCTACAATAGAGGTGAAGACTCTTAGGTCTTCTAGTTCTCTATTTGTCATTAAGTTAGGGACTCTCATTTCTTTTGGAGCTAAATCTTCAATCGAGTTAAAGACTTTTAGGTCTTCTAGTCCACTCACGATTCATGTACCCCTAAATCTATTATGTAGAATGCCTCCCTTCTTGTTGGATAGATCATGCACGTGATGGAGTTATTATTTTCCATAGAAAAGTCTATTGAAGATAACTCGACCGCAACATAGTAACCAAAAACCATAGAGTGATAGACTCACAATGGTATGGTGACGAAAAGAAATGGAGGGAGTTTGCTCATAGAACCTTCTATAAACCTTCATTTTAAATATATGCCCCTTGAAGATTGTAGCCCTAGTAACTACTTTGACTCTATGAATCTAGCTTCTACCTCATCTTAGAAAAGGAGATCAATTAGCTAGACTACCCAAATGAAATGAATATATAGAACTGAGGAAGAAAACATTATGGCTGATTTTGCAACCAAGCAAGATAAGCAAGAAGACCCTAACAAAGAAGATAACTCTGTCAATAAAAGCTCAATAATCAGATCGACATCGTCTGATTGCGTACTTGATTCCAAGTGATGGAGTCCCCTTATTTACCAAAGAAAATTATATTGAGGATGACTCAATTGCAACATAGTAGCCAAAAACCATAGAGTTAAATAAACTCACAATGGTATGGTGACCAAAAGAAATGGACGGAGTTTGCTCGTAGAACCTTCTACAAACCTTCATCAAGTTAAAGATATGCCCTTTGAAGATTGTAGCCCTAAAAACTACTTTGGCTCTAGTCCCTCTAAGTTGGATTGTGAATTTAACTTCTATCGCATCTTAGAAAAGGAGATCAACTAGCTAGACTACCCAAGTGAAATGAATCAATAGAATTGAGGAAGAAAACATTATGGCTAATTTCGCGACCAAGCAAGATAAGCAAGAAGACCCTAACAGAGAAGATAACTCGAACAACGAAAGCTCAATAATCAGATTGACATTGTCCAATTGCGTAGTTGACTCCATTACGAGGGTGGTTTTTTCTCAAAGGAAAACACCCAAGTAGCTTCCCTTAAAAGAGCCCCCTCAAAGGGTGACTCGTGTCCCATACACACAAAGATATGATTATTGTGTCATTTAACACTAGGGGTCTAACAGACCCTTCAAGTTTAGTCATACTTGCCCATGGGCTTCGAGATAAAAATATTAGTTTAGAATTCATTTGCCTACAAGGGATCAAAATTGATGGTGAGGAACTTCAAAAAAGACTCTAAGAGTATTTCTTCGTCCCAATATTGGCTCTCCATAGAGCATTGGAGGGGGAGCAGTGATGTTGTCGTGGGTTTTAAAGCAACCTAGTTGGACTCCATGGTGCAAACCATGAAGGACTGTAACCATCGATTGATGGAGACTTCTTTAGAAGTCATCTTTGATTCATGATTCTTCCAATGTATGCCCCAAATCAAGATAGAAAGAGTTTGGATACATGGTTGGACTTAGACTCCCTTCCCTTGAGGCTTATCCTTTATGAGGACTTCAATATGATGGAAGCCATTTGAATAGATGGAACTAAAGAGCTCAAATCATTGATGGCCAAGAGAGTGGTTTGGGATGAGGTCAAATGCCACCATGATTTGCAAAGATGCTCTTTGCTTCTCTTGGTCGAACCTTTAATTGGGGATGGAATTGCAAGAAGCTAAACTTGATAGAAATATAATTGATTTTCTTGGTTCCCCTTCTTGCACCCAATGCGAAGACCTTGTTTCGGATCATTATCCTATGGTTGTAGCATTTAAGTTTCTAGGGAGACATAGGAAAGCTCCCTGGTTTCATACAGACTCTTCAATCCTCTTCATTCCTTTAGTCCAACAAATGATTGCATCGATGTGGATGGAGTCTTGATATGGAGACTCAAAATATTCATTGCATCCCAATGTCTACTTTCCAAAGCTCAAAGGGAGACTCAAAATATTCATTGCTCAAGAAGAGAAAGTAGGAAGTGAATATTCTCTTCTTGTGCAATGAATACTTTGAGATGCAATGAATATTCAAAATATTTTGAAGCGGAAGTGTATAAAGGTAAGGTTCACCCATAGGTCGAACTCTTGAAAATAAGAAGCAAACTCACATATGAAGAATAAATTCACATGAAGTGTCTACAAATTTACTTTAAAGAATGGTGGGTTGGGAAAGCGGATAAACCTTGAAAAGAAATGTGCAACTTGAAAAAAAGTTTAAGGAAGAGATTTCGTACATGATAAACAACACGGGAGTGCAATGCATTCGATTGAGGAGAATGTGGAATTTATTGTTGGCCATTTCACTCAGCTTTTGGGCATGTCCACTTCGATGTTCTCTCAAAGATGAAGAAAATTCCGCATAATTTATGTTACCTTCTTGACTCCCTTGTCTCAGATGTTGAGATTAGAGAGGTTATTGATTTCCTTCGTATTGGGAAAAGCTTGGATCTAGATGGTCTCACTAATGAGTTCTCTAAGACATTTACCTATGTGTTGGTGTGTTGGTGAGATCCCTACATTTGATATGGCAAGGAGCCCTTCAATTGGTGCTATACCTATCTCAATGAAGGTGTTATAAAGCCGATTCACGAAAAAGACAATAAAAACAAGATTAAAAATTGGAGGCTGATCATAATGTTGCAAACACACTAAGATCTCTAGGAAGGTCTTGGATAATCGAATTACATGCCATCAAGATAAAATATGCTTCTTTATGAGTCCATCCATCTTGGAGGCCATCATCGACATGTGAGAAAGCATGAAATTCTTTAGTCTTGAAGGATTTGGGATGCATGCCTATTACTGCTAGTGTCCATGTGAAAGGCCAAATGGTCGTTGGAAACTTTTGTATATGTTCTTTAATAAAAAATAAAGTGGTCTGGGCAGCCACAAACTCTAAGTTTGATTGCATTTGTACTACCTAAGAAATCTATGTTCGTGTTTTTTTTACTATGTGTTTTCTGTGTATTTTGCACCCCTCATGCATAGTACTGTGTGCGGTGCTAGAGTTTTGGGTTCCTACAATAGGGGTATTGTTGTGGAGCTCTCGAGGAGAGTCTACCCTCGTGGATCACCATAAAATTCAGGGCCCAGATTCATCAAGATGATCTCTATGTTGTTAGGAAATGCCTTGGTGCATATTAACATAACTTTCACATGCGATCATATTAAACAAGGTTGATTAGACCAGGTTTCATCCTAGCCCTGCTTCTATTTTCTATTGCCGTCGATGGCCTCAGTTGTCTGGTTAAACATCACGCTTAGCTTGGGGAGATTGAGGGTCTGTTTTTTCCATGTGGCCAAAACTTGATGTTATTGAGGCTCTTCACAAATGACATGAATGCTTTTATTCAAAATGATAACACTAACATTGGGACCTTTTGGCAATGCCTTAATATCTTCTGCAATACTTTGGCCCTAGAATTAACCACTCTAAAGTGGCTACCAAGGCATAAACCTTGGCATACCTTGACATTCGAGTCATCGAAGTTATCGTTGGTGTTGTTGGTTGCGTGGGAGGGAGGACCTCAATGATCAATGAAGACAAAGGTTCTTGGTACTTCCTAGGAGGTCACCCATCCTAGTATTGTTCCTCTTGGAGCTCTCTTAACTGGCAATCTCTTTCCACTAAGATACACTGTTGTGGTGTTTGAAGAAGGAGAAAGACTAAGGTTAACATTACCTTGAGCATGCTTTGGGCCCTCAAAGCTTCATTTTTTGCTTTCAAAGCTTGTTTTGAAGCATTTTTGGGGTGATTCTTGGAGCCATTTTGAATTACTTTCATGCATAGTTCTCTTTCACAGGTTCAAGAACATCAAGAAGAGTGCTCTTTGAGCTTCTTCGACAAGGAATGTTCACCTTTTGGGGATCTGTTTTCAACCACTAGTATATCTATAGGTTTCTTGAAAGGTTTTAGTTATGGTGGGAGTGGTGATCGCAAGTCTATGCAGGTTTTTGAGCCTAAAGAACAAAGTTGAAAGACACTTGCAAGTTATATCAACCATTTTATTGCATATATTGAGAACATACGCATTATGTTTTCTTTTGTGGATATTGCTTATGTATGCCCATGTGGTTATTGATATCACGTTTACGTTTTTGCATAAAGCCTTTTACATTTGATAAAGAGGGTCGTGGTGAGGTTTTCTTAATTGGGAGATGCCCACATGTTGGGGTCTCTTTGATGATGCAAGTGGAAGACTAACCTAGCCTGGCCATAGATGTATGATAGTTGTTCATAGGTGCTCGATAAGCCTACTTTGCTTCTTTTAGGTAATTGATTAAATGCAGTGGAGTCAGTGATTCACTATGTAGGTTAACATGTCAGTATTTGTAGTCTTATGAGATTTTGACATTGGACATATGCTCATTTTACAGAGGATACAATGGCAATTGTTTTCCAATTTTTTTGGTTTTGTCAACTACACAATGGTGGATTTACTCCTTGATACACTTATTGGTGTGAGCACATTTATTCTCACATAATCGTTTTGGTTGGTCATTACTGTTCATTAATTCATTTTTTTGGAAAGATTATAGATTTTTTTTCCAAAATCTGACACTTGGTCATCCTTCTTTGAGCCTTAGTGGCATTTGGACTCTTTTAACTCCATTATCTTTCTATTCGATTCTCTATCATCATGGCATCAAAGGTCTTAGGCATGTTTGGTGGATCAAGATTTAGTGCCAATGTTCGGAGAAGGAGCTACAACTTTCAGGGCAAAGATCATTTTGATATCTGAAAATTTGATGGCACAAACTTTGCTCTATAGAAGAATCAAAGTAAATATGTGCTGATTCAAAGTAGACAATGGAAGCCAGGAAATGGAATCTCAAAGAAGCTTATTCACATGGATGGCCAGGTCTGCCATTCGATTGAACCTGCTAGATAAGGTTTACTTTACAATGTTAGAATGTGAAAGTGTAGAGGAGTTTTGGAAGAAGTTATGTAATAGATATGAAAAAGAGACGACATCAAATAAAGTGTATTTGATGAGAAAGTTATATGACCTTCACATGAAGGATGCAAATAGTGTTGTTGCTCATCTAACCGAGTTCAATGATTTATTCTCCTAGTTACATGCTCATAAAATGGATATGGATAATGAAATGAAAGTAGTCATTTTGTTATGCACCTTGCCATCATCATGGGATACGATCTGCACAACTATTAGCAATAGTGCACTTGATGGTAAACTGGTCTATTATGACATATGTGGAGCACTCTTGAGTGAGGAGATTCCTCGAAAATCTATGGTTGGCACTCGGAGTGGAGATGTATATAATGTTCATCATTCTTACCAAGGAAAGAATCAACAATGTGGTATGAGGAAGAACAAGGAAAAGAATGGTCAACAAAATAAGAGTAGAAGTAAATCAAGGAAGAGGGGTATTGAATTCCTTTATTTTCACAATAAGGGAAAAATGAAGAAAGACTTCTATGCATTAAAGAATGCTAAAGATAAAGGACAAAATGTTGATGGGCATGTTAAACAACTACTTGCACCATCTTCTTTGACTGTGAAGATTGAAGAAAGAAATGCTATTTTTGATGATGTTGTTGTGCTTGCACTTGATAATAGTGTGCCCATTGAGGCTCTTATGGTCGATTCCCTTTCCCACAGGGTTGCTAGATTCTAGTGCTTCTTTCCATGTGACACCACGCAAAGAATGATTCTCTAATTATGCGGCAAAGTCTCTTGGTACCATGAGACTTGGTGACTCTTACCAGTGTGATGTTGTGGGGATTGGAGATGTGGTTGTGTAGTTCACTGATGGTTCAAAGTTTACTATGCATAATGTATGCCATGTACCTCAATATTCACGTAGTTTGATGATAATTGGTCAACTTGATGATCTGGTTATAAGGTGGTTTTCTATTTCACATATCAAAGAGCAATATGGTATTGCAAAAGGAAGCAAAGTTGACTCACTTTATCCTTTATTTGTATAGAAACTCACTTTATCCTTTATTTGTATCATAAAAATGACACTTGTTAGTTGTTACTAAATAGTCTATGGCTTGTATTTGGCATGGCTATTTGGGCCACATATCTCATAATGGAATGGAAAATCTTTCTCGTTTTGGCTACTTGTGTTATCTTTCTCTGATTTTTCATTCTGTTAGCATTATCAATATGGAAAGCAAACTAAAAATGTGCATAAAATGCACATTGACTCTTCAATTCAACCTTTAGATCTGGTTCATATAGATGTGTGTGGTCCTTGTTGATATATTTAGGTAGTGATGTGTGTGAACACTCTAGGACCGCCGGGGCACTTTTTTCCCTCTTTAGGAGGTTTTTTTCCCCCGGCTTGTATATACGCCGATTGCCCTAATGGGCCATTTTATCTTTGTACATTCTCTAGTAATACATTCAGTCTTGTGTGTTGTGCTCCAAGCTTCGTCTTCTTCCTTGTGCTGTTCGCGTGCTTCCGCAGAAGTCTATCTCCAACAATTGGTATCAGAGCAGGTCGTCGCTTCTTCTAGGGCGCCATCGACACTCCTCCGTTTGCAGTCTCAGATTCGCACGAAATTTGGTGAGCATACTCAGGGTGTTTCGGCCTCCGAACGCACTATCGCAGTGCTTGTGCAGGCTATTTCTTCCTTTTGTGCCAAAGGTATATACCAGTTTCTGTTCGCCAGTTTAAGCGTCTCGAAGTCTGCTACAGGTCTAGCAGAACTCGTCTGGGCAGTTCTGTTCAACTTTTTGAGATACAGTCAATTTTCTGCATCAAGGTATTTTAGTCACCGGCCATGGCTGAAAGCAGTGATGTATTCCGTATGTTGGCTGTTGAGGATAAGTTGGATGGTACCAACTACGCATTATGGGCTTATATGATGCGACATGTACTGGTTGCAAAAGGATTGTGGAACATTGTGCAGGGTGTTGAAAGACGTCCTGTTACACCTGTAATGACAGGTACTGCAAATACAGGTGTTGGAGCTGATGAAGATGGTGTCGAAGATGATATTCCGCAGATTCCTGTTCGTGCTGCTGTTTTTGTTGCACCTACTGCAGAGCAGATTCGTTGGGATGGCAGAGATGCCCAGGCACATGCATTGATAGCCTTGTCTGTCAAACGTGCCATTATTCCTCACATTCGCTCTTGCAGAACAGCAAAGGATGCTTGGGATACACTTACCACTTTGTACCAGGCTAGGAATGAGGCTCGTGTTGCTTACCTCCGAAAACAGTTGGAGAGTGAGCACATGAATGAAGGTGATTCTATGGACAGTTTTCTTACAAAGATCAAAGACCTGAAGGAACAATTGATTTCTGCTGATGAGGTTATACCAGATAGCTCACTTGTGCAGACCGTTCTGAATGGTCTTCCTGATTCATATCAGAGTTTTGCCTCTACTCTTCGGTTGATGATGAAAGGCAATCCAAATGCCTTGTCATTTGAGGAATTAGTTTCTGTTCTGTTGCAGGAAGATCAATCCAGGCAGAACAGGTCCATTATGCGTGTTGCAGATCAAGCTTTCCTGGCTAGTCAGAAGGGCAAAGGAAAATGGAGCTCTTCTACTAGTAAGGAGAAATCTGCAAATGCTGCACAATCGAAGAACCAGGATAAAGATGAAAAGAAATCAAAAAAGCAGAAATTGTTCTGCAAGTACTGTAAAGGAAATGATCATATTATAAAGAACTGTCCAAAACTGGCTGCTAAAGAGGCAAAGAAGAAAGAGGCTGGAATGGTTGTTGCAGAGGCCTCTACACCAAAAACAGAGTCTGCAAATCTTGTGCAGGAAGAAGAATGGGCGTTTACTACTGTCTGCAGTTTTGACCCATCTTCTCATGATCAGTGCATGTCTGTAGTAGACTCAGATGTTTGGTACTTTGACAGTGGGGCGACCAAACATATTACCTCGCAGCGCAGTTTCTTCTCTTCACTCGAGCCTGCCCCCAGAGGGAATACTATCACATGCGCCAATAACTCCTCTTATCCTGTTATGGGAGTTGGTAAGATCATTCTGACTACTGCTGATGGTAGTTCTTTCACTTTGTCAGATGCTTTATTTGTGCCAGGGATCAAAAAGAACCTGTTATCAGTTTCTGCATTAGCCAAGATTGGCTTGGTTGTGAAATTCGTTGATGACAGGTGTACAGTCCATGATCTCTCAAATGGCGATGTGATTATTGCTTCTGGCGTTTTATGTCGTGGGCTGTATAAGCTCATAGACTATGAAAGATCTGTGAATGATTCGGCATGTGCAGTTCATGATTCTCAGGCTCTGTGAGATGCAAAGCTTTGGCATGCACGGTTTGGTCATCTGAATTTTGCTAGTTTGTTACGCCTGCAGAAATCTGAAATGGTGTCCTCTTTGCCCAAAATTGAGGCACCTGGAAAACATGTTTGTGAAGGCTGTATTTTGGGCAAAATGCAGCGTTCTTCCTTTCCAAAAGATGGTTGAGTTCGGGCTATGCAGAAATTGCAGCTTGTACATAGTGATGTCTGTGGTCCTATGCAAACACCCTCTTTTGGAAATTACCTTTACTTCGTGACTTTCATTGATGATTTTTCCAGGCATGCATGGGTATATCCACTCAAAGCAAAGTCCGAAGTGTTCATGTGCTTCAAACAATTTTTGGTTTTGGCTGAAAATCTGTCAGCATGTAAAATGGGCACCCTCCGTTCTGATCGAGGGGGGGAATATATGTCTTCAGATTTTAATGCATTTCTGGCTGAACGTGGGATAAAACACCAGTGTACAGTGCCGTATACACCTCAACAGAATGGAGTTGCTGAACGAAAGAATAGGTCACTCATGGAGATGGCGAGGTGCATGGTCAAAAGTCAGGCTTTACCACATAGTTTCTGGCTTGAGGCTGTCATGTGTGCAGCATATGTACTGAACAGGTGTCCCACCAAAGCGTTGCAGTCTATCACTCCATATGAGGCTTGGCATGACCGCAAGCCATCTGTTGCTCATCTGCGTGTTTTTGGTTGTTTGGCATATGCATTAGTGCCTGAACAACATCGCAGAAAATTGGATGATAAGGGAGTAAAATGTATTTTTGTTGGGTACAGTTCTGAAAGTAAAGGCTATCGTCTGTATCATCCACAGACTAAACGCATTCTGGTTAGCCGTGATGTTGTCTTTGTGGCAGATGCTATTCAGCCATTGCTTTCATGTACTAAGGAGACATCTGTTAGCTCCAAAGACATGTATGATACTTTGATGCCTCTTTTTACAGGTGGACAGGCTAGCGCTGGTCCTAATGAAGCAACTTCTCAGCCTTTGCAGGTTTCATATGATGATGCAGATCATTCCATTTCTGATGCAGATTTACATGATGCACTTGTTGATGAGAGAGCTGATATTGAACAGGCAAAAACTATGCCAAAATGGCTGGTGCAAACTTTGCGTGACAGCAAATTAGATGCACCTTTGTCATATCGTACTCGTTCAGGCTCTCATAGTACCTCCTTTGCATCAGATTGCTATGCTATGGCTGCATCTAGTCTCTGTGATGAGAATGAGCCTGTTTCTTTTGATGAAGCACAAAATTCAGAAAATTGGATGGCTGCTATGCAATCTGAATATGATGCTATAATGAAGAATGGTACATGGTCTTTATGTGACTTGCCTCCTGGCAAGAAGGCCATTGGCACTAAGTGGGTATACAAGCTGAAGCGTAAACCTGATGGTACAGTTGACAGGTATAAGGCTAGGCTTGTTGCAAAGGGTTATGCGCAGGAAAGAGGCATTGATTTTGGTGAGACCTTTGCACCTACATGCCGTATGACTACTGTTCGCAGCATTTGTGCACTTGCAGCCCATCATGGTTGGAATGTACATCAGTTGGAAATTAAAACAACATTTCTGAATGGTGACTTGCATGAAGAAGTGTATGTTTTTCAGCCCCGTGGCTTTGTGCAGAAAGGGCATGAAAACCAGGTTTGCAGGTTAAAGAAGGCATTATATGGTTTAAAGCAAGCACCACGTGCTTGGTATGAGAAGATACATGCCTATCTGATTGCACATGGTTTTGAGAATAGTCCAACTGAAAGCACCTTATATGTTAAGCGTGCTAATGATGTGCTTCTGATCATTGTTGTCTATGTTGATGACATGCTGCTCACTGGTCCTATTGAGACAAATATTGCTGATTTTAAGGCTGATTTGCATGCCTCATTTGAGATGTCTGATTTGGGGCATTTGCATCACTATTTGGGCATTCAGTTTATGCATGTTGATGGTGGAATGGCTTTGTGTCAAACGAAATATATTGACACATTATTGCAGCGTTTTGGCCTTGAAGACTGTAAGCCTATTGCCACTCCTATGGAGACAGGTTTACGATTGAGTCTTCATGATGCTGGAGATGCATTTGATGCTGTTCTCTATCAGCAGGCTGTTGGATGCTTGATTTACTTATGCATTACTCGGCCAGATATTCAGTTTGCTGTCTCACAGATGAGCAGGTTTATGCATTGCCCAGGAGTCACGCATTGGAAAGCGGTTAAGCGCATCTTTCGCTACTTGAGTGGTACTCGGCTACTTGGGTTGTTTTATCCTAAGGGGGGATCACTACCGCCAGATTTGCATGCTTTTTCTGACTCAGATTGGGCTGGTTGCTATGACACTCGTGTGTCCACCAGTGGTTTTTGCTTCATGCTTGGTAGCTCATGTATATCTTGGTTGAGCAAGAAGCGGCCTATTGTGGCCACTTCCAGTTGTGAGGCTGAGTATAGGGCAGCTTTCACAGCGACTGTTGAGTGTGTGTGGCTCAGACGCCTTATGGCTGATTTGGGTGTTGGCCAGTCTTCTGCCACCACCATCTTCACTCACAGTCAGAGCGCATTGGCAGTTGCGAGGAACCCTGTGTTCCATGCTCGCACTAAGCACATTGAGGTGCATTATCACTATGTCAGGGAGAGGTTCTCTGCTGGGGAGATCAGCTTGGCATATGTGCCCACGCAGGAGAACATTGCAGACCTTTTCACGAAGGCTCTGCCTAGGGAGAAGTTTGAAGCTTTCCGCAAAGCTTTGGGCTTACTTCCTTTTGTGGAGTGATTTCCACATAGCTCGGCACTTCCTTATACATGAGTGCCAGCTCCTTGTTCACCGCATCACTCCCAGGGGGGATTTGTCGATATATTTAGGTAGTGATGTGTGTGAACACTCTAGGACCGCCGGGGCACTTTTTTCCCTCTTTAGGAGGTTTTTTTCCCCCGGCTTGTATATACGCCGATTGCCCTAATGGGCAATTTTATCTTTGTACATTCTCTAGTAATACATTCAGTCTTGTGTGTTGTGCTCCAAGCTTCATCTTCTTCCTTGTGCTGTTCGCGTGCTTCCGCAGAAGTCTATCTCCATCAGTCCTATGCCACCAAGGTCATTAGGTGGTTGTCGTTACTTTGTCCCTTTCATAGATGTTTCTACTAGAAAAGTCTAGGTATATCCTATCAAATCAAAGGATGAGGTATTCACTACCTTCAAAAAATGGCTTGCTTCACTTGCAAATGAAAAAGGAACTAACATCAAAGCTTTACATTCGGATAATGGGGGTGAGTATACCTCACATGAATTCAGCCTTTTTTGCAAGTCTAGAGGAATTTGTAGAGAGTTTATAATTCCTTAAACCCTAGTACAGAATGATATAGTTGAAACGATGAACATAAATGTTCAGGATAGAGTAGTTTCTATGCTACATCATGCATATATTTCACAAGGCTTTTGGGTAGAAGCAGTATTGATTGCAATTCACGTGATTAACCTTTCACCTAGTAGTACCAAAGTTCTAAAAGCGGCACAATAGTTTGACAAGGAAGCCATCATCTTATGATCATCTTATAGTTTTTGGGTGTGAAGCATATGTTCATATACCCAAGAATCTTAGATTAAAGTTGGACCATAAGTCAAAGAAATGAATTTTTCTTGGATATGGTTGAGAAGGGTATTTTAAACATGCCTTATGGGATCCTAAACCATTGTTAGTGATCAAAAGTAGTGATGTCGTTTTGAATAATTCTAAGATGCATAAACAACCCATTAAGGAGGTTGAAATGAGAAGAGTGATGTTTGAGGATACTAGTCCTCCAGTTAGCATGCATAAAAATATTGCACATAGGGATATTCAAGGGAATGTCCGATCAGATAAATCTGCAAATGCTCCTATTCAACAACCATTGAGATGCTTTGCACGTGCCTCACATCCACTTGATAGATATGTTCTGTGTTTGGATTTTGTTATGCTAACAAATGTTGGTGAGCCGTCTTGCTACAAAGAGGCCATGAAAAGTGAGTTAAATTCTATTCACAAGAATGGTACTTGGGATTTAGTATCTTTGCCAAAGGGAAGGAAGGCTTTACCATGTGAATGGGTATATAAGCTAAGATTCACATCAGATAATGCTTCTCTAAAGTATAAAGCACGGCTTGTTGCAAAGGGTTTTAAGCAGCAAGATGTCAAGTGGGAGCGTGCCATGAAGAGTGAGTTGGATTCTATTCACAAGAATGGTACTTGGGATCATGTCAAGTGGGAGTGTGCCATGAAGAGTGAGTTGGATTCTGTTCACAAGAATGGCACTTGGGATTTAGTACCTTTGCCAAAGGGAAGGAACGTTTTACCATGTGAATGGGTATATAGGCTGAAATTCACATCAGATAGTGCTTCTCCAAAGTATAAAGCACGACTTGTTGCAAAGTATTTTAAGCAACAAGATGGTGTTGATTTCAAGGAAATCTTCTCTCCAATGGTCAAGATGACTACCCTTTGAATGTTGCTTGGATTTGTTTCAATGGATGACTTATAGCTAGTTCAAATTGATGTGAAAACTACTTTCTTGCTTGGAGATCTTACAAATGGGATCTATATGGAACAACCAGAGGGTTATGTAGTTCCTTGCAAAGAAAGTCTAGTTTAAGCAGTACCCTAGACAATGGTACCAAAAGTTTGATTATTTTATGAAGTCTCAAGGCTATTCCCGAAGCAATGAGGATCATTGTCTCTACACAAATAGACAGTCATATGGCAGTGTGATATGCTTGATACTTCATGTCGATGATATGTTGATTGTTGGGAAGTCCTCTTCTGACTTGTCAATTCTCAAAAAGAAGTTGAGTCAGACATTTGATATGAAGGATTGGGGGATGCCAAACATATTCTTGGCATACACATTACTTGTGATATGAGTATAAGATGCATATACTTGTCTCAAAGTGAGTAAATATCCAAAGTATTTCACATGTTGAATATGCAGGGTGGAAAGGCATTAAGTACACCTTTAACCACATATGTGAAATTGAGGAGGGATGATTGCTCCAAATTAGTGACGAAAAGGAATTCATGAATAAAATTTCTTATTAGTCTGCTGTTGGTAGTCTCATGTATGCTATGGTAGCTATGAGACTAAACATTGCATTTGTAGTGGGAGTTGTGAGTAGATATATGTCTAATCCTAGCAAGCATCATTGGGAAGCAGTCAAGATGATTTTGAGATATTCTGAGTGGCACTAAGGACAAGTGTGTACGCCTAGGTAGAGGGAAAGAATCGATAATTGGTTACAAAAATTTTGACTATGCTAGTTGTGTAGACAATCATAAGTCTACATTAGGGTACATTTTTCATTTTGTTGGAGGTGCTATCTCTTGGAGATCTCATCTTCAAGAATGCACAACTCTTTCCACCATAGAAGGAGAGCATGTTGCAGCAAGTTAGGCATGTAAGGAAGCATTGTGGCTTTCTCATCTTGCTTCTGACATGGGTTTACCTCAACATGTACCTTGTTTGCTCAATGATAGTTAGAATGCCATTGCATTGGCTAATAATCCTATCTATCATACAAAGACGAAGCACATTAAGGTGTGATATCACTTCATTAGAGACTGCTTAGTCACTGAGCGCATTATTCTTGAGAAGGTTCGTACTCGAGATAATGTTGTGGATGCTTTGACTAAAGCTCTACCATAGGATAACTTTTGACAATGTTATCACTTGATGGGGGCTACTTGATTCATGATCTTTTATATATACTTGTATACTGTATAACACGCCCATCAGGTGGGAGGTATAGTTGGTATACTTACACTCATGTATTCTTTATCATTCTTTATTTTTCTCCAATAGTCACTTTGGCCATATTGGCCTTTAGTGGGAGATTTTTACAGTTAGTGTCCATGTGAAAGGCCAAACGGTTGTTGGAAACTTTTGTATATGTTCTCTAATAGTGTCTGTGTGCAGGTACACTACTTGACAGTAATGACATAGAGATGGAAAATTTACAAGAACAAAGATGAGAAAGAGCCTAATTTCTTAAGAATTAGAATGGTTACATTGAATCTTAAATAATCCAAATGAGCATTACATTGGGCTAGCAGTCACTCGAGAGACTAGAAGAAATCATCAACAAGAAGAATTGAAACAACGAGTAATCACTGCAACATACTCAAACTGAGAGATACTAGTCAAGGCTACTCAATCAAAATATCATGCTAACTGCCACACAATTGAGAAGCCAACCCTTTGTACAATTACCATGGAGTGGCCTTGACACACAATGGGAAAGTTGCAACAGTGTAGAGAGCACACAAGAGATAGTTTAAACTAGGAAATCACAACAATCTAACTAGAATAGATATCAGAATGTAGATATTGTGACATAAAATATAGGATAATGATGATCCTAAAATGAGTGCTAGGCGTTTATTTTTATAGAGTCCATAGGTCAAGGGGAGTGACATTGCTGAATACCCTCACTGTCGCATGCGCCAAACTAACAAGATTGGTGGAGTGTGCTAATTTTGGCACTAGTAGCCAACCATCTTTAGGTCCACCAATTAGATATTTTTTCACTACCAGAGCCATGAGGTGGGATTCCTTGAATTAATTCACACTTTAACCATTTACTTATAGGTTAATAAAAGTTTACTCCAATTCTCATATTGTTGGCCAAAGTAGTCTCCCAAAATAGGTGGAGTAGATGCCCTATTTTGACTATGTCCAAAAGAGGTGGCGGTTGTGCCCAATTTTGGGATCATGAAACTTTTAGGACACCCGAGGCCTATATTCCTTCTTCAATGTGCAATGAATGTAACACCTTCTAAGAGAGTTAAATTCCAAATCTTGATTATTGCTCAATGACAAATCCTCCAAATATAATCTTGCCTTTGCATGATGGTGTATGGTTCTTGTAGTGTAGTGTTACACGAAGTTGTCTAGCTTATGAATAGTAGAGTATGCTACACGTGCAACAAGGAGGAGGAGAGGTCGCCCTCCCATGATCTAAGCTTGCAAAAGAAGTATCCTTGAGGAATGTTGTCATCTTGTCTTGAAGTCGCCCAATGAGAGTGTCGATGGGTACAAAGTGGATTCATATGCCAAGATAAAAGAGTGTTTCCTTCTGCTACTGAATATATGTCCAAGACCTTCATGGAGTCATTATAAGCACATGAATGTCCATATTTTTTCAAAGCTCTTCTCTGAAATCCTTTCTACCTCACGCTTGGGTTTTGTCTAGTCCTGGGGGGCGACCCTTGGTCTTGGGCTTTGAGGCCACCACGTTGGGCAACCCCTCACCCAATAGGGTGACTGTAGCTCAGTGATGAGTAGCACCTCCTTTAATGTCAATCCGGGAAGACGTGAGGATGGTATGATGACCTCAAGCAAGTGAAGGCACAAGTGCGTGAGTGAGAAGCACACCAACATGCACACACATACACACACACGCGCACACACAGCAAGACAAAGAGAAAGACAATGGAGTTCTTGTAGATTACTTCCAAAATGCTCATACAAGTTCAAATCTATTACAAGCTAACCTCAAAAATGAGCGCTCTAGCTCTATTTATAGTTTTTGACTAGTTTTTGGCCTTGTCCAGACCTAGTGTCCGGCCTAGTTAAAAATTAGGTTCTCTGGCCTATTTGGAGGTTCAAATGGAGTCTAAAAAATGTGAAAACTGATAGATAGGTACTTCTAAAGCTCCTCAAGCTCAAGGACTCCTTGGCTTGCACAAAATGGAGCTACAAAAATATGAAATGATATTTACAATGGTTTTTAGTGATGAAAATCACTATTTTTGTAGGGATTTCTTCTAAGAGTTTGACATACATTTCCTGGAGCTCCCTACTTGCTCCTTCTTCTTGTGTGCCCACCTCTTTGATGCATGAAAAATTTAGATGGCCTACTTGCTAGATCTTCTTTGACTACTCTGTCTGCTTGTGCCTTCTCTTTGCTCCGACTCCCTTCGTTGGCTTCCTTGTCTTGTGAGTCCTTCAGTTCCTTGACTGCTGCCAACACCCCCCCTCTCTCACGTCTGTCGTCTCTGAAATACCCTTGTTGAGTGGGTCGTTGGATGTAGTACTCCACAACGTCTGTGGCTAAATGATGTTCGGCTATTCTCAACCCTTTGGCCAAATCAGTGAGTAGGGCATCCCAATCTATTGGCCCTGGAACTTCTAGATGTGGCATACGTAGCTTTTCTGAATGTAGAGCTTGTTCCACCGCAAATAACTGTAATAGGTGAGATGGTTTGGGAATGAATATCTCTGAATGATATTCCCAGAACCCTGTGATAAACATTTCTTCAAACGTCTGTTTGAAGCAGACCGGTAGATACTTTATACGAGCATGCCACGCATATACGACATTAATGGATGCTGTGGTGCTCATATCGTAGACAAGGTCCTGATTCCCTTCATTAAATCCAATAGCCGAAAGATGAGGTTCTTTGATATTCCTAAACGTCCTGAATGTAACCAGCATGAGCTCAACAATTTTGAGGCACATCTGTGCCATGACATCTGGGACATTCTTGAATCTGACTGCCCAGTGTCGGATGGTTGAAATCATGTAGCTGACTGTGGGTTGGCCATGAGGAGGTGCTAGGTACACATAATTTAGCCACTTTTCACATCCTTTAACCATCAAAACTATTTTGGTGTACTCTGGCCAAGACCTTCTTCGAAAGACAGGGTAGTAGCAGGGATTATACTTGATATATAAAGGCATGTTATTCCATGTGCGTACCATCTGAGGATAGGTTTCAAGCAGACGGATCCTCCAAGTAGGTTGATGTATATTCCCCTGCTTGGCACTTGCAGGGATGTCATCCGGTGCGAACTGTGTCGCCGAGGTTGGTTCTTTTGATGTGTGTTGCTTGGTTTCAGCATTGTAATCGGCCATTAATACACAGAATGGAACATACAAATCATCGGATGTCCCAATCCACCTATGATGAGAAAGGTTTCTGAAGTAAGTCTTTAGGTTCCGGTTCCACCAGGGAGGAGGGTTGACGCTCGTATTGAAAAACTTTACTTCGTAGTTCTTCTAGTTCTGCTCTGAGTTCTGCGACTTCTTCAGATGTGTCGGCTGCTGTTGTGACTTTGTTTGGTGACTCCTGCTGAGTTGCCAGTTGCTTTAGTAGATCATCTCTTTCTCTTTCTAATGCTGTGTGGGCTTCCAGGAGGTCGGCATGGGTTTCCAACACAGTTTGCATATTCTCCGATGGGATTGCCTTGAAATTCTCTGGGTCGATCTCATATGGGTAACCTTCCATTGCGGCTTCCAGGTTTTCTTCGTTCTGTTTCTGCAGTCTTTTATTCTCTTTGAGTGCTGCGGACATGTGCTTTCGTAATAAGGCGAGATTGCGTCGAAGCTTGAGGTTGTCTGTGATCTGAGCGTGTAACATGGCATCAAGTTGTTGTTTTTCTTCAGTATCTGACTGGGGTGGATTGGCAATTAATTGATCATGTTGTGCTTGCAATGTAGTATACTGCTCTTGTAATAGCCGCTTCTCCTTCTCTAAATCAATGAATCGTACTTGGAGCCTTTCATGGTCTCTGAAGAGGCTCGTATGCTGGGCATCTAGGTGCTCGTAATGCTGTTGTAGTTGAGACATACATTGGTACATATTATTAAATACATTATTAACGGGGGTAGATGCAGGAAAGGTGTTGAATGCAAAAGGAAAGGGAAAAGGGAATGGGAGCGTGTATGCTGTGCTTGAAAAGGGTGAAGTTGGTGGTGGGGGAATGGGAGATTGTGTATGTATGGGGGAAGGGAGAGGTGCGGAGGTGGGTGATAAGTCCATGAAATCAAAAGTGGATGCAATTGTGGAGTGATTGTGAACATGGGAATCTTGGGTGCGGTGATGGTGGTGAAGGTGTAAAGTGGTGCGTGTAGTTGTGAATATGAACCGCCAGGAAGTGTGATCGGGGGAACGGGGTTTTCCGTGGCTACAGTTAGAATTACAGAGTCAGTAGTAGTGTAAACAAGAGAGGTGGTGATCGGTTGTGTAGGTTGTGTGGGTTGACTAATAGTCTGTGCTTCAATATGGGAAGTGGACCCTAGGGCGGTGACAGTAGTTGTTATACTGGTAGTGGGAGGTGAAGGTGGTGGAGTTGGAGGGAGAGGGGGTAAGGGGGGTGACGGGGGTGCACTGGATGTATGGGCTTCCTCAGTGTCATGAATGGTATGAGCTGTGCCCGTGGTTGTGGATGTGGTGCCCTGTGGTTCTGATACTAATACATTCATTTGTTTTCCTGATCGAGGGGGGCGTCTGCCGTATCGTCGCTCCGATCTTCTCGAGTGTGCAAGAGCTGTATGCACCGTCTCAGGTACCCCCAATGCGTCAGCAATCATACCAAGGGTTGGCCTGTATTGCTCATCTACGCCTTCGTCTTCCAGGATTTGGTTCATTAGGGCCTTTCCTGCTGCCAAGGCTAATTTGTGTTGTTCTTGAACTCGATTGATGGTATCATATAATCTCTTCAATTGCTTTGTATAAGCAGGGGCTCCTTCAAGTCCCTGTACAACTTCTTGCTCATATTCATACTGTTCTTCATCAGACAGTCCTTCGTGTTCTTCCTCTTGCTCCTCTTCTTCATCATCCTCCACTTCGACTATTGTTGGTTGGACTGGATGGGGTTGGACGGTATCTGTCTGCTGCCCGCTTGCCTGCTCTGCTTCCACTTCTAAATTGGTAGCATTGATTATTCTGGCCACCTCCTCATCCATTAGATCTTCCAATGTAAAGCCATGAGGGAACTCTAAGTTAGTTGGTACTGGTGGAAACAGTAGGTTTGGGCCTTCTGTGCTGTGCCTTGGTAACCTTATAGTGAATGGTTGCACTCGCCTGGTAGGTCGTGGGGTGGTTTCTGGTGTCAAGGTAGCACCTCGGGCCTGTGCACAAGGCATCTGAACTGCACCTCTCATTTTCTTGGATGGAGGCCCTGCGGTAGATAGTCTGCGTTGAAATTCTTGCACCCTGGTCCAAACAAGCGCCCGTTGAATTGGTACATCATATGCCAAGCACCTGTAAATGATCCTCGTGAGAGCACAACATCCATACAGTATCGATTTTCGCTTCTTATACCACCATTGATGTGCCAAGTGGATTTGGTCAATAATCCAGTGAGGCATGTTGATTGTTAGATCAAAGGCGTCTGCTAAATATAGACTGAACCATATCTTCTTGGGTGGCATTGTGAACCTCTCTTGAGCGGGGAATGCGAAATGCTGCATGACCATTCGCAAGTGAATGGCAATAGTCGGTGTCATTGCCACCATGTCTTTTAGTTTCATCAGATTCCTGTTCTTCATGTTATCTGGGACCATTGTCTCTTTTTTGGTGGGGATATGCATACCTTTCATGTCGAGGGCTTCTCTTACCAAATTATTCGTCAATTTGAACCGCTTCAGCTCATTGCCCCTTGTGAGAGATGGGAGGACAAAGGTGCTATATCCCTTTTTCTCTTTGCTCGGAGTGAGGGTGCTAATCAAATACGAGCACCTTAGAAAGTTGGGCTTTGGCAATTGGGCTTTGAAGTAATCGTATAGTCCCGCCTTCTTCCATATCGGTTTCAGCCCTTCATTATTTTGAAGTCTCTCGAATTCCCTGGTGAAGAAGTGATACCTGCCCCAGCGCCCGTTGAACTCTATCTCTGCTTCCCACAGGTAAGTGCCTTCTCCCAGAGGTCCTGCCACATCACTGAACCAATGTGAGTTTTTGCTAACCGGCATTGTGTGCCCCTGTGGAGGATTCTAAATCGGTATGGCATGTAATGCCCTCAATGCCACTGGGCGCTCCTTCAATTCCTCCTCAATGGGAAGACTTTCAATGTCCACAATCTGAGCGCTGGTTCCTGCCTAGGAGCTAGTTCCTGCAGCCTCGGCCATATTGAAGGGACTGGTCATCGGTTCTGTGAGAATATACAATTGAATGTTAACATTGAAAATGGACAAGGTGGTCACGTGTCCCCATTACAACATTAACATGTGGTTTTAGTGATATGTTAGTTAGTCAGTGAGTGCTCGGTGATTGTGGGTGTGGTTAGTGGATGGATTGTCCTAAGAGCTAAATGGAAAGATGCAGTGTGAGAATGATGCAGGTAGTAGGTGGCAGTGAATTTACAAATGGGGTCGGGGGGTTTGTTACACGCTTTGGGCTGCCAAACAAACAGAATGGCTATTGATCTTGATTTTGTGGAGACTCTGGAGGGCTTTATAAGAGTGTCTACTTGGAATTGAGGCTTTCTAGGGACCCATTTACAAGTGATTCTACTTGTGCCCATGGGAGAATATGTGTTCGTGCGTGATGTATAAGAATGGGTATCAGATGTTCAAGTGAGTGAACCATGTTGTACAGGGTGTGGCCTCGGTGTAGCTACTTGAGCCCGCAAGCAAGCCTTAGGCACCCAAATTTGTCTTGATTGTGGGCTAGCCTTCATCGACTTCTTGGGTACCCAAATAGACTTCACTTTCGCAGAAGAATTTTTGAAAGACTTCTTATTAGTGTCGTGTTGTTGATTACTAATAAGAAGTTTTTCCCGTGTGGTTGGCTTGATCGCAACAGGTTGTTCGCCTTTCCGCACCCAAACTTGTTTCAATGGCTGAGACATTCTGCTTCGCACGTTCTTTTGGCCTCCAGCATAGGTAGTCTTCTGTATTTGATCTGCCTTTGGTTGCTGCATCGCTCTGGCCTTTGGAAAAGAAGGGAGTTCCGTTGCGTCCTTGACTTCTTTATTGAGATCATCATTCCTCTGCATCACATAGTTTTGGACAAGAACAGCATGGTCATCTTCATGTGTACTCCTGGAAGGACCAGGAGTGTGTGCCTTGCCTAATTCCTTGAGTGCTTCATTTTCTAACTCAATTGTAATGCGTTTCTCATTGACCTAAACCTGAAGAAGTCCACTTCTTAGGTTTAAGTTGACTGCATGGTCATAGATCCAATCTTGACCCAAGACCAGAGGCTCAGTGAGGTCCTCATCTTGACACACTAGTACTTTCACTGTCATTAAGACATCTTGAATGTGGAGGGGAAGCTCCACCTCGCCCATGCAAGGGGTTTCCACACCTCCCAATCCTATGAGATATGCCTCTATAGGATTGACTTTTAATTTCAATTCTTGACAGTAAGAGAGTCTCACCGCACTAGTGGCTGCACCTGAGTCAATCAATGCTCGCACAATTTTTGCACTAATTCCTTGTCCTAGCTCTAAGGTCACAAAAGGACGCCGATCAATTATTCTATGAGATCTAATACCCGAAGCTTCACACATTTCCATATGATAGCCTGGGTCCGCATAGTCATCTGCCCTGGGCTGATCCCTACCCTGTCGTCTCAACTTCATCCTTCTGATGCATTCTAAAGCTTCTGCTTGAGCTTCTTCTCGAATTCGCTTTTCTTCCTCTTTGCGTTTCTTGGCAATGTTGAGTCGATTTAGCATCTCTTCAGTAAGAGGTTCCTGATATAACTTGACTCTGCACCCGCTTATGTAGCTAGGTAGAATATCGCCTTCTAATGTGGCTAGTTGTACTGCTCCACTCGTTGAGATCCTATTTATGATCATAGGTCCATAGCCACGCTTCTCTAATTTTCTCGCATGTTGCTTCAGGGTTATACTAAAACTAAATCTCCTGCCTTCAATCCCCTATCCTTAACATGGGCATTTAAGTACGCTTTCTGTCGTTTCTTAGCTGCATGTATCCCTGCGGAAGCCCTTAGTCTTGTTTCTCCAAATCGCTCAAGGTCAAAGATCCTAGAGGAGAGCTCATGGCCCGTCCACTCATGCTCCTGTGCTACTTTCAAGGTCCATAACAAGAAGTCCAATGGTAGCATTGCATTTTGATCGAATACCATCTGAAAAGGTGTGGCTTGGAGTACCGTTTTATAGGCAACTCGGTATGCCCAAACAGCATGATGTAGCTGTTTGTCCCAATCAGAGCGTTTATTATTCACCAATTTAGTCAACACATTGCATAGAATCTTATTTGTGCTTTCTGCTTGCCCATTAGCTTGTGGATGGTAGGGGGCAGACTTCTTGTGTATAACCAAGAACTCTTGGAGAAGATTTTCAATAACTTCATTCAAGAAGTGAGTCCCTCTATCACTGACTAGCTCTATAGGTAGCCCGTATCTTGTGAATACATTCTCAAATAAGAACTTGGTGGTTGTTTGAGCATCATTCTTCGTGGTGGCTTTTACCTTACCCACTTGGTTAGATAGTTTGTGGCCACAATAATATACTCTGCATGCGAACCCTTAGCTGGGGGATTAATAGGACCTACAAAGTCTATTCCCCACTTAGAGAATGCACGTCCACCCATCATAGGCTTTAGTGGCATCTCATCTTTGCGTATAGGATATTGAGTTCGCTGACAAACATCACACCTCTTCACATAGGTATGTGCATCCATGTGAAGGGCTGGCCACCATAATCCTGCAAATAGGATTGCCTTGATCACCCGATCTGGTCCAAAATGTCCTCCTGCTACACCTTGGTGAGCAGTTTCCAAGATCTTGATATATTCACTCTCATGGACACATAGTCTCAGGTAACCATCTTTACCACGCTTGTATATATTATCACCAATGAGTGAGTAATCTAGGGCTTCTTGTTCTAGACTTCTTTGTCTGGCCAGTGTCATATCTTGAGGGAATGTTCTCGTCCTCAGGAAGGCTACTAATGGTTCACTCCAATCTAGCACTATGGACACTTGATAAAGAGTGGCATGTTCCACAGGTGGTTTAGTGCAATAGATTGGGCATTCTTTACACATTTTATGTACGTCAGCTTCCATAGTAGGCCAGTGTACTCCAAACCTCCTTAGTGTCTGTAAAGTTCTCTGCCTCGAATGGTGTTTCTCTAATGCACCTACATGTGCTGATTGCAACCATTTTGCGTACTCGTCCTCTTCCACACAACAAGCCAATATCCCTTGATCTGTCTGTTTGTACATACTTCCTGCTATGATATGGTATTTTTGGGCTTTTACTATCTCCCTATCTTGAGTGTTTATGACTGGGTGGTTGGGCCCGTATGTCAATACTGGCACTAATGGCTTAGCCCACTGAGGTACAACTTCCAAATTAAACAAGTAAGCATCAGGAAGGTCATCTGATACTCCTTATGGGGCTTCTCCAGATGTGAGCCTAGAGAGATGGTCTGCTCTCAAGTGAGTCTTGCCTTTTCTCACCGCAACCTCAAAGTCGTATTCCATTAGCAAGAGAAACCATCTTACTAACGGGCCTGTATTGCATGGTTTGTTTACCAAGTACAATAATGCCTGATGATCGGTAAAAAATTTAAACTTATTTGCAAGCAAATAGTGTCTAAAATTTTTAGCTGCATATACCATGCCTAATCCCTCTCGTTCAGTGGTGGTATAATTTCGTTCAGCTACATTCAACTGTCTACTAGCATAGGCAATTGGAAGATCCATATTACCTTTGCCCGTAGGTTGTGCAAGCACACATCCAATAGCATAATTGGATGCATCCACATGAACATGGAAGGGCTTATTCCAATCTGGTGTGGTCAAGATTGGTGCTGAACACAATCTCCTTTTGAGCTCGTTAAAAGAGTTTTCACATTCATCAGTCCACTCAAAGTTGGTCAAAAGTCTGTACAGTGGCTTGGCAATGATGGCGTACATGTGTATAAAGCGTCGGTAATAGCCACAATGCCCCATGAAAGCTTGTACTTCCTTGACATTCTTTGGCCTAAGTAACTCTGCTATGGCTCTTACTTTCTCTTCATCAGTGGATATGCCATTCTTTGACACTATGTGTCCTAGAATCTTGCCTTGCCTGACCATGAAAACACACTTTTCTGGGTTCAGGCCGACTTGATACTCTCGACATTTGTCAAAAATTTGTCTGAGTTCAGGGATATGGGTTTGTCTAATGTTGGAATGAGCACAAAGATCATCCACATAGACTTCTAAATTCTTCCTCAGGAACTCTTTAAACACATGGCACATCAACCTTTGGAAGGTTGTAGGGGCATTGGTAAGCCCGAATGGCATTACCTGAAAAGCAAATATGCCCCACTCGGTGGCAAAAGCTGTCTTATGCTGATCTTCTGGAGCTATGGCTACCTGATTGTAACCAGAAAATCCATCAAGGAAGCTGTATACTTCCTTGCCTGCTACTCTTTCTAAGAGATGTTCCGTGATAGGAAGCGGATAGTTATCTCGAATAGTGGCTGCATTAACCTTCTTCAAGTTAATGCATACACGTAGTTTTCCATTCTTCTTGGGCACCACTACAATGGGGGATACCCACTCAGTGTGCTCAATCTCATAGATGAATCTAGCTTCTACCAGTCTATATATCTCCTCTTTGATCTTAGCAGCATAATTATCGTTATATGTGTATGGCTTCTGTTTAGAGGGTTTCGCGTCTGAGGTCATGGGAATTGTGTGTGAGCATATGTCTGGGTCTACACCTTTCAAGTCCTTGTAGCTCCAAGCAAAGACATCTTGGTACTCTCTTAGCAAGGCTATCAACTCATACTCCTCTTTTTCCATCAGGTCATGCCCTATGTAAGTGCATCTCTCTTCTCCTTCTTCCATGGCTACAACTATTTTCTTGGTGGTTTGTTTGTTATCATAGGCCTCTCCTGATTGAGCCTCACGTTTTGGCATCCTTACCATGACTCTTCTATCGTCTATCTCATACTTTTTAAAGTTTTCAGGGACCTCAAACAACAATTCTTCCTCTTCTGGTGTGACTTCTCTCTTCTTTCTTTTCTTTCCTTCATCCTTAGGGGTCACTTGTGTGGCTAACCTTACATCGTTTGTAAGCTCTCTGTGTCTCTGGGGTTGAAACTCTACTTCATAGAAGTATTCTTCATCTGATGCAAAAGGTGGATCCATAATGATTGACTCTAGGTCGGAGTCACTTGCATCCTCAAATGCATCAGGGCTAGGTTCGTATTCTTCTAGAACCGCCTCTCCCATGATTGGCTCTATGGAGAAGAGTGAAATGTCATAGCCGTCTTGGTCACAGTGAGGTGTCCATTGTTCTTCATTGATGGCTACATCCATTGTTGCTAAAATTTCTGCCCAGCCGTGAGGTTCAAATTCTTCATCAGGGAATACAACAGGTGCATAGGCTGGGTCTTGAATTGATCTATGTGTTTCCTTCGCACCTACCTCTTTGGCTTTTTCTCTCTTCTCTTCTTCTACTACTACTTTGCACATCCATAAGTGGGTGTCTTCATGCATCCATGAGGATCCTGATCCTATGGAATGCACAGACTCCGTATCATCTTTGGTTCTATGGATGGGGTTCCATTGGATAGGAGGGACATCTCTATGAGAGTAATCCCTGAGATTGACTTTGGTCGTAACACCTAAGTGTTGCAAGTACAATGAGTTGGTTCCCCAATCCTGTACCACTTGCAACTATCGCATAAAAGGTCTTCCCAAAATCATCTCATAGGCATGGTTCTTGCTAAAATCACAGATAGCAAATGTGTGCTCAAACTCCACACCACATGTAGTGAGAGTTATTCCTTCTAGCAAGCCTAAGGGTCTTTCTATGTGACCATCGACCATCTGCAATTTCATTCTCGTCGGCCTAAGTGCTGGCTTGCCCCAACGCTTCCATAGGGAGGTGGTTGCAATATCAACTCCTTCACCTGAGTCTAGAATTGCTTTGGTTGTGTATACTTGATGGGTGATGGGAAGATAGGTGTTTCCTTCTTCTCCTTCACTCATGTCTCCTATCTTGTCTAGAGGAATTTCTGGCACTGTCCTATGAGAACCTACCTGGGAACGTGGTTTGGCTATCTCTGGTACCTATTTGGCTACATGTTTCCATAACTCTGGCCTAACTTTGAGTAGCTCTTCTAAAGTGAGGTTGCACTACACTTTGGTATTCTTTACTACCTCCGTATTCCTAGGTATGACTGAGTCTTCGTTCCTTACCATGACAGTGGGTGCTCTCATATAAGTAGACTTGGCTTCCCATGGGCCTGTGAAGTGGGGTAATTCCTGTAGGGAGTTAGACTCGAAGTCTAACCTCTCTTGAGATTGAGTGCTCTCCTGCTCTTCATAAATGGATGGGATGTCTTGTGGGAATTGGTCATGTGCATCATCCACCAATTCAATGGGAGGAGGGACTTCACTTTCTTTAGCCCATTTGTCTTCTTGAATCTCTCGTAGGAATTCTGGTGTGAACCGATTCATAGAAGAAGATGTGTCTGGCTCCGTAGAGTTAGGCACATAGGCTTCCTGGGCAACTAGGCTTTCTCTTTCACTTGCCTTGCCCTTATTTTGAGAGACATGTTCCTTTTCTGATTGTGCCATTAGCCTCTCCAACCTTTCTAGCAGTCCATCAAAGTGCAACTGCGTCTTAGCTGAACTAGAGATGTTAAAGAGGCGACTTGCTTCAAACATGGTTTGAGCCAATTCCACCATCTTAGCACAAATTTTGGTTCGCTCAAGCTCTAGTTCTACTCTAGGGTAATACTTTTTGTGATCCGTCACATTTGGCCCTTCTTGGATCCTGGCCTGATATGCTTTGAGCATCATATCTAGGGGGTGGTGGAGTAGCATGAGGTGGGTTGGAAGGTGGTGGGTCGGATGGAGATGGGAATGTTGGAGGTGGGGTAGTGTGAGAGGGAGTTGGAGATGTAAGTTCAACTATCGTGGCTTTTGTTTCTCTTAGGCTTTCCTCGAGTTCACTCATCTTCTTAGCCCATTGCCTTTTCATCCTTTCTCGACTATCTCTCCAAGCTCTAGTCCGTTTCTTGGTCATACTCTCTGTTTCACTAACATCTGAGCTCTTTTCTTGGCTTACCCCTTGGTTTTGCTGCAATGCTTGAGCTCTAGTGACCACTTGCACTGGTGCAGTGAAGTCACACTCCATGTGGAGTCGACAACTAACCCAATAACCTTTATAGGGATGATTTTTGGCATATTATTGGGGTTCTTTGGGCAATCTCGTAAGAGATGCTCCTTTCCACAATCTTGGCAAAAGCCTTGGATTGTCACTGACTGGGGTTGTGTAGATGGAGGTAAGGGGCAATCACGAATGAGGTGATCTCCCTGACATCTGTAGCATGGTCCTCTAGGGAATGGGGGTCTCACTTGCCTAGGTTGTGGTCTGGGGTTGGGGTTTGTATACATGACGTTTGCGTAATCTGACTCCCAACTATGTTCACTCGGCTCTTCACTATAGTAGGACTCACCATGTTCAGGAGACTGCATGTAGTAAGCCTGTGGACTATCTATGTGAGTGGAATCAAAACTATGATCACTCGGGTCACTTTCTGAAAGCAATGGAGTCACTGGGACTATGGCTCTATTCAAATTTTCCTCAGCAGATGCATACTTTACAGGAATCACATTAGCTGGGGTTGGAGGTTGTTGAGCTAACACAGGTTGAGGCCTTTGTTGGTTTTGGTAGGGTTGTTGATAGGATTGCTGTGGTCTACCATATTGCTATGGAGGGTACTGGTTCTGGTATCTTCCCTGTTGTGGATAGGGCTGAGGGTAGGTTTGCCTATGTTGGCAGTAGTCAAGGAACTGAAGGACTCACAATACAAGGAAGCCTACGAAGGGAGTCGGAGCGAAGAGAAAGCACAAGCAGACACAGTAGTCAAAGAAGATCTGGCAAGTAGGCCATTTAAATTTTTTATGCATCAAAGAGTTGGGCACACAAGAAGAAGGAGCAAGTAGGGAGCTCCAGGAAATGTATGTCAAAATGTTAGAAGAAATCCCTACAAAAATAGTGATTTTCATCACTAAAAACCATTGTAAATACCATTTCATATTTTTTAGCTCCATTTTGTGCAAGCCAAGGAGTCCTTGAGCTTGAGGAGCTTTAGAAGTACCTCCCTATCAGTTTTCACATTTTTTAGACTCCGTTTGAACCTCCAAATAGGCCCTAGAACCTAATTTTTAACTAGGCCGGACACTAGGTCTGGACATGGCCAAAAGCTAGTGAAAAACTATAAATAGAGATAGAGAGCTCATTTTTGGGGTTAGCTTGTAATTAAATTGAACTTGTATGAGCATTTTGAAAGTAATCTAAAAGAACTCCATTGTCTTCCTCTTTGTTCTTGCTGTGTGTGCGCGTGTGCGTGTATGTGTGTGCATGTTTGTGTGCTTCTCACTCACGCACTTGTGCCTTCACTTGCTCGAGGTCATCATACCATCCTCACGTTTCCCCGGGTTGACATTAAAGGAGGTGCTACTCATCACTGAGCTACACCAAATTTTGGCGTCGTTGCCGGGGATCGAGCTTTGAGGACGAGCGTGTGATGGTAAGACGTAGAGTTGAGACGTTGGAGTCATAGGTATTTTCTTCACTTTTATCTATTTTCTTTTGTTTTTCTCATCACCATCATCATCCTCACCATCTCCCACATCCATCTCCATCATCGCGGAAAATTTCAGTTTTTGGTCATATCACCCCACCCATACCATTTCCCTCATTTCACTTGTGAGAGAGAGCAAGAGAGCGTTTGTGTGCTTGTGATTTTCTGTGTTTTTTGAGATTTTCTCTAGGAATCAGCATCCCCAGCAGCTGCACCAGCTTCAGCAGGTAAAAAATTTGACTGTGCAGGTCTCGAGGCGTTGACCTCTGTCAATCATGACCGACAAAAAAGTTGACTATTTTGCAAAACAAAGTGTATAACCATGATGTGTAGGCCTAGGGCATCCTAAATGTGTGCTTGAAATTTTAAAATTCCTCAGTTTGCTTTCAATCGCGATCGACCTGTCAATCACGATCGACAAACCACGACGAACACTTGCTGACCAACCTGTCAATCGCGATCGACACATCAATCGCGACCGACAGAGTCAACGATCGACTGACCACGACCGACAGAATCTACACGTGACACGTGTAAATTGCGATCGAGCCATCAATCGTGATTGATCAATCAATCGCGACTGACAGCCCCGACGGACCTGTCAATCGCGACCGACCCAGTCAACGATAGCTTGAGCACGACCGACTGAACACTCGCGACAGACCTGTCAATCGCAATCGACATGTTAATCGTGACTGACAGAGTCAACGACCCTTTGACCACGATCGACTGAAAATCCGGGCCATGTGTCAATCGCGATTGACCCATCAATCGCGACTGACAGCCATGACGGACCAGTCAATCACGACTGACACGTCGATCGCGATTGACCTATCAATCGTGATTAACAGAGCTTGCGAACGCGATTGACGGGCAAATTCGGCCAATTTTTTAGGGTAAAAATAGTGGTCTAATTTTGGCAATTTGTGGGGAGCTTTTAAGGGGCTAATAGAGCTTTGTGAGGCCGGCACCCAAAGCATTTCGAGAAGTCCTGTCTGCTTGTTAACCTGTTTTAAATCCTGTTTTAGCCCTAAAACCCTGAATTGGCATAACTTTCTCATACGAACTCCGATTGCTGTGATTTTTGTTTTGTTGGGATTGTTTCCCATAAAGGCAAAAGGCAATTTGGTTAGTGAATTACATGCATGAAAGTGTCTGTCTGTCAACTGAATTCAATTCTTGAGCTAATGGTGGACTTTTTCAGGTTCTTTGAGAGCATCGAAGGGTACTCGAAGCAAGAGTAAGTGCAAGCTTGGGAACACGCTTCCTCGGCACACGAGGGCAACACACAGGGAAAGAAACTCAAGGTTGGAACTTCTCAACACCCTCTGTCAATCCCTAGCATAGGCTAAGTACGGATAGAGGTTTTGATTAATTAGGGATACATTAAGAACGACCAAGTCCAAGAACTCTAATCACTCACGTGCAAGTGCTAGGAGATTACAATTGCGAAACAACCTAAGGGAAAAGAATTTAAATCGAGCAACCACACTCAAAGTACGATAAAACTTAAGTGTTCCTTGCGACAAAGATTAATTGGACAAGAAGTGACACCTTAAGGGCAATTAAAAAAGAACAAGTGACTAATACAAAAGAACTCAGCAACACAAAGTGTACTTGGGAAAATTTGGGATTATTCAATTGGGCTTATGAACCTTAGATCAGGACGACACCTAGGGAGAGATAGACAAAGTCTTAGATCTTCAGAGGCTAGTGTCAATCATACTGCTAGGTCTTGGGCCCAGCAGTTGAGTCATCATTCGTACTACCCTAGCTCTGAGACTAGCGAGTCTGAGATGTCCCACGGTATGGAGAGACCTACAAAAAGTTCAGGAGTGCCATATTTACATAGGGTGGAAGGCCCTTACAAGATGCAACTCGAATACCTTAGGACCAACCAATTAGGTGCTAGCATCTATGAGGACCGCCTAGGAAGATCTGTGGTCCAGATCAAAAACCCTGACCAATCCATTGGACTAGAGCACCCAGCTGTCAAGTTTGAAAACGGAGCCTACCTAGACAAGGAAGGAACAATATATATAGTCACCAGTCATCCAGATAGGGCAGATGAATTTGGGAATGTGATTCCGAGAACGGACTTAGGTGACCTGGAGCAAGAAAACATGGGTATAGAGCCTAGAACCCCCCGAGGCAAATCTGTTCTCACTAGGATTATCACACCAGAGTGGATTCCCCAAGACAATAAGAGCATAGATCTGCTTCTGAACCGAGAGACCGACGAAGCCTTTTGGAGATATAGATCTGATCATCCGAATGAGGTAGGGACAAACATGATATATGAGTTCAAAGATCCTGATAGCCCAGGCAGGGTGACCTACTTGGATCACGCTTCAGAGAGGATCTTTGTGGTTACAGAAAATGATAGGCATGCTTACACATGGAAAGGCGAGTTTATATTTTCCCAACCAAGATCGAATGTGTCCTTTGGTCACCCAGGAGCTGGAACGTCCCGTGCTCATGGAACTCAAAGAGATAGACATAGAGATAGACCGGAGGTAAGCTTTGCCAACCCAGTGGGAAGAGAAAGAACGAGAATGGAGACAAATAGAGTGGAACCTGAGGGGATTAGAGCCCCAAGGAACCAAAGGAATGCGGATGAATTCCCTCTACCAAGACCTAGAGAGCACACGAGGATTTTGAGACCGACTCAGTTAGTTAAGTCCATGAAGAACTACTTCGATGGCACAGGAGACCCATATGATCATGTGGCCGAGTTTAGGCAAGTCTTGAGAGCTGAACAAGTTGAGGACCTATTCACGCAATATAATGCCTTTGGTCTAACACTTAGGAACACAGACCTTACGTGGTTTCAACCATTGAATGAGAGACAGTTCAGGAGCATAGACCAACTCTTAGAGGCTTTCATCACCGAATTCTCTAAAAGTGGCATAAGGCATAATACTTCCTCCTTGATACACAGCTTCAAGCAGACCCCTCAGGAGTCCGTGAGACTTGCAGGGAGAAGGTTTAGGCAATATCTTGAGAGATGCCCTGTTCCAGAGTTACCCACACCAGCCAAACAAGTGGCTTTATTCTTGGATGGATTGCTAAGTACCAAATTGAGGTCGTATGTGTACTTGGACCCTAGGACCATAGAAGAGTGTGTACACATGTGCATCGACATCGAGGATAACCTAGGGGAGGAGTTAGAGCTTTCCAAAATCTACAAAGATTCAAATAGTGCCTTTAGTCTCTCTTCCTCGCAATCCACATCAATTGAGGAACTTGCGGAGAAAGTAGCTCAAAAACTAGGTGTCTCTAGTAAACAAATTCCTAGATTTGCCCCAATAAAGAGGTGTTATACTTGCGGTGGTGACCATATGGCGAACGTATGTCCCATCATGGCTCAACCCCAAGTGAACCCTAACAGCCAATATTGCACCATAGAACGGAAATACACTAATCACACAGCACAGGACTGCCCATACAATAAGCAAGCAGTTAGGCAGACCTACCCTCAGCCCTATCCACAACAGGGAAGATACCAGAACTAGTACCCCCCACAGCAATATGGTAGACCACAACAATCCTATCAACAACCCTACCAAAACCAACCAAGGCCTCAACTTGTGTTAGCTCAACAACCTCCAACCCCAGCTAATGTGATTCCTGTGAAGTATGCTGCTGCTGAGGAAAATTTGAATAGAGCCATAGTCCTAGTGACTCCGTTGCTTTCAGAAAGTGACCCGAATGATCATAGTTTTGATTCCACTCACATAGATAGTCCACAGGCTTACTATATGCAGTCTCCTGAACCTGGTGAATCCTACTATAGTGAAGAACCGAGTGAACCTAGTTGGGAGCCAGAGTATGCAAATCTCATGTACACAAATCCCAACACTAGACCTCAACCTAGGCAGGTAAGACCCCCATTCCCTAGGGGACCATGCTATAGGTGTCAAGGAGATCACCTCATTCGTGATTGCCCAATGCCTGCATCTACACAACCACAATCAATAACAATACAAGGCTTTTGTCAAGATTGTGGAAAGGAGCATCTCTTACGAGATTTCCCAAAGAATCCAAATAATATGCCAAAAATAACTCCAATTAACGTTATTGGCTTAGTTGTAGACTCCACAAGAAGTGTCACTTCCACTACACCAATGCAAGTGGTCACTAGAGCCCGGGCTTTGCAACAGAACCCAGGAATAGGTCAAGAGAAGAGTGCAGAGGTTAGTGAAACCGAGAGCATAGCCAAGAAACGGTCGAGATCGTGGAGGGATAGCCGAGAGAGAATGAAAAGACAATGGTCTAAAAAGATGAGCGACTTAGAAGAAAGCATAAGAGAAACAAAAGCCAAAATTGTTGAACTCACCTCTCAAACAAACTCTCACATACCACCACCACCCTCATTTCCATCACCATCTAACCCACCATCTGTCCACCTACCTCAGACCATCCCACCATCCCCTAGAGCAGGATCAGTATTAGCTGACCCCACTCCTGAAGACATAGACATGATGCTTAAGGCTTATCAAGCCAGAATCCAAGAAGGGCCAAATGTGATGGATCATCACAAGTGCTACCCTAGAGCTGACCTAGAGATAGAAAGAACCAAGCTGTGTGCAAAAATGGTCGCGTTGGCTCAGACCATGTTTGAAGCCAGTCACCTCTTCAACTACTCTGGCTCAGCTAAGACACAATTGCACTTGGATGGAATCCTAGAGAAGTTAGAGAGCATAATTGCAAAATCTGCCAAGGAAGAAAAAAATCAAGGAAGAGATGAGGCAAGTAAAAGAATAAGCCTTCCCCCACAGGAAGCTTTTGTGCCCAATTCCACTGAACCAGACACCTCCTCTTGTATGAATAGGTACACACCAGAATTCCTACGAGAGATTCAAGAAGACAAATGGGCTAAAGGTTGATGACACACATGATCAATTCCCACAAGATATTCCTTCCATTTATGGAGAGCAGGGGAGTGCACAAAGTCAAGAGAGGTTAGACTTCGAGTCTAACTCCCTACAGGAATTACCCCATTTCACAGGCCCATGGGAAGCTAAGTCTACTTGTATGAAAGCACCCACGGTCATGGTACGAAATGAGGACTTAGTCATACCTAGGAATACGGAGGTAGTGAAGAACACTAAAGTGCAGTGCAATCTCACTTTAGAAGAGCTACTCAAGGTTAGGCTAGAGCTATGGAAACATGTAGCCAAACAAGTACCAGAGATAGCAAAACCTCGTTCCCAGGTAGGATCTCATCACACAATGCCAGAGATACCTTTGGACAAGATAGGAGATATAAGCGAAGGAGAAGAAGGAAACACCTATCTTCTCGTTACCCATCAGGGATACACCACCAAGGCAATTTTGGACTCGGGCGCAGGTGTTGCAATTGCTACCACTTCCCTATGGAAGCGTTGGGGCAAGCCAGCACTCAAGCCCACGAGGATGAAATTGCAAATGGCCGATGGCCACATTGAAAGACCTTTGGGACTACTAGAAGGAATAACTCTCACTACATGTGGTGTTGAGTTTGAGCACACTTTTGCCATATGTGACTTTAGCAAAAATCATGCCTATGAGATGATTTTGGGAAGACCATTTATGCGACAGTTGCAAGTAGTACATGATTGGGGAACCAATTCCTTGTATTTGCAACATTTAGGTGTCACCACCAAAGTGAATCTCAAAGATTACTCTCATAGGAATGTACCCCCCATTCAATGGAACCCCATCCATAGAGCCAAGGATGACACGGAGTCTGTGCACTCCATAGGATCAGGATCCTCATGGATGCATGAAGACACTCACTTATGGATGTGTAAAGTGGTAGTGGAAGAAGAGAAGAGAGAAAAGGCCAGAGAGATAGGTGCAAAAGAAACCCATAGATCCATTCAAGACCCAGCCTATGCACCTGTAGTATTTCCTAATGAAGAATTTGAGCCTCATGGTTGGGCAGAAATTTTAGCAACAATGGATGTAGCCATCAACGAAGAACAATGGACACCCCACTGTGATGAGGATGGCTATGACATTTCAGTTTTCTTAATAGAGCCAATCATGGGAGATGCAATTTTAGAAGAGTGCGAACCTAGCCCTGATGCATTTGAGGATGCAAGCGACTCTGATCTAGAGTCAATCATTATGGACCCACCTTTTGCATCAGATGAAGAATACTTCTATGAAGTAAAATTTCAACCCCAGAGACACGGAGAGATAACAAATGATGTAAGGTTAGCTACACAAGTGACCCCTAAGGATGAAGGAAAGAAAAGAAAGAAGAGAGAAGTCACACAAGAAGAGGAAGAATCTTTGTTTGAGGTCCCTGAAAACTTTAAAAAGTATGAGATAGATGACAGGAGAGTCATGATAAGAATGCCTAAACGAGAGGCACAATCAGGAGAAGCCTATGATAACAATGAAACCACCAAGAAAATAGTGGTAGCCCTAGAAGAAGGAGAGGAGAGATGTACGTACATAGGCCATGACCTAACAGAGGAAGAAGAGCATGCGTTAATAGCCTTGCTAAGAGAATACAGAGATGTATTCGCTTGGAGTTACAAGGATTTGAAAGGTGCTGACCCAGACATATGCTCACACACAATTCCCATGACCTCAGACGCGGAACCCTCTAAGCAAAAACCATACACATATAATGATAATTATGCTGCTAAGATCAAAGAGGAGATAGATAGACTGGTAGAAGCTGGATTCATCTATGAAATTGAGCACACTGAGTGGGTATCCCCCATTGTAGTGGTGCCCAAGAAGAATGGAAAGCTACGTGTGTGCATTAACTTGAAAAAGGTCAATGCAGCCACAATTCGAGATAACTATCCGCTGTCGGGTCGTGAGAGATGCTCGGATGGTGGATCAAGTCATCCGCCTAAATCGTTCGGCACACGCGGGGTGTCTGTAGCAAACTCAGGTACAAGTATAACTTTTCCTAAGGTCCGTAAGGTGAAGCGTTCCTATAAAGTTCAACTGCATCAAAATAAGAAGGTAGGATAATCTTTTCACTAACTATTTGATCTTTTATAGTTTCGTTTGTTTCTTCTTGGATAGTTTCTACGTTTCTATCTACAGTTGGAGGAAAATTTTCTTCACTAACACTAGGAGGAACAGTAGAAAGGAAAGTTATAGTTGTTCTAAGATCGTGCAAAGATTCTTCTACTATGACTGCTTTTATTGATTCTTTATCTTCTATTGGTTTTGGAAACAACAATTCAAAAGTTGATGAAGGTAGAAAGGTGTTACTAGAAGAATTTTCTTTAGACATAAAAGATGATACTAAATGAATAACCAAAGTCCTATACAACCTCAAGGATGATGTTTAAAAACTGACAGTCTAAAAGATAGCCTATACAAGCTAATAAAAGTTTCAAACTAAGGACAATCTCTGTTTGCTTTTCAAACTTCAGGTCACATGTGTATCTCCAGTTCGCCACTAGCTTCAGTTCACCAAGAGGCTGCAATTCTTCATTAAACAAATCTTCAGTTCACCAAGAGGCTGCAATTCTTCATAAATCAAATCTGAAAAAAAGACATGCACTTGTGAGCACGTACTCCCTTCTTAAATAGATGTGAGTAGCCCACCATAGCCTACAATTCTCTTTAGATAACTCAACCAATTACCTAAATTGACTCCACATCACTCCAACAACACTCAACAAGAAAAAAGGCGTGGGATTTTCCTTTATGTGAATTTCCCCAATTTTCAACTAACCATTTAAATATCCTATGGACCAAATACTTTAGAATTTAAATAACTTTTCATTTCTTCTTTTTTATTTATTTAAATACTAAACTTTAGAATAAATACTATACCTTAGGCTAAAATTTAATGTAACCTATTTTAATTATTACCTTAGGCTTAGTGAAATTAAATAATTAATATATTTATCTAATATTTTAATAAGGTTCCATATGATAAAATTAACCTATTTAACAATTTATTTATAAACTACATCTCACTTATTTAGTCATTTAACCTTAGGTTTACCCTACAACTAACTTTAAACCACATCAATTAACTCTAACTAACCCATAAACCTATTCTCTAACCTTCCATAACCCTCTAGGGTGAATATTTAACCCTTACTTAACCTTAAAACTTAACTAGAACCCTATAATTCATGTTCAAAACCTATATGTAACCCTTAAATATCCTTACATTTACTTTCAAAACATAAATATACCCTTAACTAACCCTTGAATTTTTATCTATAACCTTAAATACTATTAAGAAAACATTTGGCTAAATACTTCCCTTCTTGTTATTGATCAACAATTTCTTTTCCTACAAAATTAAAGTCAAATATTAGTCAAAATTTCATAATGTAACCAAACTTATATCAATCAATTAATATTTTAATTTTTGAAATATTTTAAGAGTAACAATTCTTTCCGACATCGCTTCCTATCACAGAACATCTCTTAGAAAGAGTAGCAGGCAAGGAAGTGTACAGCTTCCTTGATGGATTTTCGGGCTACAATCAGGTAGCCATTGCTCCGGAAGATCAACATAAGACAGCTTTTGCCACAGAGTGGGGCATATTTTCCTTTAGATTAATGCCATTTGGGCTTACCAATGCACCCGCTACCTTCCAGAGGCTGATGTGTCACGTGTTTAAAGAGTTCTTGAGAAAGAATTTGGAGGTCTATGTTGATGATCTCTGTGCTCATTCCAACATCAGACAGACACATATACCTGAACTCAGACAAATCTTTGACAAATGCAGAGAATATCGTCTGCTTGAACCCAGAAAAGTGTGTTTTCATGGTCAGGAAAGGCAAGATTCTAGGACACATAGTGTTAAAGAATGGCATATCCACCGATGAAGAGAAAGTAAGAGCCATAGCCGAGTTACCTAGGCCAAAGAATGTCAAGGAAGTACAAGCTTTCATGGGGCATTGTGGCTATTACCGACGCTTTATACACATGTACGCCATCATTGCCAAGCCTCTGTATGGACTTTTGACTAACTTTGAGTGGACCGGTGGATGTGAAAACTCCTTCAATGAGCTCAAAAGAAGATTGTGTTCAGCACCAATCTTGACCACACCAGATTGGAATAAGCCATTTCATGTTCACATGGATGCATCCAATTATGCTATTGGATGTGTACTTGCACAACCTACGGGCGAAGGCAATATGGATCTTCCAATTGCCTATGCTAGTAGACAGTTGAATGCGGCTGAACAAAACTATACAACCACTGAACGAGAGGGATTAGGCATGGTATATGCAGTTAAAAAGTTTAGACACTATTTGCTTGCAAATAAGTTTAAATTTTTTACCGATCATCAGGCATTATTGTACTTGGTAAACAAGCCATGCAATACAGGTAGATTGGTGAGATGGTTTTTCTTACTAATGGAATACAACTTTGAAGTTGTGGTGAGGAAAGGGAAGACTCACTTGAGAGTAGACCATCTCTCTAGGCTCACATCTGGAGAAGCCCCACAAGGAGTATCGGATGACCTTCCTGATGCTTACTTGTTTAATTTGGAAGTTGTACCTCAGTGGGCTAAGCCATTAGTGCCAGTACTTACATACGGGCCTAATCACCCAGTCATAAACACTCAAGATAGAGAGGTAGTAAAAGCACAGAAGTACCATATCATGGCAGGATGTATGTACAAACAGACCGATCACGGGATATTGGCTTGTTGTGTGGAAGAGGACGAGTACGCAAAATGGTTGCAATTAGCACATGTAGGTGCATAAGAGCAACACTACTCAAAGCAAAGAACTTTACAGACACTTAGGAGATTCGGAGTGCATTGGCCTACTATGGAAGCTGATGTCCATAAGTTGTGCAAGGAATGCCCGATCTGCTGCACTAAACCACCCGTGGAACATGCCACTCTATATCAAGTGTCCATAGTACCGGATTGGAGTGAACCACTAGTAGCCTTTCTGAGGACGAAGACATTCCCTCAAGATATGACATTGGCCAGACAAAGAAGTCTAGAATAAGAAGCCCTAGATTACTCACTCATTGGTGGTAATCTATACAAGCGTGGTAAAGATGGTTACCTGAGACTATGTGTCCATGAGGGTGAATATCTCAAGATCTTAGAAACTGCTCACCAAGGTGTAGCAGGAGGACACTTTGGACCAGATCGGGTGATCAAGGCAATCCTATTTGCAGGACTTTGGTGGCCGACCCTTCACATGGATGCACATACTTATGTGAAACGGTGTGACATTTGTCAGCGAACTCAGTATCCCATACGCAAAGATGAGATGCCTTTAAAATCTATGATGGGTGGACGTGCATTCTCTAAGTGGGGAATAGACTTTGTAGGTCCTATTAATCCCCCAGCCAAGGGTTCACATGCTGAATATATCATTGTGGCCACAGACTATTTAACCAAGTGGGTAGAAGTGAAAGCTACCACAAAGAACGATGCTCAAACGACAGCTAAGTTCTTATTTGAGAATGTATTCACAAGATACAGACTACCTATAGAACTAGTTAGTGATAGAGGGACTCACTTCTTGAATGAGGTAATTGAAAATCTTCTCCAAGAATTCTTGGTAGTACATAAGAAGTCTGCCCCCTATCACCCACAAGCTAATGGCCAGGCTGAGAGCACAAATAAGATCCTATGCAATGTGTTGACTAAGTTGGTAAATAATAAACACTCTGATTGGGACAAACAGCTACACCATGCTGTTTGGGCATACCGAGTGGCCTATAAAACGATACTCCAAGCCACACCCTTTCAGATGTTATTTGGCCAAAATGCGGTGCTACCTCTGGACTTCTTAATTCCCACATTGAGAGTAGCACAGGAGCATGAGTGGACGGGCCATGAACTCTCTTCGAGAATTTTTGACCTCGAACGATTAGGTGAGACAAGACTGAGAGCTGCCACATGAATATATGCAGCTAAGAAACGACAGAAGGCGTATTTTGATGCCCATGTTAAAGATAAAGGATTAAAGGCCGGAGACTTAGTTTTGGTATATACTCTGAAACAACATACGAGAAAGCTAGAAAAACGTGGTTATGGACTTATGATCATAAATAGGATCTCGACTAGTGGAGTAGTCTAGTTAGCCACACTCAAAGGCGAAATTATCTTGAGCTACATAAGTGGATGCAAAGTCAAGTTGTATCAGGAACCTCTCACCGAGGAAATGCTCAATCGACTCAACACTGCCAAGAAACGTAAAGAAGAGGAAAAACGAGTTCGAGAAGAAGCACAGGCAGAAGCCTTGGAACGCATCTGAAAAATGAAGATGAGAAGACAGGGACGAGATCAGCCAAGGATAGATGACTATGCGAACCCAAGATATCATATGGCTATGTGTGAAGTCTCAAGTGTAAGCCCCCATAGAATAGTTGACTGACATCCTTTTGTAACCTTGGAGATAGGACAAGGGAAGAGTGCAAGGACTGCACGGGCCTTGATTGACTCAGGTGCAGCCACTAGTGCCGTTAAACTTTCTTACTGTCAAGAGTTGAAATTAAATGTCAATCCTATAGAAGCATATCTCATAGGATTGGGAGGTGTGGAAACCCCTTGCATGGGCAAGGTGGAACTCCCCCTCTACATTCAAGATGTTCTAATGACAGTTAAAGTACTAGTGTGTCAAGATGAGGACCTCACTGAACCTCTTGTCTTGGGTCAAGATTGGATCTATGATCATGCAGTCAACCTAAACCTAAGAAGTGGACTTCTTCAGGTATGGGTAAATCAGAGTCGAATTACAGTTGAGTTAGATAATGGAGCACTCAAGGAACTAGGAAAGGCACAGACTCCTGGTCCTTCCAGGGATACACATGAAGTTGACAATGCTATTCTTGTCCAAAGCTATGTGATGCAGAGGAATGATGATCTCAATAAAGAAGTCAAGGACTCAATGGAACTCCCTTCTTTTCCAAAGGCCAGAGGGAGGGAGCAACCAAAGGCAGATCAATTACTGAAGACTACCTATGCTGGAGGCCAAAGGAACGTGCGAAGCAGGATGTCTCAACCATTGAAACAAGTGTGGGTGCGGAAAGGCGAGCGTCCTATTGTGGTCAAGCCACAACAACTATCTCAACTTCCTATTAGTAATCAACGACATGATACTAATAAGAAGACTCCCAAAAATTCTTTTGTGAAAGTGAAATCTATCTAGGTACCCAAGAAGTCGATGAAGGCTGGCCCACAATCAAGACAAATTTGGGTGCCTAAGGCTTGCTTACGGGCTCAACTAGTCACACACAAATCACACCATACACGACAGGGTTCACTCACTCAAAGAGCCGATGCCAACTCTCATTCAACACAAACAAACGCACATTTACACATGAGCACGGGCGGAATCACTTGCAAATGGGCCCCTATACAGCCTCATTTCCAAGCAGACACCCTCATAAAGCCCTCTAGAGTCTCCACAAAACCAAAACATAAAGTCATTCATTGTGTTTGGCAACCAAAAGATTGTAATAAACCCCCCGATCCCATTTGTACATTCCTCTCCACCTACTAACTGCATCTTTTCACTTAGCTCAGAGGATTTACAACACACACAATCATCGAGCACTCACTGATTGACTAACTCATCATTCACCTCATGTTAATATTGTAAGGGGGACAACAATTGTTCTAACTTGTCCTTTACAATGTTAACGCCTGCTTCTATATTCTCACAGAACTAGCAAGCAAGTTGTAACATGGAAGAACCCGGAGGCACCAGTTCCCAGGCAGGGTCTAGCGCACAGATTGTGGACATTGAAGCCCTCCTCCTTGAACCACAACTCACTGAGAGGCCTAAAGAGCTTCAAGCGGTGCATGTGCTTCCCATTTAGGACCCTCCTCAGGGACACCTTCTCAAGTGGGGAAACATGCTCATTGGTTTAGTGATGTCGCGGGGCCATTGGGTGATGGCACCTACTTCTGGGAAGCAGAAATTGAGTTCAATGGCAAATGGGGATGCTACCATTTCTTCACTCGCGAATTTGAGAAATATCAGAATGCAGAAGTAATGCGATCGGTATGGACCAAGGCGGGCTTGGACAACTATTTCAGGGCACATTTGCCTAAGCCAGACTTCCTACGCTGCTCCTATTTTATCAGTACCATCACTCCTAGCAGGGCCAGGGGCGGCGATAGTACTTTTGTGCTACCCTCACTGTTGCCAGGCCACGGACTCAAGAGATTCAAATTGACCCTCAATTTGGTACGGGAAGCATTGAACATGCAAGGTATGCATATCCCCACTGAGAAAGAAACATTGGTTCGGGCAGGATGAAGCATAAGGATCTCAATAAATTGAAGGACATGGTAGCAATGACACCTACCATTGCTCTCCACCTACGAACGATCATGCAACATTTTGCTTTTCCCACCCAAGAACGCTTCACTATACCAGTCAAAAAAGATATGGTTCAACTTGTACTTGGCGGAGACAGAGAATCTCACCATCAATATACCACATTGGATCATAGATCAGATCCACCTAGCCCATCAACGATGGAATAAGAAATAGAAGAATGTGCTTCATGGATGCTGTGCCCTGACAAAAATAATTTACAGATGCTTAGCGTATGACGTGCCCATTCAAAGAGGACTAGTATGGTCCAGGGCCCAAGAATTCCAAAGACGGCTGTCAACGGCGGGTCCTCCATCGAAGAAGATGAGAGGGGGAGTTCAATTACCATGTGCCCAAGCAAGGGGAGCCACCACCACACCAGAGGTGACCCCTCCACAAACACGACGTGTCTGACCATTTACCATTCGCCTGCCCAGACCAAGCGTCGAAGGACCCAATCTGGTGTTCCCTCCGATTCCATCGGACTTGGAGTTCCCACAAGGTTACACCCTTGCTGATTTGACAGATGAAGAAATTGCCCGTTTGATCAATGAGTCTAACCTGGAGACAGAAGCAGAGCAGACCCAAGGACAACAACCCACGACTACAACTTCAGCCCCGACCCAACCGAGAGTAGTAGAAGTAGAAGAGGATGAAGAAGAGACAGAAGAAGAAGAAGCAAACGAGGAGTATGATCAAGAATATGAAGAACTATCAGAACTAGCAAGTGCCTCGACATACTCGGCCCAAATAAAAAGATTATACGAAACCATGAAGCGAGTACAAGAACAACACAAACTGTCGCTCGAGAAAGGAAAGATGATCATGAGCCAAATGTTAGCCGAGGAAGGTGTGGATGACATGTTTATTGAATCAATGAACCTGCACGATGACACGGTAGGTTTAGATGAGGCTGTTCATGCAGCCATGGCTTATATTCATCCATTTGAGAAACGAGTGCCTACTCGCCCCATGCAATCTGGCAAACAAATCCATATCAATGTATCAAAGCCACGAGGTAACACACAAACAGAAGAACATAAGGAGGAACCACTCTCACCACCCACCTCACCTCTCACTACACAAGTCACCTCACCACCTGGCACTACCATGCCTATTCCTGGCATTACCACATTCGTCATGGGAATTCCTCTCTCTCCCGGCATCCGATTCGGAGGAGCTACCATGCCCACTTTCACAACACTCTTCACAAATATCACATCCACCCCACCCACTGTTCCCATCTACACAGTCACACACACGTTCGACACAATGGAAACATCACCAACCACAACACCACTCCCTCCCCCCACACATCCTCAATCTCCCATACCCCCTCCACCTACCTCACCACTTGACTCCACAACATTCACAACTCCCTTTCCCTTCCCCATTCCCCCTGCATCTTCATCTTTCCCTGCATCGTTTAATGTAAATAGTATATTCATGGCATTACATCAATGTGTGTATCAACTTCAGAGTGAGTATCAGGCCCTCGAAGACCGTCATCATCAACTGACTACGAATCATCAACAACTACAGAGACGGCTTACAATTATAGAAGAAGAAAATGCAGACCTCAATCAACGTTACACCACACTCGAGCAAGCTCATCAAACCCTCCTGGAGACACCCCAACCATCACAAGTGCCAGGAGTCAAATAACTCGAAGCTTTACTAGAAGTCTACCAAGCAGATAATCTAAGAGTCCGGCGTAATTTGACTCTACTTAGAAAACACATGGCTACCACACTTGAAGAAAACAAGTGGCTGCAGAAGCAAAACAAAGAAAACCTGGAAGCTGCCATGGAAACCTCTCCCCACGAAATCGACCCAGAACAATTCAAAGCAGTCCCCTCAGACACAATGAAGACAATCTTGGAAAGCTATGCAGATCTGTTAGAAGCACATGACGATTTGGAAAAGGAACGGGATGCGCTACGCCGCCAGCTCAGGGAACAAGAGGCACAACCCAAAGTTATAGAAACAACCACGACTTCAGAGGAAGTAAAGGCATTAACAGAGCAGGTGGCAGAATCGCAGAAGAAGTTACTGGAATATGAAATACAACCCTCTCCAATTGTAGAACCAGAGCCAGATGAGTTGGTACCCATTGAGGTAGACAAATCATATGAGGAACCATATGTTCCTATGCCGATGCCAGGAGGTCAGCAAACCTCAAAAGGAATGGATACCTCTGAAGTCGAAGTACCCGAATGGCTCCAGACACTCAAAAAGACAGCGAAAACCCATGAAGATCGAGTGGCAATCCAAATCCAATCAATGGCCAAATTAGAAGACACCATCATAAAGTCAGAGTATTTCCGTAGTATGTCTCATCATAGATGGATAGGCACCAACGACGATCAGTATGTGCCATACTGTGTACTCCTGGCAAATTACAACACAGAGATTCAATGACGATGTGGCAAGGCCCCAACCTTTGCCACACAATTTGGGCCCGATGATATCCCAGAGAGTGCTAAAAAAGGATCCATTCATCAACCCACCTGGAGGATCCGTCTTCTTGAGACCTATCCCGAGATGGTTCGTACTTGGACTAACATGCCACTCTTTATTAAATACAATCCCTGTTATGTTCTAGTCTTCCACACACGCACCTGGCCCGAATTTACCATTGTTGTAAAGAACATCAAAGGTTGTGCAAAGTGGTTAAATTATGTCTATCTAGCACCTCCACAAGGATCTCCTACTGTTGCTTACATGATTTCTACAATCTGTCACTGGAGCATTCACCTACAGAACACCCCTGATGTGATGGCACAGATGTGCATGAAGATCTTTGAATTAATGCTCATCACATTCAGGACATTTAAGAATATCAAGGACCCCCACTTTTCAGGAGTTGGCTTCACTACAGGCAACCAAGATCTGGTATATGACATGAGCACTACCCCCTCAATAAAGGTAGTATATGCCTGGCACGCAAGAATAAAATACCTCCCTGCATGCTTCAAGCATACCTTCGAGGAGATGTTCATCACAGGGTTCTGGGAATATCACTCAGAAATATTTGTACCCAAGCCCTCACATCTCCTCCAACTATTCGCTGTGGAGAGGACCATCTACTCAGATCAATTGCGGGTGCCCCATCGAGACGTCCTAGGTCCAGTCGATTGGGATGCATTGTTAACAGACCTAGCACAGGGGCTATGATTAGAAGAACACCACCTTGCTTCCGATGTGGTGCATTATTACGTCCAATGCACAGCTAGGCAAGGGTCTGTCAGAGATGACAGACGCGAGAGAGGGGGGGTGTTGGCAGTAGTCAAGGAACTGAAGGACTCACAAGACAAGGAAGCCTACGAAGGGAGTCGGAGCGAAGAGAAAGCACAAGCAGACATAGTAGTCAAAGAAGATCTGGCAAGTAGGCCATTTAAAATTTTCATGCATCAAAGAGTTGGGCACACAAGAAGAAGGAGCAAGTAGGGAGCTCCAGGAAATGTATGTCAAAATGTTAGAAGAAATCCCTACAAAAATAGTGATTTTCATCACTAAAAACCATTGTAAATACCATTTCATATTTTTGTAGCTCCATTTTGTGCAAGCCAAGGAGTCCTTGAGCTTGAGGAGATTTAGAAGTACCTCCCTATCAGTTTTCACATTTTTTAGACTCCGTTTGAACCTCCAAATAGGCCCTAGAACCTAATTTTTAACTAGGCCGGACACTAGGTCTAGACAGGGCCAAAAGCTAGTGAAAAACTATAAATAGAGCTAGAGAGCTCATTTTTGGGGTTAGCTTGTAATTGAATTGAACTTGTATGAGCATTTTGAAAGTAATCTAAAAGAACTCCATTGTCTTCCTCTTTGTTCTTGCTGTGTGTGCGCGTGTGTGTGTATGTGTGTGCATGTTTGTGTGCTTCTCACTCACGCACTTGTGCCTTCACTTGCTCAAGGTCATCATACCATCCTCACGTCTCCCCGGATTGACATTAAAGGAGGTGCTACTCATCACTGAGCTACAGCCTAACTGCTTGCTTAGTGTATGGGCACTCTTGTGCTGTGTGATTTGTGTATCTCCGTTCTATGGTGCAATATTGGCTACTACGGTTCACTTGGGGTTGAGCCATGATGGGACATACGTTCGCCATGTGGTCACCACCGCAAGTATAGCACCTCTTTACTGGGGCAAACCTTGGAATTTGTTTGCTAGTGACACCTAGTTTTTGAGCTACTTTCTCCGCAAGTTCCTCAATTGATGTGAATTGCGAGGAAGAGAGGCTAGAGGCACTATCTGAGTCTTTGTAGATTTTGGAAAGCTCTAACTCCTCCCCTAGGTTATCCTCGATATCGATGCACATGTGTACACACTCTTCTATAGTCCTAGGGTCCTTCAAGTACACATATGACCTCAATTTGATACTTAGCAATCCATCCAAGAATAAAGCCACTTGTTTGGCTGGTGTGGGTAACTCAGGAACATGGCATCTCTCAAGATATTGCCTAAATCTTCTTCCTACAAGTCTCACGGTCTCTTGAGGGGTCTGCTTGAAGCTATGTATCAATGAGGAAGTATTATGCCTTATGCCACTTTTAGAGAATTCAGTGATAAAAGCCTCTAAGAGTTGGTCTATGCTCCTGAACTATCTCTCATTCAATGGTTGAAACCACGTAAGGGCTGTGTTCCTAAGGGTTAGACCAAAGGCATTATACTGCGTGAATAGGTCCTCAACTTGCTCAGCTCTCAAGACTTGCCTAAACTCGGCCACATGATCATATGGGTCTCCTGTGCCATCGAAGTAGTTCTTCATGGACTTAACTAGCTGAGTCGGTCTCAAAGTCCTCGTGTGCTCTCTAGGTCTTGGTAGAAAGCATTTATCCACATTCCTTTGGTTCCTTGGGTCTCTAAGTCCCTCAAGTTCCGCTCTATTTGTTTCCGTTCTTGTTCTTTCTCTTCCCACTGGGTTGGCAAAGCTTACCTACAGTCTATCTCTATGTCTGTATCTTTGAGCTCCATGAGCTTGGGACATTCCAGCTCCTGGGTGACCAAAGGACACATTCGATCTTGGTTGGGGGAAAATAAATTCACCTTTCCAAGTGTAAGTATGCCTATCATTTTCTGTAACCACAAAGATCCTCTCTGAAGTGTGATCTAAGTAGGTCACTCTGCCTGGGCTATCAGGATCTTTGAACTCATATATCATGATTGTTCCTACCTCATTCCGCTGATCAGATCTATACCTCCAAAAGGCTTCATTAGTCTCTTGGTTCAGGAGTAGATCTATGCTCTTATTGTCTTGGGGAATCCACTCTGGTGTGATAATCCTAGTGAGAACAGATTTGCCTTGGGGGGTTCTAGCTTCTACACCCATGTTTCCTTGCTCCAGGTCATGTAAATCCGTTTCCGGGATCACGTTTCCAAATTCGTCTGTCCTATCTGGATGACTGATGACTACATATATTGTTCCTTCTTTGTCCAAGTATGCTCCATTTTCAAACTTGATAGCTGGGTGCTCTAGCCCAATGGATTGATCTGGGTTTTTGATCTAGACCACAGATCTTCCTAGGCCATCCTCATAGATGCTAGCACCTAATCGGTTGGTCCTAAGGTATTCGAGTTGTGTCTTGTAAGGGCCTTCTACCCTATGTAAATATGGCACTCATGAACTTCTTGTAGGTCTCTCCATACCTTGAGACATCTCAGACTCACTAGTTTCAGAGCTAGGGTAGTGCGAATAGTGGCTCAACTGCTGGGCCCAAGTCGTAGCAGTATGATTGACACTAGCCTCTGAAGACCTAAGACTTTGTCTATCTCTCCCTAGATGTCGTCTTGATCTAAGGTTCATATGCTTAGCTGAGCAATCCCAATTTTTACCCAAGGTACAACCTCGTTGCTGAGTTCTTTTGTATCCGTCACTTGATTCTTTTTAGTTGATTATTGTGTTTATGATCTTGTCTGATATCACGTCGCCAGGGACACTTGAGTTAATTTCCGCACTTGAATGTTGATCGTCTCACGTTAGGTTCTTTTCCTTTAAAGTTGTCGGTCACACACAGGTTATCTCTTGACTTGAACTTGATTTCTTAGATAGTCTTGACTTGTCTCATGCCTATCGTTGCCCTGACTTACTTCTAGCACTACTCGAACTTAGCCTAAGCTAGAAATGGACAGAGGGCGTTGAGAATATTCCAACCTCTCTTGCAGATCCCGTGCTCTTTGGTGCTCAAGAACCCAGTTCTCAAGCTTGCAGATTACCGCTTGCTTTGGATGCCTTCTAGTGCTCTCAGTGGACCTGTGAAAGTCCCAAAGTTAGCTCAAGACTTAGATTCAAAGGACACAAAAAATCACTTTCATTCATGTAATTCATATGTCAATTTGCACCATGTCTTTCTGGAACACAATTCTAGAGATCCCTGAGTTTTCCTCCCCCTGGATATGGTTCACTTAAAAATACTATGTCTAATAATCCTGGTATTAATTTTACCATAACCAGTGGAAGTTTTGGTTGTACTCCCCGCGAGCTTTCCAACAAAACAAGAATCACAGCAATCGGATTTCGTATGAGGAAGATATGACAGTTCAGGGATCTAGGGTCAAAACAGGGTACAACAGGTCATCAGGAAAACAAGATTTTCTCTCAAGTTACAAGTGTCGGAACCTCACAAATCACTATTTGCTTGATAAGCATGCCTATAATTTTTCCCAAAATCAAGTAATATAAACCCTAGAAAATTGGCCGAAAAAGCCTGTCAATCGCGATCGACAGGTCTGTCAATCGCGATCGACAGGTCTGTCAATCGCGATTGGCAGAGGTGTCCGTCGGGGCCTGTCGGTCGCGATCGACACGTCAATCGCGATCGACAGTGTCAATCGCGATCGACAGAGTCGGTCGTGAGTCCTGTCAATCGCGATCGATGGTGTCAATCGCGATCGACACTTTTTCCGGGATTTTCATCGTAATTTCAGTCGATCGAGGATGTGTCCGTCGTGATGGACACGTGGCAACATGAATTTTTGTGTCAATCGTCAACTTTCAGTTGGTCGCGATCGACAGTGTCAATCGTGATTGACTGAATCCTATGCGGCAGTCGGTTGGTCATGAGGTCTGTCGGTCGCGATCGACACGTCAGTCAGTCACGATTGACAGGGTCTGTCGATCGTGGCTATCGATCGCGATTGGCAGAGGAACTCGGAATTTTTTTACTGTGTTTAGTGATTTAGGATGTGCTCCTCATGTGTATCATTATGGTGTACTTTGTTTTACCAAATAGGCGATTTTTCTGTCGATCGTGATCGACAGATGTCGACGACACAGAGTTAGTTTCGAGCTTGTCCGTACCTGCATAGCCTGCTGGACAGGGTGATACAACAACAACCTGCAAGAGTGCTCAAGAAACAAGCAAAAAATCCAAGCACACAAGTCGCTCTCTCGCTCTCTCTCACAAGTGGAATGAGGGAAATGGGAGGTAGAAGGTGATATGATAAAAAACTGAAATTTTTGCAATGATGGAGATGGAGATCGGATATGGTGAGGATGATGGTGAGGTAAGAAAGAGAAAAATAAGAAAAAGTAAAGAGATTACCTACAACGCCAACATCACAACTCTACGTCTTACCATTACACGCTCGTCCTCAAAGCTCGATCTCCGGCAACAGCGCCAAAATTTGGTGTAGCTCAGTGATGAGTAGCACCTCCTTTAATGTCAATCTTGGAAGACGTGAGGATGGTATGATGACCTCGAGCAAGTGAAGGCACAAGTGCGTGAGTGAGAAGCACACCAACATGCACACACATACACACACACGCGCACACACAACAAGACAAAGAGAAAGACAATGGAGTTCTTTTAGATTACTTCCAAAATGCTCATACAAGCTCAAATATATTACAAGCTAACCTCAAAAATGAGCTCTCTAGCTCTATTTATAGTTTTTGACTAGTTTTTGGCCTTGTCCAGACCTAGTGTCCGGCCTAGTTAAAAATTAAGTTCTCTGGCCTATTTGGAGGTTCAAACGGAGTCTAAAAAATGTGAAAACTGATAGGTAGGTACTTCTAAAGCTCCTCAAGCTCAAGGACTCCTTGGCTTGCACAAAATGGAGCTACAAAAATATGAAATGATATTTACAATGGGTTTTAGTGATGAAAATCACTATTTTTGTAGGGATTTCTTCTAACAGTTTGACATACATTTCCTGGAGCTCCCTACTTGCTCCTTCTTCTTGTGTGCCCACCTCTTTGATGCATGAAAAATTTAGATGGCCTACTTGCCAGATCTTCTTTGACTACTCTCTCTGCTTGTGCCTTCTCTTTGCTCCGACTCCCTTCGTTGGCTTCCTTGTCTTGTGAGTCCTTCAGTTCCTTGACTGCTGCCAACAGTGACTACCCTCCTTGCTCCCTCTTTTATGGAGACTACCATGATTGGACCCCCAAGGCCACTACTCACTTTTCCTCCTCATAAGGTGACTACTAGCCCCAACTCTACCATGTATGAGTTCTATTCCATATTACACCATTCATCATTTCCCCCTCCATTATGGGTGACTACTTTATTGCTTGCAAGGGGCAACCACACATTCTCCTAATATTGATGACTTAAGCTTCATAGCTTGGCTAGGCGTTCATTCCCTTTAGTTTTTGTGCCTGTCCTTGATGTCCTTGATGCATTGAAAACACATTGCCCGAGAAATGTTTGAAGGAATTTCCCAAGGGAGATACTCTACATTTGATCCAAAGATTTACTCCAACAATGCTTCGAAGAGATACTTTAGTATTCTCTAAGGACTCATGCCATAGCCAAAGAAAAATGCCAACAATTTTTCTTCACGTTCCAAAGACAAAAGAAAACCAAGGCCTAGCTTTGTTATTCAAAAGAGCACTATTTCTAAGAAGAATATTAGCTTCTGTCCTTCTATACATTGGTTGATGAAAACTTTTGTGCATCACAACTAACCCTTTATGGTCCACTCGATCCACCCTCCACATGAATTCTCTCATGGGGGAACATTTTTTCACCCCTTGTCAAATTTAGTGATTTCCTCAGACCATCCGCTACCCAATTTGTACATACTTCCATTTTATTCTTGTCTAGATCCATGAGCAAACCACCACAAATAGCACAAGCAGTGCCACTTTTCACAATCAGCACTACTCACATCACCACATCTGAACCCATGGACATTTTACCACCCACCATGACATCTCCACAACCATTATTTACCATCATCCTTGAGTGCCCCACCAACAACTTCACCCCCACTCACCAATGTATTCACATCTTCATCGACATTTCCCATCCCGAGTCTCATCCCCTCTACATCAACATCTGATCACCCTGCATTCATGAGACTAAACCCTGCATATACATCATCAACTTTAGATAATTTGATTCAACAAATGATGACATGCTTCAATCAAATTAGGGAGGAATATGTGAGCTTAGGGCAACACAACATGCAACTACAAGAGCATTCTCTTAGTCTGCAATCACAAGTTAGCTCCCTCATGGTAGAAAATCATCTCTCAGCGCACACTAAACTCAACAAAAAAACACACATGATGCCTTAGAACTGCAACTCAAAAGACAAAAAAAGTAGGTAATTGAGGAAATCGAGGAATTACTACATGCACAAATTGATCAAAATGCTAGATTTACAAAAAACATAGGACTTTTATGACAACATCTAGCTGCCACTTGTGAGGAGAACTAATGGCTACAAGATTAGAATAAAGACAACTTTGAAGCTACCTCTGACACACCAGGTGCCCTTGTAAGCCACTCTTGCTTTTAGGAAGTTCCCCTTGAGCATATAAAAAATATTTTAGAAGATTAACTAACCATTGAAGGTCGACAATAAGATAATTGAGGAATTCAAGACTTTGACATTGACACAAACATCCCTTCCCATACCAATTCAAGAGGATCCATCAACCATAGCCACCACCATTCTTGAAGCAACCCTTGTAGAACTAGAAGATCGTCACCATCAGTTCACATAGATGAAGTATGAGCTAGCCTCACGAATTCCTCTAGAGCGACCAACATCTCCACTAGATATTCCTAAACTTGAGAAACTAATACAAATACTTGTAGAACAATCATTTGAAGAAGAGTACGAGTCTCAAATGGAAATAGGAGGCCGAGTCAGTGATGAAGTTCATGATACATTTGAAATACCACGCTCGACATGGATGAAGCCTATGGAAGAACTTGGTCCCAATCATTTTGCATGCATCGAAGCGCAATTGCAAGCCATGGTTTTATTTGAAGAATCAATGTTAAAATCTTCCTATTTTGAAGAGATAGCACCATGTTGCTATATATCCACCAACAAGCTCCAATACATGCTGTATTTTATGATTTTGAATGAATACAATACAAGAATCCAATGCATCATTGGGAAACTTGTGACTCATGCATTGCAGATTTAGTCTAAAGATATACCATTAGAGGCATGCTACAGAAAAATCGTTCATCCTAATTGGCAAGTGCAATTGTTGTAGGAGTACCCCAAAATGAAGTAGATGTGGGTGAAGGCACCCCTTCATATCTTATGAAATCCATGCTACGGTCTTGTCCCTTGAAGGAGAACATGGTCAACATTTTCCATTAAGGTACATAATGATAAAAAATGTCAAGGCTAGGTCAACTACCCTTACATCACATCATCCATAAACATTGTGTAGACAGTATGATCTTGCACTTGTGGAAGATAAAGACCTATGTGTGGTCCTATGCCCACAAGGTCATTAGGTGGTTGTCTTTACTTTGTCACTTTCATAGATGATTCTACTAGAAAAGTATGGGGTATATCCTATCAAATCAAAGGATGAGGTATTCCCTACCTTCAAAAAATGGCTTGCCTTAGTTGAGGCTAAAAAAGGAACTAAGCTCAAAGCTTTACGTTCAGATAATGAGGGTGAGTATACCTCACATGAATTCAACCTGTTTTGCCAGTCTCAAGGAATTTGTAGAGAGTTTACAACTCCTTATACCCTAGTACATAATGGTATATCTGAAAGGATGAATACAACTATTTAGGATAGAGTAGTTTCTATGCTGCATCATGCAAAACTTTCACAAGGCTTTTGGATAGAAGTAGTATTGACTGCAGTTCATGTGATTAACCTTTTACCTAGTACTACCAAAGGTCTGAAAGTGGCACAAGAGTTATGGACAAGGAAGCCATCATATTATGATCATCTTAGAGTTTTTGGGTGTGAAGCATATGTTCATATACCCAAGAATCTTAGACAAAAGTTAGAACCGAGGTCAAAGAAATGCATTTTTCTTGGATATGGTTGAGAAGGACAATTTGGATATCGCTTATGGGATCCTAAAACAAGGTCAGTGATCAAAAGTAGTAATGTCATTTTCAATGACTCTAAGATGCATAAACAACCCCTTAAGGAGGTTGAAGTGAAAAGAGTGGTGTTTGAGGATACTAGTCCTCCATTTAGCATGCATAAAAATGCTGCACATAGGGATATTCAAGAGAATGTATGAGCAGATCAGATTGCAAAATGTTCTTGTTGAGCAACCATTGAGATGCTCTACACGTGTCTCACATCCACTTGATAGATATGTTCCAGGTTTGGATTTTGTTATGCTATCACATGTTGGTGAGCTTTCTTGCTACAAAGAGGCCATGCAGACAAAGGATCATGCCAAGTGGAGAGTGCCATGAAGCGTGAGTTGGATTGTATTCACAAGAATGGTACTTAATGTTTAGTACCTTTGCCAAAGGGAAGGAAAGCTTTACCATGTAAATGGGTATATACAATGAAATTCACATTAGATAGTGCTTCTCCAAAGTATAAAACAGACTTGTTGAAAAGGGTTTTAAGCAACAAGATGGTGTTGATTTTGAGGAAATCTTCTCTCCAGCGGTTAGGATGACTACCCTTCAAATTTTGCTTGGATTCATTGCAATGGAGGACTTAGAGCTAGTCCAAATTGATGTGAAAACTACTTTCTTTCATGGAGATCTTAGAGATGGGATCTATATGGAACAACCAGAGGTTTATGTAGTTCTTGGCAAAGAAAGTCTAGTTGTAAGCTAAAGAAGAGCTTATATGGACTTAAATAGTCCCCTAGACAATGGTCATAAAATTTTGATGCTTTTATGAAGTCTCAAGGCTATTCTCAAAGAAGCGAGGATCATTCTCTCTACACAAAGAGATGCTCAAATGGTAGTGTGATATGCTTGATACTTGTCACTCTAGCACAATGGTGAGTACCAACGTGAAAAGATTCACCTCATAATTGTCAATCCGTGAAGACGTGAGGACTAGTATGAAGACTATGAGCAAGTGAAGGCACAAGTGTGTGAGTGAGAAGTACACAAGCATACACACACATACACACACACGCGCACACAAGGCAAGAACAAGGAGAGGAACAATGGAGTTCTTTGCATTAGTCAAAAAGTCTCTTACATAAGCTCAATTCACAAACAATCTAACCTCAAAAATGAGCTCTTTAGCTCTTTTTATAGTTTTCTAACTAGCTTTGGTCTTGTCCAGACCTAGTGTCCGGCCTAGTTAAAAATTAGGTTCTAGAGCCTAATTTGAGGGCTCAAACAGAGTCTAAAAATTATGAAAATTGATATGTAGCTAGTTCTAAGACTCCTCAAGCTCGAGGACTCCTCGGCTTGCACAAAATGGAGTCTATTCTACCAAAAACGGAATTTACAATGTTTGTGTAGTGATTAAAATCACTTGAGTTGTAAATGGTCCATGGAAAAAAATGATTGGGCCTTGTTGCCGTATTGTGCATGACTCCTCCGTTGTGCTAGTATGCTCTTCATCTGACTTGTATGCCAACACTCCCCCCTTCCTAGCGTCTGTCGCCCCTGACAGACCTCTGTTCTATTGGGTGGTCGATATAGTATTGGATGACATTGGTGGCAAGTTCGTGTTCTCCTATCCTTAAGCCTCTTGCTAGATCAGCTTCCAATGCATCCCAATTTATTACACCAGGGACCTCTGGTTGTGGGGTGGTGTAGTACTCAGAGTACATTGCTTGTTCACAAGCAAAGAGATGGAGCAGGTGTGTTGGCTTCGGTGCGAAGATCTCCGAGTGATACTCCCAGAAACCTGATCTGAACATTTCTTCGAAGGTCTGTTTGTAACATGCAGGGAGGTATTTGATGCGTGCATGCCAAGCGTAAGCCACACGAATACTGGGGGTGGTGCTCATGTCATACACCAAATCATAGTTTCCATTGGTAAACCCCGGGAGATGTACCTGTGGTGTGGCTGCATTTCTAAAAGTTTTCAGGACTACCTGCATCATATCTAAAATTTTAAGCATCATTTGAGCTGCTACATCTGGCATGGGCTTCAATCGCGGCATCCAATGGCGAATTGTTCCCATCATGTATGCTACCGACGGTGGTCCCTGTGGTGGCGTAATGTACGGGTAGTTTAGCCATTCCTTGCATTGCGCGTTGTTCTACACTTTGATATTGAATGCCTTCCAAGACCTGCGGCGTGGAACTGGACCGTAGCATGGATTGTATAGGAGATGTAAAGGCGCGTTGTTCCATGTGCGTAGCATTTCTGGATATGTCTCTAGAAGTTTCTGCCGCCAGGTGGGTTGACGAATTTTGCCTTTTTGCGCCTCTGGAGGAAGGTCTTCGGGTTGAAATTGGGTAGCAAAGGTAGGAATCTGACCCGTGACTCTCTGTATTTCTGCATTATAATTAGCCAAGATAATATAATAAGGCCTGTATTGGAGTTCAGATGAGAGGATAAGGCGTCTCGATGACAGGTTCTTGAAGTAAGCAGATTGTAGCACAGTTTCCTCTATGACCCTCATGGCCTGATTTTGCACTACTGTGTGCTCTTCGTGAGAACTCTCGATTTCCTCCACTTGACGTAGCCATGGAGGCCGTGGTGCCTCAAATGTGTCCTGAGCTTCTTCCGTTTGTTGGCCTCCTGGGAAGGGTTGTGGGTCGTATTCTTCTTCAAATGTCTATTCCACAGGAATTTGTACTACTTCTTCGTCGATGGGAGCCTCTGGAGGGGAAGGTGGTCTCTCATATTGTAGTAGACGTGCTTGCAATTCGGTGACCTGTTTCTGGAGATCTTTTAAGGCCTCTGAGTCGGTGAGAAGTGAAGCCGCGGAGGAGGTGGTTTGAGAGGCTGCTGTTGTTTCTTTTTGGTGTTTTTGCTTCAATTGACCCAGTTCCTCTGATAGCAGGTCATGTGCTTCAAGCAGCATGGCATAGTCTTCCAATATGATCTTGATATTGTCGGGGGTCACTGCTTGAAACTTTGATGGGCTGATGGGTGCCCCAGGTGTGCTTTCGATAGCTGCTTCTAGGTTCTCTTGATTTTGTAATTGCAGGTGTCGATTCTCTTCATGAGCGGCAGCAAGATGTCGCTTGAGTAGGTCCATATTTCGCTGAAGCTTTGAATTGCGTTCCAGCTGTGTCCGTAGGTGACCCTCTACCACTTGTATTGCTTCCTTATCTGTGTTCTGCAACTGTACCTCCAATATGCTATGAGCCTCTTGGAGAGTTTGGAATTGTGTGTGGAGGCGAGCATTTTCGTCCTCTAGTGCAGCAAGGCGGTGTTGTAGTGTCTCCGAGTGCTTTTGCAAGCGTTCATTCTATTGCTGGAGCTGATTGTAATCTGTCCTCAAGTTTGATATACAAGCTAGCATGGTGTCCAATGCATTGCCTATAGATGAGGGGGTGGTGTTTACAATGGAAGATGCATGGGAAGGGAATTGGGGAAGGGGAAGAGTGAATGATGTGTCTATTGAAGACGTGTGTGTGGGTGAAATTGGTGGAGGGGGAATGGGAGGAGGTGGAAGCATGGGGGGAGGGGGAGGTGCTATGGGTGGTGAAATGTCCATACTTTCAGGAGTGGGTGCGAGTGTGGGGTCTACCATATACATTGGAATGGTAGGTGGTGTGTGTGTGAAAGTGGTGAATAGATGAGAAGTGGGGTGGGGAGCTGAAAATAAAGGGAATGGTTGAGACTTGGGTTGAAAAGTTTTAGCAAGGAAGTTATGGAGGGATTGAAGAAGTGGAGAGATGGAGGTTGGGGGTTGAGGTTGTAGAGTTGAGGAGGGCATGAAGGGTTGCGTGGTAGCAGGGAAACCCATGAATATGGATCTAGGGTCAGGATGACCTATGGCTGAGGGCATGGGGGATGGTTGTCCTAGGGCAGGCTCTATGAGCGATTCGGTGGATTGTGTAGTGATGGGGGTTGCTTCATAGATTGGGTTATCAGAGGTGGAGAATAGGGTTGAACTAGAGATGGGAGTACGGAAGATGAAGGTTGGTTCGGTGGGTTGAGTGGTCGAGGTGATTTCCATAGTTTCTGCTCTAGGAGGCGATGGTGGGGGTGTGGGTGGTAGTGGCTCGGTGGATTCCTCATGGGTGACTGGGTGCTCTTGGCTAACAGTTTTTGTTGCTTGGGAGATTGTCCTGATGGGTTCGGATGTAATATTTGGCCCTTCTGCCGTTGTAATGGGAATCTGGATATTCTTACCTGAGCGTGGTCGTGTCTGGAATCTTCGTGGATCATATTGAACTGGAGACCTCCTAATGGCGGTCCGCACTGCTTCTACTACCCCATATGTTTCTGCCATCAATAAGAGACCTTCACTATATTCTGAGTCAACTCCTGCTTCTTCCAACAGCTGAGTCATGAGTACTCTACTGCTCTGTTCGGTGAGCAGTTGTTGCAATCGCACTCGTTCCATAATTTGATACAGCCTTCGGAGTTCTGCTGTATAGGCTGGGGCTTCAGTGGTCTCCTCTTCATATGCTCCTTCTTCTTCTAGGTGTCCTTGTTGTTGACCTTGCTGGGCGTCCCTCCAATGTACATGGCGGTCGTCTGTAGATTTTCTTCTCCTTTGTGAAGATGTGCCTTGTTCTTCTACATCTGAATAATACTCTACATCAGAGAGTTGTGTACTTTGTAAGAATGCTTCGAAGTCCTGAGGATCCATTCCTTCAGCATCTCCAGTCGTAGCAAATTCAAATTCAGATGGAGCAGGAGGAGCTGAAGGGGTAGCTTGTGTCGTAGTTTCAGATCCAGACCTGGGTATCCTAATGGTAAAGGGAGGTACAGTGGTCTTCCTTTGTGGCGATACTTCAGGAGTAGTCAGAACTTCCCTTGTCTGGACACAAGGGATCGCACCCCTCATGCGCTTGGATTGATGTGAGGATGTCTTGAGCCTCTTAAACATTTGTAATTGTGCCCAAGTTAAGGCACGTTCAATGGGAACATCGTATGCTAGGCAGCGGTAAATAATGCGTGTGATTGCACAGCAACCGTTCACCACTAATTTCCTAGAAGACCTTTTATTTGCTTCATACAATTGATCTATAATCCATACCGGCAGCTTAATTGGTAACGCACCTGCCTCCGCTAAGTAGAGAGCGAACCAGATTCTTTTGTGTGGTTGTGTGAAGCGGTCTTGGCCGGGGAAAGCAAAATGTTGCATGCACATACGGAGAGGGATGGACACATTTGGTGTGAGTGCTGCCATGTCTTTAAGCTTCAATAGTTTCCTATCCTTCATGTTAGTAGGAACGAGAGCATCCTTCTCTGAAGGTACATGTGTGCCGTGCATATTCAAAGCAGAGCTCACCAACTCCAAGGTAAGTTCAAACCTCTTTAACTCGTTGTTTCCCAGCAAGGAAGGAAGAACAAATGATCCTGGTTTGTCCTTTTCTTCATTAGCTTGTAATGTGGAGACCAAATAATAGCATCAGAGGAGATCCGGTTTAGGTAGTGGTGCTTCAAAGTATTCTGCTAGCCCTGCACGTTGCCATATGGTCTGGAGATCATCGGTGTTTTGTAGAGTCTCAAACTCCTTGGAGAAAAATTGGAATCGAACCCATGATCTGTCATACTCGCACTTAGACTCCCATATATACTTGGCCTCTCCTAATGGACCTGGCATGCCATTGAACCAATGAGAATTGGCATGGACTCTTTCTGTGATCCCTGTGGGGGGATCCGGTACCGGGATCTGCTGAAGGTGTTGCAGCTCCACAGGTCGTTCAGTTGGTGGCACATCCACAGGTAGACTATCCACATCGATTCCTACAGTAAGTATTCCTACTTGTGAGCTCGGACCTGTCGCTTCTGCCATGTTACTTCTTGCCTTCTGATTCTGTGAGAATATAGAAACATGTGTTAACATTGTAAAGGACAAGTTAGAACCGGTTTTGTCCCCATTACAACATTATCATGAGGTTCAGGAGAGATTAGTAGGTTAATAAGTGCTCGGTGCTTGTGTGTGTAGTTAGGAATTGGTTGGACCTAAGAACTTAGTGGAATGATGTAGTGTGAGAGTGACGTAGTTAGTAGGTGGGCATGGATCTACAACTGGGGGCCGGGGGTTTATTACAAGTTTTAGGTTGCCAAATACAGTGGATGGGCTTTGATCTTGATTTTGTGGGGACTCTGAAGAGTTTGATAGGGGTATCCGCTTGAAGATGAGGCTTTTTAGGGACCCATTTACAAGTGATTCTATTAGTGCTCATGGAAGAATATGTGTCTGTGCGTGATGCGTAAGACTGGGCCTCAGATGTTCGAGTGAGTGAAACATGTTGTACCGGTTGCGGCCTTGGTGTCGCTATTTGAGCCCGCAAGCAAGCCTTAGGCACCCAGATTTGTCGTGATTGTGGGCTGGCCTTCATTGATTTCTTGGGTACCCAAATAGACTTCACCTTCGCAGAAGAATTGATGAAGGACTTCTCATTAGGGTCATGTAGTTGACTACTGATAAGAGGTTTTGGCCGTGGGGTTGGTCTGGTCTGAACCGGGTATTCGCCTTTTCGCCTCCATACTTGTTTCCATGGCTGAAACAATCTGCTTTGCTCCTTTTTTTGGCATCCAGTATCGGTAATGTTCTGCTTCTTCTGTATTTGATCTGCCGTTGGTTGTTGCAACCTTCTAGTCTTTGGAAAAGAAGGGAGTTCCGTCCTCTCCCTGGATCCATTGTTGAGACAAGCCTCTTTCTGCATCATACAGTTTTGGACAAGAATAGCACTGTCAACTTCATGTGCGGCCCTGGAAGGACCAAGAGTTTGTGCCTTGCCTAGTTCCTTGAGTGCCTCATTTTCCAATTCAACTGTAATTCGGCTATGATCTACCCATACCTGAAGAAGTCCACTTCTTAGGTTGAGGTTGACTGCATGATCATAGATCCAGTCCTGACCCAAGACCAGAGGCTCCGTGAGGTCCTCATCTTGACACACTAGTACTTTGACTGTCATCACTTCGTCTTGAATGGAGATGGGAAGATCCACCTCACCCATGCAAGGAGTTTTCACACCTCCCAATCCTATGAGATATGCTTCTAGGGGTTTTACCTCCAATTGCAGCTGCTGGCAATAAGAAAGCCGAACTGCACTTGTGGCTGCTCCTGAATCAATTAAAGCTCTCACGCTTGTTGTGCTGTCTCTTTGTCCTATTTCTAGGGTCACAAAAGGTCGTCGATCCACTATCTTATGGGTACGTTCACCTGAAGCCTCACACATGGCCATGTGATAGCCGGGAGACTCTTGAGTGTCAATCATAGGCTGATCCCTCCCTTGTCTCCTCAACTTCATTCGTCTGATGCGCTCTAGGGCCTCTGCCTGTGCTTCTTCTCGAATTCGTTTTTCCTCCTCTTTACGTTGCTTAGCAGTATTGAGTCGACTTAGCATTTCCTCCGTGAGGGGTTCCTGATACAACTTGACTCTGCATCCGCTAATATAGTTTGGGAGAACATCACCCTCTAAAGTGGCTAGTTGTACTGCTCCACTCGTGGAGATCCTATTGATGATCATAGGTCCGTAGCCTCTCTTTTCTAGCTTCCTTGCGTGTTGTTTCAATGTGTAGACTAAAACTAGATCTCCTGCTTTCAAGCCCTTATCCTTCACATGGGCATCAAAGTATGCCTTCTGTCTCTTCTTAGCTGCATATATCCCTGCAGCTGCTCTCAGTCTTGTTTCTCCTAATCGTTCAAGGTCAAAAAGTCTAGAAGAGAGTTCATGACCCGTCCATTCGTGCTCTTGTGCTACTTTCAATGTAGGTATTAAGAAGTCCAAAGGTAGCACGGCGTTTTGGCCAAATACCATCTGAAAGGGGGTGGCTTGGAGTACCGTTTTGTAGGCGACTCGGTATGCCCAAACAACATGGTGTAGTTGTTTGTCCCAATCAGAGCGTTTATTGTTCACTAATTTTGTCAATACATTGCATATGATCTTATTGGTGCTTTCGGCTCGCCCATTGGCTTGAGGGTGATAGGGGGCAGACTTCTTATGCACTACCAAGAATTCTTGGAGCAGATTTTCAATAACTTCATTCAAGAAGTGAGTGCCTCTATCACTAACTAGCTCTATAGGTAACCCGTATCTTGTGAATACATTCTCAAACAAGAATTTAGCAGTTGTCTGAGCGTCGTTCTTCGTTGTGGCTTTTACCTCTACCCACTTGGTTAGATAGTCCGTGGCAACAATGATATACTCAGCATGGGAACCCTTAGCTGGGGGATTGATAGGACCTACAAATTCTATTCCCCACTTAGAGAATGCGCGTCCGCCCATCATGGGCTTCAGTGGCATCTCATCTTTGCGTATAGGATACTGGGTTCGCTGACAAATCTCACACCTCTTCACATAGGTATGTGCGTCCATGTGAAGGGTGGGCCACCAAAATCCTGCAAATAGGATTGCTTTGATCACCCTATCTGGACCAAAGTGTCCTCCTGCTACACCCTGGTGAGGAGTTTCCAAGATCTTTAGATATTCATTCTCATGAACACATAGTCTCAGGTAACCATCTTTTCCGCGCTTGTATAGATTATCACCAATGAGTGAGTAATCTAGGGCCTCTTGTTCTAGATTTCTTTGTCTCGTCAGGGTCATATGTTGAGGGAATGTTTTTGTCCTCAGAAAAGCCACTAGTGGCTCACTCCAATCTGGCACTAGAGACACGCGATAAAGGGTGGCATGTTCCACTGGTGGCTTAGTGCGACAAATTGGGCATTCCTTGCACATTCTATGGACTTCTGCTTCCATAGTTGGCCAGTACACTCCAAGTCTCTTCAATGTTTGCAGGGTTCGTTGTTTTGAGTAGTGTTGCTCTAATGCACCTACATGTGCTAATTGCAACCACTTCGCGTGCTCGTCCTCTTCCACACAACAAGCCAAGATCCCTTGATGCGTGTGCTTGTACATACTTCCTGCCATGATGTGATACTTTTGGGCTTTTACTACCTCTCTATCCTGTGTGGCCATTACTGAGTGGTTAGGCCCGTAGGTTAACACTGGCACTAATGGCTTAGCCCACTGCGGTACCACTTCCAAGTTAAACAAGTAAGCATCAGGTAAATCATCTAACACTCCTTGTGGGGCTTCTCCTGATCTGAGCCTTGAGAGATGATCTGCTCTCAAATGAGTCTTCCCTTTCCTTACCACAACCTCAAAATCATATTCCATTAGCAAGAGAAACCATCTTACTAATCTTCCTGTATTGCATGGCTTGTTTACGAGGTATAGCAATGCCTGATGATCAGTAAAAAATTTAAACTTATTTGCAAGCAAATAGTGTCTAAATTTCTTAACTGCATATACCATGCCTAAGCCTTCTCTCTCAGTAGTGGTATAATTTCGTTCAGCTGCATTCAATTGTCTACTAGCATAGGCAATTGGAAGATCCATATTACCTTCACCAGTAGGTTGTGCAAGCACACATCCAATGGCATAATTGGATGCATCCACATGAACATGGAAAGGCTTATTCCAATCCGGTGTGGTTAAGATTGGTGCTGAACATAATCGCCGTTTAAGCTCATTGAAGGAATTCTCACATTCCTCAGTCCACTCAAAGTTTTTCAGAAGTCCGTACAGGGGCTTTGCAATGATGGCATACATGTGTATAAATCGTCGGTAATAACCACAATGCCCCATGAAAGCTTGTACTTCCTTGACATTCTTTGGCCTAGGTAATTCGGCTATAGCTCTTACTTTCTCTTCATCTGTAGATATGCCATTCTTTGACACTATGTGTCCTAGAATTTTGCCTTGCCTGACCATAAAAACACATTTTTTTGGGTTTAGGCAGACTTGATATTCTCTACATTTGTCAAAGATTTGTCTGAGTTCAGGAATATGGGTTTGTCTAATGTTGGAATGAGCACAAAGATCATCAACATAGACTTCTAAGTTCTTTCTCAGGAACTCCTTAAATACATGGCACATCAGCCTTTGGAAGGTTGCGGGAGCATTGGTAAGCCCGAATGGCATTACCCTAAAAGCGAATATACCCCACTTTGTGGCAAAAGCCGTTTTATGCTGATCTTTTGGTGCAATAGCCACTTGATTGTAGCCAGAAAACCCATCTAGGAAGCTGTACACTTCCTTGCCTGCCACCCTTTCCAATAGATGCTCAGTGATAGGGAGCGGATAACTGTCTCTAATCGTGGCGGCATTAACTTTTTTAAGGTTAATACACACACACAGCTTTCCATTTTTCTTGGGCACCACTACAATGGGGGATACCCACTCAGTGTGCTCAATTTCATAGATGAATCCGGCTTCAACCAGTCGATCTATCTCCTCTTTGATCTTAGCAGCATAGTTATCATTGTATGTGTAGGGCTTCTGTTTCGAGGGTTTGGCGTCTGAGGTCATGGGGATTGTATGTGAACATATATCAGGGTCTACCCCTTTCAAGTCCTTATAACTCCAAGCAAATACATCTCGTTCTTCCTCTTCTGTCAGGTCATGACCTATGTATGTGCATCTTTCTTCTCCTTCCTCGATGGCGACAACCATTTTCTTGGTAGTTTCCTTGCTATCATAGGCTTCTCCTGCTTGTGCCTCACGTTTAGGCATTCTTATCATGACCCTCCTATCGTCTATCTCATATTTTTTAAAGTTTTCAGGGACCTCAAACAAGGATTCTTCTGCCTCCAGAGTGACTTCCTTCTTCTTTCTTTTCTTTCCTCCGCTTTTAGAAGCTACTTGTGTGGCTAACCTCACCTCCTTTGTAAGCTCTCCGTGCCTCTGGGGTTGAAATTCTACTTCATAGAAGTATTCTTCATCTGATGCAAAAGGTGGGTCCATGATGATTGACTCTAGATCGGAGTCACTCGCATCCTCAAATGCATCAAGGATAGGTTCGCATTCTTCTAAAACTGCATCTCCCATGATTGGCTCTATTGAAAAGACTGAAATGTCATAGCCATCCTCATCACAATGAGGTGTCCACTGCTCCTCATTGATGGCTACATCCATTGTTGCTAGGATTTCTGCCCAGCCATGGGGTTCAAATTCCTCATCAGGAAAGACTACAGGTGCATAGGCTGGGTCTTGAATTGATCTATGGTTTTCTTTTGCACCTACCTCTCTGGCTTTCTCTCTCTTCTCTTCTTCTACTGCTACCTTACACATCCATAAGTGGGTGTCTTCATGCATCCACGAGGATCCGGATTCTATGGAATGCACAGACTCAGTCTCATCTTTGGCTCTATGGATGGGATTCCATTGAATAGGCGGTACGTCTCTATGAGAGTAATCCTTAAGATCGACTTTGGTTGTAACACCTAAGTGCTGCAAATACAAGGAATTGGTTCCCCAATCCTGTACCACTTGAAACTACCGCATAAATGGTCTCCCCAAAATCATCTCGTAGGCTTGGTTTTTGCTAAAGTCACATATAGCAAAAGTATGCTCGAACTCTACACCACAAGTAGTGAGAGTTATCCCCTCGAGTAGTCCTAAGGGTCTTTCTATGCGCCCGTCAGCCATCTGCAATTTCATTCTCGTTGGCCTGAGAGCTGGCTTACCCCATCGTTTCCATAAGGGCGTGGTAACAATTGCAACTCCTGCACCTGAGTCCAAAATGGCCTTAGTTGTGTAGCCCTGATGAGTGATGGGAAGATAGGTGTTTCCTTCTTCTCCCTCGCTCATGTCCCCTATCTTGTCCAAGGGTATTTCTGGCACTGTTCTTTGAGATCCTACCTGGGAATGTGGTTTTGCTACTTCGGGCACTTGATTGGCTACTTGTTTCCACACTTCTGGTCTAACCTTGAGCAGCTCTTCCAAAGTGAGATTGCACTGCACTTTGGTGTTCTTCACTACCTCTGTGTTCCTAGGTATGACTGAATCTCCGTTTCTTACCATGACTGTGGGGGTTCTCATACAAGTAGACTTGGCTTCCCATGGGCCCGTGAAGTGGGGTAATTCCTGTAGAGAGTTAGACTCAAAGTCTAATCTCTCTTGAGACGGGGTGCTCTCCTACTCTCCATAGATAGAGGGAATATCTTGTGGGAATTGATCATGTGCAGCATCCACAAGTTCAATGGGAGGAGGGACTTCACTTTCCTTAGCCCATTTTTCTTCTTGAATCTCTCTTAGGAATTCTTGAGTGAACCTATTCATAAAAGAGGGGGTGTCTGGCTTCGTAGAGTTAGGCACATAGGCTTTCTGGGTAGGAAGACCTGCTCTTTCACTAGCCTGGGCATGGTGTTGAGGGGCGGGTTCCTTTTGTGATTGTGCAATTAGCTTCTCTATTCTTTCTAGGGAGGGGGGGTTGTCTGGTTCAGTGGAATTGGGCACATAAGCTTTCGGTGGGGAATGGGTCATGTTTTTGCTTGCTTTATCTCTTTCTTGATTTTTTTCTTCCTTGGCAGATCTTGCAATTATGCCCTCTAACTTCTCTAGAAGTCCATCCAAGTGTAATTGCGTCTTGGCTGAGCCCGAGTAATTGGAAAGGCGACTGGCTTCAAACATAGTCTGAGCCAATGCGACCATTTTCGCGCAAAGCTTGGTTCTTTCAATCTCTAGGTCAGCTCTAGGGTAGCACTTGTCATGATCCTTTACATTTGGCCCTTCTTGGATTTTGGCCTGATATGCTTTAAGCATCATGTCTATGTCTTCAGGAGTGGGATCAGCTAATACTGATCCTGCTCGGGGTGGTGGGTGGGTTACGTGGGGTGTATTAGAGGGTGGAGGGATGGAGGGTGATGGGGATGGTGGCGGTGGGAATGTGTGAGAGTGCGGTTGAGATGTGATCTCTATGATTTTGGCCTTGGTTTCTCGTAGACTTTCCTCTAGTTCACTCATCTTCTTTGCCCATTGCCTTTTCATACGTTCACGGCTATCTCTCCAAGCTCTTGTTCTCTTCTTATTTTGGCTCTCAGTATCGCTAGCGTCTGGGCTCTTTTCCTGGCTTACCCCTTGGTTTTGCTGCAATGCTTGAGCTCTAGTGATTACCTGCACTGGTGCAGTGGAAGTGACACTTCCTGTGGAATTGACCACTAACCCAATAACGTTAATCAGAGTGATTTTTGGCATATTGCTGGGATTCTTGGGACAATCTCGTAAGAGATGTTCCTTTCCACACTCCTGGCAAAAGCCTTGGATCGTCACTGATTGGGGTCGTGTAGGTGGAGGCAAGGGGCAATCACGAATGAGATGATCTCCTTGACATCTGTAGCATGGTCCTCTAGGGAATGGGGGTCTTACTTGCCTAGGTTGGGGTCTAGGGTTGGGGTTTGTATACATGACATTTGTGTAATCTGATTCCCAACTAGGTTCATTTGGCTCTTCACTATAGTAAGACTCACCATGTTCAGGAGACTGCATGTAGTATGCCTGGGGACTATCAACATGTGTAGAGTCGAAGCTATGGTCACTGGGATCACTTTCTGAAAGCAATGGTGTTATGGGGACTATAGCTCTATTCAGGTTTTCTTCTGCAGCTGCATACTTTATAGGGATCACGCTGGATGGAGCTGGAGGTTGTTGGGCTAACACAGGCTGAGGCCTTTGCTGGGCTTGGTATTGTGGTTGGTAGGTTTGTTGAGGCCTAGCATACTGTTGTGGTGGGTATTGGTTCTGGTATCTACCTTGTTGAGGGTATGGTTGAGGGTAGGTTTGCCTAACAGCTTGCTTATTGTATGGGCAGTCTTGTGCTGTGTGATTTGTGTTTCTTCGTTCTATGGTGCAGTACTGGCTACTAGGATTTACTTGGGGTTGAGCCATAATGGGACATACATTCGCCATGTGGTCGCCACCACAAGTGTAGCATCTTTTCATAGGGGCAAACCTTGGGATCTGTTTACTAGTGACACCTAATTTCTGAGCAACTTTCTCTGCAAGTTCCTCAATTGATGTGGATTGCGTGGAAGAGAGGCTAGAGGCACTATCTGAATCTTTGTATATCTTGGAAAGCTCTAACTCCTCCCCTAGGTTATCCTCGATGTCAATGCACATGCGTACACACTCTTCTATGGTCCTAGGGTCCTTCAAGTACACATAGGATCTTAACTTTGTACTCAGCAATCCATCCAAGAATAAAGCCACTTGCTTAGCTGGTGTGGGGAGCTCCGAAATAGGGCATCTTTCAAGATATTGCCTAAATCTTTGTCCTACAAGTCTCACGGTCTCTTGAGGGGTTTGCTTGAAGCTGTGAATCAATGAGGAGGTATTATGTCTTATGCCACTCTTAGAGAATTCAATAACGAAAGCCTCCAGGAGTTGGTCTATGCTCCTAAACTGTCTCTCATTCAATGGTTGGAACCACGTAAGGGTTGTGTTCCTAAGGGTTAGACCAAAGGCATTATATTGTGTGAATAGGTCCTCCACTTGTTCTGCTCTCAAGACTTGCCTAAACTCTGCCACATGATCGTATGGGTCTCCTGTGCCATCAAAGTAATTTTTCATGGACTTAACTAGCTGAGTTGGTCTCAAAGTTCTTGTGTGCTCTCTAGGTCGTGGTAGAGGGAACTCGTCCGCATTTCTTTGATTCCTGTGAGCTCTATGTATCTCATGTTCCATCCTTGTTCTTTCTCTGCCCCCTGGGTTGGCAAAGCTTACTTCTGGCCTATCTCTACTTCTGTCTCTTTGAGTTCCATGAGCTTGGGATGTTCCCGCACCAGGGTGACCGTAGGACACATTTGATCTTGGTTGGGGGAAAATAATTTCACCTTTCCAAGTGTAAGCATGCCTATCATTTTCTGTCACCACAAAGATCCTCTCTGAGGTGTGATCTAAGTAGGTCACTCTGCCTGGGCTATCAGGATCCTTAAACTCATAGATCATGATTGTTCCTATATCAAATGGCCGATCAGATTTATATCTCCAAAAGGCTTCTTCAATTTCTCGGTTCAGAAGAAGATCTATGCTCTTATTATCTTGGGGCATCCACTCTGGTGTGATAATCCTCGTAAGAACAGATTTCCCTCGAGGGGTCCTCGGTTCTACTCCCATGTTTCCTTGCTCTAGGTCATCTAAGTCCGATTCTGGGACTACATTCCCAAATTCATCAGTCCTATCGGGATGACTGGTGACTACATATATTGTCCCTTCCTTGTCCAAGTATGCTCCATTTTCAAACTTGACAGCTGGGCGCTCTAGTCCAATGGATTGGTCAGGGTTTTTAATCTGGACCACCGCTCTTCCTAGGCCGTCCTCATAGATGCTAGCACCTAATCGGTTGGTCCTAAGGTACTCGAGTTGCATCTTGTAAGGGCCTTCCACCCTATGTAAATATGGCATCCCAGAACTTCCTGTAGGTCTCTCCATACCGTGGGACATCTCAGACTCGCTAGTCTTAGAATTAGGGTAATACGAATGATGGCTCAACTGCTGGGCCCAAGACCTCGCAGTATGATTGACACTAGCCTCCGAAGATCTAAGACTTTGTCTGTCTCTCCCTAGGTGTCTACCTGACCTAAGGTTCATATGCCCTTTGTACGTTGCTGATTCTTTGGTACCAGTCACTTGTTTCTTTTAAGTTCCTTTGGATGTGTTTTCTTGTTTTTAATTAAGCGTCATCAGGAGCACTTTTGTGGGTCGTACTTGATGTTCTGCGTCCGCTTAGGTTAAGTTCTTTTCCTTTAAGTTATCCCTTGACTACAATTTAGCCTACCCTTGCACTTGAGAAATTAAGGGCTCTTCAAACTTGAGTGTTCCTATCGTACCCCTAGTCAATCAGAACATCTACTCGTACTTAGTCTATGCTAAGAATAGACTGAGGGGGTTAAGTGATGTTCCAACCTCAAGTCACTCCTCCTGGCGATGCTGGTCTACCCAGGAAGCACGTTCCCAAGCTTGTTCGCCTTGGCACTTACTTTGCTTTCTCCAAGAGCTCTCGATGATCCTGTAAGAATCCCAAGTTTAGCTTCAATTTGATCCTTCAATTGATAGACAATTTATTTCAGACACTTTTTTAATGATCCTTGTTCCCCCTTTTGTATTGCTAAAAATTTCCTCTAGAGCTCCCTTGGTGTTCCTACCCCTCAGTGTGTCAAATTCCAAATATCCTATCTGAAAATCAACGCATTATTCTTATAAAAAACAGTTGAGGGCGTGTAGTATATGCCACGAGCTTTCCGACAAGCCCTAGAGCTCAAAAAATGGATTTCGTATGAAAAAGTTATGACCGTTCAGGGTTTAGGGGGTTAAACAGACAAACAGAACCTTTCAGGAGTTTTAATGCGTTTTTCTAAGGCCTTTACAAGTGTGTGAGTATTTGAGAGTGCAAATATGCCCTAAAATTAGCCTAAATTTCCAAACTAATTTACCCCTTAATTTTTGCCGAAAATGTATGTCTGTCGCGATAGAGTGGTCTGTCGCGGTAGACGGTGTCTGTCGCGATAGAGTGGTCTATCGCGATAGACGGTGTCTGTCGCGATAGAGTGGTCTGTCGCGATAGACGGTGTCTGTCGCGATAGAGTGGTCTGTCGCGATAGAGTGGTCTGTCGCGATAGAGTGGTCTGTCACGATAGACGGTGTCTGTCGCGATAGACGGTGTCTGTCGCGATAGAGTGGTCTGTCACGATAGACGGTGTCTATCGTCTGTCGTGATTTGGTCTGTCGCAATAGACGGTGTCTGTCGCGATAGACGGTGTCTGTCGCGATAGATGGTGTCTATCGTCTGTCGTGATTTGGTCTGTCGCGATAGACAGTGTCTGTCGTGATAGACGGTGTCTGTCGCGATAGACGGTGACTATCGCGATAGAGTGGTCTGTCGCGATAGACGGTGTCTGTCGCGATAGACGGTGTCTGTCGCGATAGACGGTGTCTATCGTCTGTCGTGATTTGGTCTGTCGCGATAGACGGTGTCTGTCGCGATAGACTGAAAAAACGCAAATTTTTGAGAAACTTCTAGTGATTTGGAGTGCTCTAATGGTGTAGGTTACCGTGCCAAACACGCATTCACAAAATTTTAAGTTTTTCTGTCTGTCGCGACAGACAGAGGTCATCGTCCCGAGACCTGTGCAGAGTCTGTCGTACCTGCGCACACTGCTGGAGAAGGTGGTACAGCTAGTTCTTGCAATAAAAGCTCAAAAACACACCAAAAACAGATAGCATGCAAGCTCTCTCTCGCTCTCTCTCACAATGAAATGAGGGAAATGAGGTGGGGAGTGTAATATGACCAAAAACTGAAATTTTTTTGTGGAGATGGAGATGGAGGTGGGAGATGGTGGGGATGATGATGGTGATGCGAAAGTAAGGAAAAAATGAAGAAAAATAAAGAGAAGGAAGGATATTACCTATAACTCCAATGTCTCAACTCGACGTCTTACCATCACACGCTCGTCCTCGAAGCTCTCTCCCCGGCAACGGCGCCAAATTTGGTGTCACTCTAGCACAATGGTGAGTACCAACGTGAAAAGATTCACCTCATAATTGTCAATCCGTGAAGACGTGAGGACTAGTATGAAGACTATGAGCAAGTGAAGGCACAAGTGTGTGAGTGAGAAGTACACAAGCATACACACACATACACACACACGTGCACACAAGGCAAGAACAAGGAGAGGAACAATGGAGTTCTTTGCATTAGTCAAAAAGTCTCTTACATAAGCTCAATTCACAAACAATCTAACCTCAAAAATGAGCTCTCTAGCTCTTTTTATAGTTTTCTAACTAGCTTTGGTCTTGTCCAGACCTAGTGTCCGGCCTAGTTAAAAATTAGGTTCTAGAGCCTATTTGAGGGCTCAAACAGAGTCTAAAAATTATGAAAATTGATATGTAGCTAGTTCTAATACTCCTCAAGCTCAAGGACTCCTTGGCTTGCACAAAATGGAGTCTATTCTACCAAAAACGGAATTTACAATGTTTGTGTAGTGATTAAAATCACTTGAGTTGTAAATGGTCCATGGAAAAAAATGATTGGGCCTTGTTGCCGTATTGTGCATGACTCCTCCATTGCGCTAGTATGCTCTTCATCTGACTTGTATGCCAACAATACTTTATGTCGATGATATGTTGATTGTTGAGAAGTCCTGTTATGAATTGTCAATTCTCAAAGAAAAATTGAGTGAGACATTTTATATGAAGGATTTGGGGGATGCCAACCATATTCTTGCCATGTGCATTACTCGTGATAGGAGTATAAGGTGCATATACTTGTCTCAAAGTGAGTGCATATCAAAATTACTTCACATGTTCAATATGGAGGGTGAAAAGACATTGCATACAACTTCACCCACGTATCTAAAATTGAGCAAGGATGCTCACCCCAAATCAGATGAGGAAAAGTAATTCATGACCAAAATTCCTTTTCAATCGGCTAATGGTAGTCTCATGTATGCTATGGTAGCTACGAGACCAGACATTGCATCTATAGTGGGAGTTGTGAGCAGATATATGTCTAATCTTGGCAAGAAGCATTGGGAAGTGGTCAAGATGATTTTGAGATATACAAGTGGGACTAAGGACAAGTGCCTATGCTTAGGTAGAGGGAAAGAATCCATTATTGGTTACATAGATTTTGACTATGTTGGTTGTGTAGACAATCATAAGTCTACATGAGTGTATATTTTTCAATTTGATGGAGGTGCTATCTCTCAAAGATCTCACCTTCAAGAATGTATAGTTGTTTCCACCATAGAAGTAGAGTATGTTGTAGCAAGCAGGGCATTTAAGGAAGCATTGTGGATTTCTCATCTTGCTTGTGATATGAGTTTACTTGAGCATGTACCTCGTTTGCTTACTGATAGTCAGAGTGCCATTGCATTGGCTAAGAATCTAGCCTATCATGCAAAGACCAAGCACATTGAGGTGTGGTATCACTTCATTAGAGAGTGCTTAGCCAATGAGCACATTATTCTTGAGAAGGTTCATACTCGAGATAATGCTGTAGATGGTTTGTTTAAAGCTCTACCACAAGATAACTTTTGACACTATTGTCACTTGATGGGGGTTACTTGATTCATGATCTTACATAGTTACTTGTATACTGTGTAACATGCCCATCAGGTAGGAGGTATAGTTTGTATACTTACACTCAGGTATTCTTTATCATTCTTTATTTTTCATCGATAGTCACTTTAGGTATATTGGCCTTTAGTGGGAGATTGTTACCATTAGTGTCCATGTGAAAGGCCAAATGGATACTGGGCACTTTTGTATATGTTCTTTAATATAACATATAGTGGTCTGGTCAGCCAAAGACTCTAAGTTTTACCCCATTTGGATGCCCTAAGAAATATGTGTTTGTGGTTTGTGTACTGTGTGTTTTGTGTGTATTCTGCACTCCTTGTGTGGAGTATTGTGTGTGACAATGGAGTTCGGGTTTCTATAGCAAGGGTATTGTTATAAAGCTCTTGAGAAGGATAATCTACCATTGTGCATCACCATAGAGATATTTCAGGACTCAAATTCATCAAGATGATCTCTATGCTGTTAGGAAATTCCTCGGTGCATATTAACATAAATGGCCAACTCTCACAAGCAATCAAATTAAAAAGGTCGATTAGACTGGGTTTCCCCTTGGCCCTGTTTCTATTCACTATTGCCCTCGATGGCCTCAGTTGTGTGGTTAAACATCACGTGCATCTTGGGAAGATCGAGGTTTGTTCCTTTCATGCAGCCAAAACGTGATGTTATTGAGATTCTTCATAGATGACACACATTCATTTATTCAAAATGATAACACCAACATTATTACCTTCTGGCAATGCCTTAACATCTTTTCCAATGCTTTGGCTCTAGAATTAACCACTCTAAGATCACTTTCAAGGCTTTGTGGGGCCCACCTTGCAATTCTTGATCAGTTAGGGTTGTTCCGTGGTCCCTACCAGAAAAATCTTCAAATTGTTCGGAATATCGATGGGTTTTGAAGTTTTATTGGGGTAGAGATGGAATTGGGTTCTTGCTAAACTTGAGCAAAGATTTTCCTACAAAGGGATGCAACTCAACCTGGCAGGGTGCACTATGTTGATGAAAACCTTTTTTCTTTCATATGTGATTGACTTTGTGACATGTTGGAGGTTGAAAGGAAAAGAGTAACAAAATTGGAAAGTTCCTATAGAAACTTCCTTTGGACAAGGGATCCCAATAGAAGAGGTATGTCCAAAGTCAAATGGAATATACGTATGAACAAAAAAGATAGTAGTGGATTCGACATTCTGGAGATTGTGGGGATGGCTAATAAATTGGCTTTCAAATGGATGATCAAAGTGTGGTGCAACTCCAAAGCATCATGGGTTAAGCTGATTTCTTTGTGGAAGAGTTGTAACAAAATGAAAGCGTACATCAAATGTCTATTGGGATTAGACAAAATACTCTATCTAGTCTTTCATGAAAGGAATCAAAGAAATTGACTCCATAGATCACCAAAGGGTGAAAAAGCTATGGAAACTCTCGAATCAACAAAGAAAATGCTAGATTAGTTCCGAGGATTGTGACACAAGAATTAAAATTGACCATGAAGAGTGGTGCTTTTTGAGGCATAAAATTAGCTTATGGGAGATCTGTAAATCACGCCTCTTACTTGGTCATGATCTCCCTTGTATCAAGGGGCTACAATGGTTCAACGATCACAAATCAGATAAAGCGATGAATTTTAAGAAGTAGGAGGACTGACATAACAATCTCAGCAAGAGGTGGTGTCAATGTTGGTCAAGTAATAGATGATAGTTTAAGTTCACATACTTGTGGCACCCCCTAATTGAGAAAAAGAATTTAGTTCTGATGTGGAAAATTCTCTATGGTGGAATTTGGACCAACACCAAGCTAAAAAAAATTTATGGGGCTCCCCATTGGTGTGAGTGTTGTTTTTTGGCTAAAGAAGACATTGGCTGCCTCTTCTTCTCTTGCCCCAAGAGCCTCTTGGTTTGGCAACATCTTGTTGGGGTTTTGAAATTCAAAAGCTTGTCAATTGGAAACAACCATTGTTGGGTGAGGTGATTGGTTTCTCTGCTCCCTTGTGGAACATGAGGATGAAAGCTTTATGGAAGATATGGAAAGAAAGATGTGCGCCCAATTTGGATGAAGCTCCAAAAGAATGGTTGATTGTTAAGTCCCTTGCATTGCTTGGCAAAAAGTATGCAATTGTAAGAAATTCCCTCCATTCAGACACCATAAGATCTTCATCTTGGAAAATAACAAGATGAAAAGTAAATGGATAGCCCATGAGGGGGATGAAAACATCATTGACCCTCTTTGTAACTTGATTTAAAGTCATGTTCTTCCCCATGCAGTTCACTCTTAGGATTTTCAACACTATTCTTGCTCAAATCCTTCCCATATTTTTTGGGATATGGGGGATCCCATGGGCACTTTGCCCCTTCACTGTATTCTTGAGTTCTTTTGTTGATTAAAGCATGATAGATTAGGCCTTCACTAAAATTCCTTTTGGAAAGAAAAAATAAAAAATCCATAGAATGAACATAAGAAGCAATGCTTCCTACAAGCTTGTAGACTGACTGATGGAGAAAGCAATCTATTCCAGGCACGAAGCAAGTGTGGGTGAAGAAATGTGAACAACAAACTGTTCCATCAAAACCATTGCCAACACAGAAGAAGTAGAAACCAAACCAAAGGCAAAAATCAACAATGAAGGAAGGACACCAACCACTAATAATTCAGAAAATGTGGATACCCAAGAGGTCCTGATAGCATATGCTAATAATTCATATATTTGGGTGCCTAAGACTTGTTTGCAAGCCTAGATTCTTCCTTTTAGATTGTCAATCTTAGGTCACAAACCTTATCATTTTCAATCTCCATCTAAACAAAAAGCCACTTTGTATGAGAAGCCTTGTAAACATTCTCCGAGAACTTTTTGAAAATGGTTGCCTAAATAACCCCAAAACAAAAAATCTTTAGTATCATCTAAGAAATAGTATAAATCATTCACTTCACCTTGTAATCCCATAAGGGAATCTCTATCTCTTAAATAACTTTGTAAGAAATCCATGTTTCACAAACCTTGTAACATACACTTGAATCATCAAAAGCATACTAAGCTCATGCATTACCCAAAGTTTTCATATAGGAAGTCTAATGGCATGCATTAAGCATAAGTGCAATAAGTGCACCAAGATACCACATGGGGCTACACCAGAATCATGTGAGTATTGGTAAGGGACTGAGGCCTTGCCATACTAGGATCAATGTTTATTTCAATATTAATATGTTTTCCTTGTGTAGTAGTCACTCTAGTCACTAGGCCTCAAATATGTAGACACCAAGACAATAAGAGCATAAATGTTCTTTTAAACTGAGATACAGATGAGGCCTTCTGGAGGTATAAATATGAATCAACCTAATGAAGTGGGAATGTGTTGGAAAACAATGTCACATTAGTCCAAAATCCATTTAGGGCAAAAACCCTAATTTTGGTACTTAGTCATTTTTGGCACAAAAATGGGTAAAATTTTTATGAGCCTATCTTGTAGACCTTGAAGAGAGCTTTCCAATGGTATATGAGATTCAATCATCAGAGATAAGATTTGGGAGAAAACCCTAACCCTAATATTTTGTTGATTTAGGGTTTTGATCTCATGTGATAGCTCTCGACATGAGCATCATAAAAATGTTGTTAGATCATTCATCAGATAGTCAGAAGTGTGAAAAAGCAGGTCAGGAAGTTATTTTTAAAGTTAGTTAAAAGCAACTTTAAAAATAAAGCAAACTCACGTAAAATAAAGCAAAAGCAATTTAAAAAGCGATGAGATTAAAATATAGCGCTTTTTAGTGAGTTTTCCACAAGAGCTTTGGAAGGCTATAAAAGAGAGTCCTTGGATCACTTTTAAGATATCCTACACCAATTGGCAATGCCAGTTTTGGTCCCTCATTAGAGGTGGTGCTCTAGCACACATGGGGCAGCCATGGTGCACTATGGGAGCATGTTGAGGAGCAGTTATGTAGTACTTCTAGGAGAAGAGTGTGATCACACTCTTGTTTATGGAGAGGACTTACCCATCAGCAGCTTGGTGGTGTGGATCAGCCATCTACATAATGTATTTGAAGATTGTCTTCTACATGAAGATTTCAGTGTACTTCAAAGACATTGGATGGAGGCTGTTGACCTAAGTACCAACTTAGGGACTTGCGGAGAAAGAGACTATACCTCAATCCCCTCACAAGTGCATATAGTGGGGATACACGCTTTTAATTATCAATCCAAAGAGTATACAAACCTAGCCGAGTGTATGAGGACATGCAAACATGTAATGATCAATGCAAATGAACTACTCAAGAGTATAAAATGAGGCAAAGACTTATCCAAACAAGCTTCAACTGTTGGTTATGGCGAAACGATACTTGGTGCAACAGCCGTCAGTATTTTGGACTTTTCTCCCAGCTCCGAACTCCAAATATAGCGAATAGCATATGCGTTTCGAAGCTCTCGAGAAGACGCATCCAATGGAAGTGGTTTCACTCAATTCTGATGCTCCTACTTCAAGTTATGAGCGAAATACTGAGTCGCAGAAATACTTTCCTACACTTCAGCACTTCCTACACGTCGCACACACCTTCCCTACAGCAAATAAACACTTTCATGGATAGACAACACTCACAAGCACTCTTTCCAAGCAATACACATGCATACAAGCTCAAGAAGAAGAAGATACAGAGTGAAGAAGACACAAATTCGAATTTCTGTGCTCTCCATTCTCACAATGGCAAAAAGTTCTTTACAAAGAGTCACATTTGACTTATATACTAGTGCCCTAAAAATGGTCTTTTCACACAAAAGACCGGCACTTTATTCACTAAAAGACTAATTTCCTACTATTTTACATGGGTAAGCTTCTAATCTTCTATGGGGATGCATCTAGAGGACTTCTCTAGTGCCTTTACAACGGAAAATATATTACAAGAATGATTATGATACAAAAATATGATGTCCAAATCGGAAAAATTTTGGGGCCCGTCTTTTTCTCTGCCTTGTGCTTTTTTTTTTTTTTAGCTCTGCAACACTCTCCCCCTCTTCGCCTCTGTCGTCCCTTGACAGGTTTTGCTTCTTGTCCTCAGTTTGTTCTCTGCACGCAACCTTTGCTCATTGTTACCTGTTTATAAAACAGGTGTTCAGTTTTGACGGCCTCTTCTTAATCCTTGTTTTACATTCTTTTCTTCTGCTCGCCCGCAACCCCTGAAGTTTGACTGACTACCTGATATTTCGCACTCTAATTCACCTATAGGCTCATTACTTCTGGGTTGCCATCGTAATTCTGGTTGCCACGCACGCCATCAGTGGAAGGTTGGAGATGTGGTGCTTCAGTCTTCGATCTGGACCTTCCAACAGATCAAGAGGTTGAAGCACCCATGTGGGTTGCGTCCTTTCCTTGGTGTGTGTGCCCCTGCGGGGCTCTGTGCAGAGATGGGTGTTGCGCCCCTACGGGGCTTCTTGCAGAGATATATCGTCAGATATTTCTTTTTAGTGAAGCTGCTTCTTTCGTTGTCTTCTTCTTTTCTTTCTTTTACTTGATTCTCCCTCAACACTGCCCCCCTCCTTGACTCTGTCGTCCCCGACAGGCTTTGATAAGCGACGGGCATATGTTTGATATACTCTTTGCTCTGTATCATTTAGCAGATTTGCTTCACGTATCATTAGTTGTTTCCATTGTTCTGCCTTCACACCGTCATTAGGTGGCTGTCTGTGATCTGCGAAGAAGCTGAGTTCATATGCCACTAATCTGGCATTTAAATTGGATGACATCTTCAAAAAAATCTCTGAATCTATCTCAAAAAATCCTGTGAAGAAAGCTTCTTCGAAGGTTTGTATATATACACTTGGCAAAAACATAATTCTAGAATAATATGCCATTATTATTGGGCGGCTAGGCATGACTGAGAGATCAAAAATGAGGATCTTCGTTCCTTGATTAATACCGATGAAGTTCAAAAAGGTGTAAGCCGCGTGCTTGAACACCTTCAAAACGGTGAGGATCATGCTAAGTATTTTGTTTGTCATTTTTACAGCTAAATCAGGTACTGTCGCATAATTCTGTAGCCAAAATTCTATGGTTTTTACCATATACTCCTCCGTTGGTAAGTAATTATGTGGCGGGCTCGGAAGCATGGGATAATTGAGCCACTGCTTATTGATAGTGCCGCTTCTTTGCAAATCCAAAAATTCCCTGGTATCCCTTCTGCGTGGTAGTGGACAAAATGAAGGGTTTACCTGGAATGCATATGGCGCTGCTTGCCAATGCACTCGTAGTGTGGGATGTTTCTCCAAAAATTTTCGCCGCCACACTGGTTGCGCAGCTTCAAACTCTGCTTGAGTGTATGCGAATGTATCATGTTTGAAATTTAGCTGCTCATCTGGACTCTTCCTTGTAATCTTTATTATATAGCGTCTGGTCTTTTCTTTCAAGAGTCCATAGGGAATATTGAAGGGCTTCATGATTTTGTCCAGGTCTTTGCCTTTGATCTTGGCCTCTCTCATGACTTTTATCACTTAATTTTACAAATGTTCTGTTAACCGGGACACCACTAGTGCCCGTTCCCTCTGACTTATTTCTGCAGTATAGGGCATTGGATGTTCGTCATGTATATCGGCCAACTGCTCATGTAGTGGAGAATTATAGATCGGGGGAGATAGAGGACTTACCTCTACCTCGTTAGTAGGATTTTCCTTAGTCGGCACTACTGGTGTCCCGATCGGTTCTTTCTCTTTTATCTGAGTCTGTAAGTGTGCTATGCATTCTTCTTTATCTTTTACCTCTTGCATGGCTACTCTGAGCTTTTCTTTAGTGGCTAGCAATTCTTTACCAACGTCAGCTACATTATCCATATTTTCACTGTAGCTCTGTATCAATTTGGCGTTCACCTTTTGTAATTGATGCCTCAATTCATCTGTTTCGTTGTCGTATCGGCTCTTCCATTCCTCTGTCTTTGCTTGTTCTTGCTTTAGCAGCTCTTCATATTTTGAGATTTGATCTCTCAATTCTTTTTCTTTGGTTTCTGTGGATGCCTGTTGCTCGATTGGTTGATCATATAATAAAGACTTCATCAATTCCTTATTCCTGTTTCTCAATGTGTCATTTTCTTCCATATAGACTTTTAACTGTGTCTCGAGCAACGTACTTCGAGCTCTCATTCTCTCTTTGTCCGCCTTGCTGGCATCATATGATTTCTGTAGATTTGCGAGCTGTGCTTGGAGTTGGTGATGCTGAGTGATTAATGATTCATATTGTGTTTTTGTATCGAGCCACTCATTGCTTTTGATTGTGAGCTCCTTTTGTGTCGCGATGAGTTGTGATGATAGTTGTTCGCTCATTATCTGGAATTGATTCCTTTCTTTTCTTGCTTGATCATAGTCGGCATCTATTTCCATCAACTGCTGTTGAGTGTCCATCGCCGTCTGAATCATCTGCTTGACTACCGGCTTCAGCTGAGTAACATCCACATTAAGCCATGTTTTTGGAATGCTTGGTTCTTCGCCGGTTGTGACATCTTTGCCCTGAGCCACATGTAATATATTGTCATGGGGCTGCCTAATCTCAAGCTGGATCCTTGGCTCATCCCCCATGTCTTCTTTGTTTCCTTGAGGTGTGTCATCAGGCACCTCGATCACAGTCTGTTCTTGGTGTTGGAGCTCCTTCGTTTCCTTACTCACTGGAGTTTGTTCTTCCTCTTTAATAGGTGGTTTTACATGTGTAGCACTGGTTGTATCTTCTTTGATGCTTATTTTTGTAGTGTCATTCAATTGAATGACGTGCCCTGCTTCCATAGATTCTTCGACTCTCTTTTCCTTTTCTTCCTGATTTTGTGGCGTGACTTCCACTTGATCAATCTTATTCCATTCATCCTCTTGTGTTTCTGTCCGTATATCAGTATCTAAGGTATCTTTTTCAGGACTGGATTCCGTGTTGGTACTAGAATCATCAATGCCCAGCTCTTTGTATCTTCCAGTTTGTTTTGGTGTTTTCTCTGGACTCCGTTGTGGCTTCTCTTGACTAGTCTGTCTATAATGATGGCCTTGAACGTTTAAATTTACCTGTGCTTGCATATATTGATGTGTTTCTTCGAGAGCAGCGGACATATCTCTCTTTGTAATAGGCACTTGTGCCGTCGTGATTTTCGGTAAGAGATGAGTTCTCTTTGATTGTGGTGTAGCTTGGGCTTCCTCTTCCCGTAAACGCTTCGTACCCCTCATGGGTTTCTGTGTGCTGGTTCCAGCTTCTTCCACCATAACTACCGATTTCTTCTTCTTAGGGACCGTAGCTGATTTTGCATACTTGGCTAGCCCTTCTGAGGTTGGCATCTCCCTTAAGCAACGTTTCATCTCGAGGGCTTCATATATCAATAAGGTTAATGCAGAACTGCCATTCAAGAACTTCTTCTGGCTCCATTTCTTTTGGGCTTCAAATAATCGTTCCTAAACATACCCTGTTAAATTGATTCTGCTTCCTATTTGTCTCATGGCATGTGATAATAGTTGGACTACAATTTTTTGTGGAGCCGTGTATCTGTGCATGCTTGGGAAACAAAAGTGTTGATGCACCAATCGAACAGCATCTTCTATGTCAATTCTGTTTATCTCCAAAAATGATCTCTTCTTGGGATCATGGCACTCCTCTTTGACACTAGTAATTCCTGCTTGATTCCATCCAAAAGCTTTATTGATTAGCTCATGTGTGAATTGGATTGTCTTCCAAACTCCGACTTTATCCAGGACGCGTGCTTCGGGAACTGATATTTTTGTTGCAGCAGGTTGCATGGTATTCATTACCTGTGCACATCTCTGAAAATCTGGAACATATATAGGCAATTTGAGAAATGCCTCTAGGCCCGCTCGTGTCCATACATCTTCAATATGAGGTAATCCTTGTATTATTGTCTTGAAATCTTGTGACATGATTGGAAAGTAGTGATCTGTATCCATTATCTTGATAGTTGCCATGAAGATGAGCTCTGCCACTGGTTGATCATCCCGGAACCAGTGACCTCTTGCTTTTGTAATGGACTCGAGTGGGAAAAGCTGGACCTCTTCCCCTTGGGTCACTTCAGAACTAGTAGATGCCATCTGCACTCAATGTAGAGCATGAATTAGTTGCCATATCTTATCATAAATCCTCCTTTGTTTATTTGTGATAAGCTCGATATTGCTCCGAGTGAACGGTGTTGTCCCTTTCCCGTGGGTGTGAGAAAGGTAATACCTGGATTTTTCACATATTTATGTATTTTTATATTTTCATCTGAAAGGGAAAACAGAAAAGTTAGTTTATAGCCGAAGTGGTTATTAAATTTTTTTTTTTTTTGGAGTATTTTCTTAATATACAAGTGCTCTCCTATTTCCCAAGAGGAAAATGTGCTTGACTATCCTGAAATAGAAGAAGGGTGTGCCGAATGCTTGGCCTTGTAATGTGGCCCTACTATGCATACTTTGGGTATTGACAGTTCCATATGTGTGCAATTGGAAGTAGTTTGTTGATGCAAGCTGTTTGTTTTGTCTTTCGGGATCCAAATCTGCTTCCTTGTGCTGGGCCTTGTTGTATGTTGCCCACTTCCACTGAAAGTGGCTCTTTTCTTCTTGTTGTAGGTCTGCTTGATCTGATTTGTAAATCGCGGAATGGTTCGAGTTGCCATTAAAGACTCTTTCTTTCTCAAGTAACTCCTTTTTTGTGGCTGTTTTGCTTGTGGACTACGTTGGTTCTTCTTGTTCTGAGGATCATCCCTTCGGTTTGGTTTCTTTGTAGTGCATGACTTAGGAATCCAGATTTGTGAACGATCCTGTTGAGCGGCTACTACTTGCTTTGGGATCCATATTGTAGCAATTCGTCGATGACTTCGTTGTTCCGACTGAGTTGTTTTCCTATCTGATTGGTTGTTCTGATGTCGGTTGTGCTTTTGTCGTCAAAGATACTCCTCCAGTTGATCTTTCTTTATCCACGCTTGGTTAGAGTATGGAATAGGGTATATTTTAATAGGTACAGATTTTGAATTATTCAGAGGATTAGTCTCTCTTTGGCATAGTGCTTTACCAAGGTCAGCTTCAGCTTGATTGACACTCTCGTGACTTGCTAGACTAGAAGATTGTGTGCAATCAGAATTCAATGTGTCCGCACATATAGTACTCGATGATGGTGTTTCTATAGTGCTAGTGATCATACATTCATGACTTTGTTCATTAGAATGAACTGTTTGCTCCATGCTCACAGATTTGATTGGTCGTTCGTCTAGCAGACTGAATACTTCACGATGTCCTATCCTGGCGGAGATGTATCCTAAGGCCAATTGAATGGTAACCTCATATTCGTAAATCCAGTCTTGACCTAACACTACTTCTTCAAGTAAATCCTGATCATGACACACTAATAGCTTTTGTTCCATGGTGTTGTTGCCAAGATGCAATGGTAAGGTGATCTCACCTATGCATTGAGTAATCGTTCCTCCTATCCCTATCAATTGGGCCATCGATGGGCGTACTGTCTCCTTGAGTTTTTGGGTCAAAGAAAGCTTGATACAGCTCACAGCAGCTCCTGTGTCAATGAGAGCATTCACCAAGTGCTACTCAGTTTTTCCTGCTCCCAAATTTAAATATGGTTGCGTTCTCTGAGATCCTAGGTTTTGAGTGGCTCTAAAATTAGCCATCGGGATGAGTTCTTCTCCTAGCCGATATCTCTCATCTCGCTCTCTCATCCACTCCTTCCGTTTCTTTATTCTTTCCAATGCTTCCTGTCTCGCTTCCTCTCGTATCCTTTCCTCTTCTATGCGTCTATTCTTGCCTTTGATTAATCGAGACATTGTTTCTTCGGTCAATGGTTCTAGATATTTTTTTACTCTACATCCACTGATATAGTTTGGTAATACATCTCCATCTAGGGTTGCTAAGCTGATGGCTCCACTTGTAGATATACGATTAATGATTAAGGGGCCATATCCTCTCTTCTACAACTTTTTAGCATGTTGTTTCAAGGTATATACCAAAACTAAATCTCCTTCCTTCAAATTTTTGTCCTTAATGTGCGCATCAAAATAGGCTTTCTATCGTCGTTTAGCAGCGTAAATGCCTGCTACTGCTTGTAACCTAGTTTCATGAAGCTTTTCTATTTGATCCAATTGAGCTGATAGTTCATGTCCTGTCCACTCATAGGTAGTTGCTACTCTCAGAGTGGGAATTAAGAAATCAATTGGCAAAATAGCATTTTGTCCATACACTAAGTTAAAAGGAGTAGTGCCTATGGCGGTTTTATAGGCTACTCGAAATGCCCATAAAGCATGATGTAACTGCTTATCCCAATCTGATCTACCATTGTTAACAATTTTGGTGAGAACTGTACACAAGATTTTATTAGAACTTTCGGCTTGTCCATTGGCTTGCGGGTGATAAGGAGCTGATTTCTTATGAATTACCAAGAATTCATTCAATAAAGCTTCTATCACTTCATTCACAAAGTGCGTACCTCTATCACTCACAATTTCTATAGGTAGTCCAAATCTAGTGAAAATGTTCTCAAAGAGAAACTTGGCCGTGGTTCTTGCGTCATTTTTCTTGGTTGCTTTTGCTTCAACCCATTTGGTCAGATAGTCAGTGGCTACAATTATATATTCAGCATGGGATCCTTTTGTTGGTGGGCTAATAGGTCCTATGAAGTCTATTCCCCATTTCGTGAAAGCTCTAGCACTCATCATGGGTCTAAGTGGCATCTCATCTCTTCTAATTGGATATTTAGTTCGTTGACAAGTATCGCACCGTTGCACATATGTCATGGCATCTTGGTGTAGAGTTGGCCACCACATTCCCGCAAAGAGGATCATTTTTGCTGTTTTATCTGCAGAGAAGTGTCCTCCTGCAGCTCCTGTATGGGCCATCTCTAAAACAGAAAGATACTCTTCTTCGTGAATGCACATTCGTAATTGGTTATCTTTCCCTTGTTTAAAGAGTTGTTTTCCTATAATGGCATAATCCTTACTTTGTTCTTCAAGTGCACGTTTCCTCGCTGAAGTAGCTCCGTCTGGGTATTCTTGAGTTTTCAAGAACTTTACCAGAGGCATGCTCCATCTTGGTGCTATGGTAGAATAGCATAAGGTAGAGTTCTCATCTGGGATTTGTTCTTGACAGGTCTGACAGGTTGACACATAGTTATGTGCATCTCTTTGCATGGTTGGCCAATATATGCCAAATCTCTTGAGAGTTTGCCACGTTCCATTTGCATTCAAATGAGTTTTCCATTGGTTTATGTGAGCTTTCTGAAGCCACATTTCTTGTTCCTCTTCTTCCACACATCTCATCAATAATCCACTTGAATCCTGGTGGTACAAACTTCCCGCAATGATGTGAAGGTTTTTAGTCTTCCAGAGGTCTTGGGTTTGGTTCGGCGTGATCCCAGCTTTAGGTCCATGTGTAAGTGTGGGGATCAACTTCTCCGCCCATTGAGGACATACTTCTAGGTTAAAAAGGTACGTATCTGGCAGATCATCTGGTATTCCTATGGGTGGTTCTCCATGGGTCATTCTTGATAAGTGGTCTGCTCTTATGTGGGTATTTCCTCTCTTGACTACTACCTCAAAATCAAACTCCATTAGCAATAGAAACCATCGTACTAGTCTTCCTGTATTACAAGGCTTGTTGACTAGGTACAACAGGGCTTGATGATCAATGAAGAATTTGAATTTGTTTGCCAACAGGTAATGTCTGAACTTTTTCACTGCGTACACCATCCCTAGGCCTTCTCTCTCCGTGGTAGTATAATTGCGTTCAGCTTGATTTAATTGTCTACTAGCATAGGCTATAGGGTGGTCTAATTTTCCCGTATCCATAGGCTGAGCTAAGATGCAACCAATAGCAAACTTGGAAGCATCCACATGAATGTGAAACGGCTTATTCCAGTTAGGGACTCGAAGGATTGGTGCTGAACTCAATTGATTTTTTAACTCATTGAAGGCTCTCTCGCATTCTTCAGTCCAATTAAATAAAGTCAATAATGCATAAAGAGGTATAGCAATTATGGCGTACATATGTATAAATCTTCGATAGTATCCACAATGTCCCATAAATGCTTGAACTTCTTTAGCCGTCTTTGGTCTTGGTAAATCCAAAATTACTTTAATTTTGTCTTCATCAGTTGAGATTCCGTTTTTAGAGATAATATGTCCTAATATTTTCCCTTGTCTAACCATGAAGACACATTTTTCAGGGTTAAGGCATACTCGATATTGTCGACATTTGGCAAAGATCCTTTCTAGTTCAGGGATATGTTCTGATCGTATCGCTGAATAAGTACAAAGATCATCCACGTATACCTCCATACTTTTTCTCAGAAATTCCTTGAACACATGACACATCAATCTCTGGAAGGTAGCTGGAGCATTCGTTAAACCAAAAGGCATGACTCTAAAGGCGTATACTCCCCATTCAGTTGCGAACGCTGTTTTATGTTGGTCCTCAGGAGCAATAGCTACCTGATTATACCGTGAAAAGCCATCCAGAAAGCTATAGACTTCCTTTCCTGCCACCCTTTCCAAGAGATGATCTGTGATTGGTAAAGGATAACTATCCCTTATTGTTGCGGCATTTACTTTCTTCAAATTGATGCACACTCTTAACTTTCCATTCTTTTTCGGTACAACCACCAAAGGTGACACCCATTCCGTGTGCTCAATTTCGTATATGAATCCAACATCTAACAATTTGTCTATCTCTTCCTTTATCTTTGCTGAGTACACATCATTGTATGTATATGGTCTTTGTTTAGAAGGTTTGGCTTCGGATGTCATGGGGATTCTATGCGCACATATAGATGGATCTACTCCCTTCAAGTCCTTATAGGTCCAAGCAAAGACATCCCGATATTCTCTTATGAGACGAATTAACTCCTGTTCTTCCTCTAACGAAACATCCTGTCCTATAAAGGTACATCGTTCTTCTCCTTCTTCTACAGTTACTACTATCTTCTTGGTTTGTTCCTTATTATCATATGCTATTCCCGGCTGTGCCTCTCTTTTAGGCATTTGAATAGCGATTTTTCTCTCCTCCACTTCATATTTTTTAAAGTGAGCTGGTACCTCAAATTGGTCTTGGGGTTTATTTTCTTCATTTTCTGATTCTCTTTCAACTTCTAATTCCCTCTTCTGTGTGAGTTCCTGGTGTTTTCCATTGGCTGTGACATTTATGTTGGTGGTACTATTCCCTAGATCCATTGGTTCGGGCTCCATTTCAATGCTCTCATAGTCCTCCTTCCAGTCTTTCTCGATCACTTCTCCTTCTTCCGCCTCCTGCAGGACTACCACATACAGGCTCACATCATAACCCTCCTCATCGATGCATTCATTCATGGTCACTACTTCTTCGTTTACACAGACATCGAGGGTCGCTAAAATTTCCATCCAACCGTGTGGTTCAAATTCTTCATCCGGAAATACTTGTGGCATGTAAGCTGGATCTTGTACAGACCTCGCTATTCCTTGTTTTTGCTGCCATCCTTTTCTTCTCTCCTCTTCCTTCTTTGCAGCTTGGCATATCCATAGATGAGTGTCCTCGTTCATCCAGGATTGATCACTAGAACCTACGCTGTGAACTGACTGATCGTCTTCCTCCTTATGAATTTGATTCCATTGTAGAGGTGGAACATCTTGATAAGTGTACGTATGTAGGTTTATTCTAGTGGTGGTTCTTGCGTGTTGTAGGTATACCGCATCTTTTCCCCAATCTTGTACGACCTTTAACTGCCTCCTGAAAGGCCTTCCCAGGATCATTTCATAATTGCTTGGCCTTTCGAAGTGACAAATTGCTAAAGTGTGTTCGAATTCCACTCCACATGTAGTGAAAACTACTCGTTCCAATAATCCTAAGGGTCTTTCTGTATGTCCGTCTGCCAATTGTATTTTCATGCGTGTTGGTCTTAATGCTGGTTTTCCCCATTTCTCCCAAATTTCTTTGGTAGCAATACCAACACCAGCTCCCGAATCTAAAATGGCATTAGTAGTGTATCCCATATAAGTAATTGGAAGGCAGGTATTTCCTTCATCTCCCTCACTAAAGTCTCCTACCTTATCCATTGGAATTCTCACCGTGTTGACTTCGTCTGCTATTTCTTTCTTTTTCTCTTTGACCTCCCAATGATTGATTAATTTTTCCTTCAAATGTGGTTTTACCTTCAACAGTTCTTCGAATGTTAGGGTACAAGGGATTTTTACCTCTCTAAGGCGTTGTACGATCTCAGATGTTTGGATTGATGGGTTCGTTTCTCGTTTCCTCGTTGAGGGAATACGATACAATTCTGAATTGTGTTCGTACTCCCCTGTGTAATTGGGCAGTTCATTTATATCTTTCTCTCCTTGGTCACTTGCATCCATTGGAAAAATTTCTTCTGAATTTAGCTCTGGTATTGAACCCTCTATTTCGTTTTCTGCTTCTAATTCTTCGAAGGGTGGTTCCATTCCTTCCACTTTCTTCCATTTGTCCTCTTGAACTCGTGCCCATAGATCCTTAGTCCATTCTCCTTCTATCTCGGGAACTATGGATCCTTCCTTTCTCTCAATACCCCGTTCATCATTCTGTGTTCTACTTACTTCAGGCTTTTCATGAGTGTTTACACACTCTTGGAACTCTCCTTCAGAAATTCGAGTATTGGGTAAAGACGATGCAGGTTTTTCTAAGGTTTGTTATGCAACTTCTATTAATTTCTTGCAGATCTCCAGTCTTTCTTTTTCTAAGTCGCCTCTTGGATATTCTCTCTTGTGTTGTTCTATGGTAGGTCCTGCTCTTATTCGTGCCTTGTGTGCCTGAATCCACATGGCTAATTCTTCAGGCATAGAGTCTGCTAACACTGATCCTACCTCCTCTTTTCTATACTGTTTATTTTTGTTTCCTTCTTCCCTCTTCGGCTCTTCTTTTGGTTTTTGTTTGTTTTCCTCCTTTTCCTTCTTTTGTAATAACTTCTTTTCTTTTATCCTATCTCTTCGGTGCTTCCATCTCTGGGACCTTTTACTTGCAATACTTTTTTCCGGCTCTTCTGAGTCTTCAACTCTTTGAGGGATGGGTGTGTCCCTCTCCTTGTCACTTTGATTGTTCTCATCCGTTTTATCAGGGGTCTCTCTGGCTTTAGCTCTCGTTATTGCTTTCCATGGTACTGTGTACGCTTTATCACTCCCTGATGATTCAATTACTTCAATCACATTGATTTGCACGTTGGATGTGACCTTGTTGGGATTCTTGGGGCAGTCTCTGAAAAGGTGTTCCTTACCACAATCACTACAGTAGCCTTCCCAGATTCGTTGTGGTGGTGGTGGATTTGGCAATGTGCATTCTCTGATGTAGTGATCACCTCCACATCGGTAGCATGGTCCTCTGGGTACGGGCAGTCTGTTCATGGGTCGGGGTGGTAGGGTTGCTCTAGGAGCTGTGTACATTAATGACACATAGTCCTGCTCATATCCGTATGAACTACCTGGTACTTCCATGCCATAGGCATATGGTTCATTTAACTGTCCATATTCCCTCATTGAGCTTTCATAATTAGGGTATGTTCCTTGACTAGGATCATAAAACGAGTCATATGGTTCATTACTAGTCAAAGGTGTGGCTGGGACTATAGCTCTCTCTAGGTTTTCTTCAGGTTGAGCAATCTTGACTGGGACAACGTTCTGAGGATGGGGCGGTTGTTGTCCTAGTACTGGCTGTGGTTGGGTGTATCCCTGATATGCATATGGTCGTGGCACTGGTGCTTGCGGCTGATAAGTAGGATATCTAACGGCTTCACCTCCCTGATCTCTGTGAGGGTATCCATAAGGTCTCATGTATTGCTGTGCAGGTCTCGCTTGCCTATTGTAGGGACAATTTTCTGTGCTGTGATTTGTGTATTTTTGCTCTATACTGCAAAATTGTAGAGGTCCTGGGACAGTGGGTCTATTATAAGTGTAAGCAGGTGGTGGAACTACTCCCCTAGTACACAAGTGAGAAGGATGATCACCTCCGCAATGCATACACCTTCTGAGCATGGGAACTCTCATTGGGTTATTGGGGTAGTTCCTCTATCCTTGAACGTTCAATTTTTTCGCTAACAATTCGGCTATTTCCTCTACATTATTTTTAGGAATTGATGTGTTACTGGCCGAATCTTCACTTTTCGAGCTTCCTTGAGGTATTTTCAGGTCCTTTGCTAGGTTATCTTCTAAATCTATGCATTCCTTCATGCATTCTTGTAAAGTCTGAACCCTTTTTACATACACCAATGATCTCAAGGATCCGTTCAATAATCCTTCCAAAAACAATGACACCATTTTATTTTGTGTCGGTCTCTCTTCCACTGGGCATCTGTCTACATATTGCTTGAATCTTCTAGCTGCCAATCTCATTGATTCGGTAGGGGTTTGCTTAAAGCTATGGATCAATGATGAAGAGTTGTTTTTAATTCCTGACTTAGTGAATTCCTCAATCATTTCTTGATAGACTTGCTCCATGTTTTGAAAATTATTAGGGTCCAATGGCTGAAACCACGCTAATGCAGTGTCTGACAATGTGAGACCAAAGGACTCATATTGGATCAAAAAGTCTTCTACCTGTTCGGCTCTGATTACTTGTTTGAATTCAGCTATATGATTGTAAGGTTCACTAGAGCCATCATAGTGATTTCTCATGCATTTGGCAACTTGGATTGGCCTTAGTCGTCTTCCTGCTTCGGGTGGTCTAGGCATTACTGGGAAAATTGGTCTTCCTATTGGTATGCCGGGTCCTCTTACTACCGGCGGTCTGACTGGAGCGTGAGTTCCATGTCTCGGGTCAATAGTTGGTTGAGGTCGGTAATTAGGGTTATTTGCAGGCATAGCAAACTGTACATGTGGTCTAACTGGGATTTGTGTTTGTTGTGTTTGGCCCGACTGTTGGTATGAATCATTATGGGATGTTCCAAGTGGATTTCTTGAAGTAGTGGCTTGGTCCCTAGGGGGAAACACTGGGATATTCTGATATTTCAACTCAGCTCTTTCTGCTTCTGTTAAGAGCCAATATCTTCTCTGATTCTTGTCCAGATATGTGATGATGGTGGAGAAATCAGGATCTTGCAACTCATAGATGGTGACTGGATTAGGAGCAGCTTCCCAAATTGAAGAATGTGCTCTAAGGAGATGCTCCATCCCATTGATCAAATATACATCCATTAAGGTGTCATCCTGGGGAATCAGATCTCCTCTCCATATCCTAGCAACCGTAGATCTCCCTCTAGGTGTGGTTACTTGCTCTTCGTTCCCCCCTCCATTCAAGTTTGAAGCATTATTTTCTTCACCAATTTCATTGATGTTTTCTGGGTGTTCTGTGACAACATATTGGATGTCTCTTTTGTCCATGTACAGTCCTCCTACGTACTTGACTGCTGGTCTAGGCACTATGTAAGCTTCTGATGCTTTCTTTAACCTGGCCACAGATCTGTTTAGACCATCCAGATAAATGGGGATCTCATTTTGGTTGTTGTTCACATACTCCAAGGAGGTCCTGTACTCTCCCTCAATGATTGACATCATGCCAATCATGGGTACTGTGTTCTGCATGTCTTCTGAAGCCATGGGAATTTCTTCCTCTGACTCACTGGATGTCTCTGAGTAATGTGAACGGTTACTTGGCTCTGCTACACTACCTACAGAAGAGATTACACTTCTTCGGCTTCCTAGGGTTCTTCCGGATCTCAGGTTCATCCACTTCCAAACTCTGATCAGTCTGTGCTACCCTTGGCCTTTGGTACTCTTCACTACAGGTCAAAAATTTCTAGAAGCCTTTAACTGGAAAAATGACTAAAAAGGAATTTTTTTCAGAACACGATACTTGTCTCCCAAACTCCACGATACACGATCTCTGTGTTCAGGTGATACCCGATACCTGACAAATATCGCGATATCTTACAAACGATACCGATACTTGCAAGAAAACGATACACGTCACCGGCGATACACGACCTCTCACGATACTTGAGATCCTACAATACACGATCTCTGAACTGAAACGATCGACGATACGCGATAATTGGTAAGTATCGCGATCTCTGAGAAGCGATACACGATACTTGACCCAAACGATACGCGACCAGCGATCGCCGATACTTGATCAAGATGATACTTCAAATAAACGATACTTGGCACACACGATACACGATCTTCGGACAAAACGATACACGATCGACAAGAAGTATCGCGATCTTGAACAAGACGATACACGATACTTGGACTAGCAAGCGATACACGATACTTCGGCTCAGACGATACTTGATCTCTCGCAAACGATCGCTAGGACAACGATACACGATACTTGCTAGGTATCGCGATCTTTGACCAAACGATACTTCTCAAGTATCGCGACCGGCACGAAACGATACAAGATCTACGATACACGATCAACGATCGCTGTCAAAATGATCTCTGACCAAGTATCGCGATCGGTATGAAACGATACACGATCGACGGGAAATATCGCGATACTCGACCACAGGAGCAAAACGATACTTGATAAGTATCGCGATACTCAACCGCGGGAGCAAAACGATACTTGACCCTTACACAAATTTTGAAAGATGTTTTTGAAGTTTTGTTTTGATGCCCTTGACCTCCTATCTCCTCTCTCCTCTCCTTACTCTCTGTATCAAACAAAACACATTTTTTAACCCCTGAAGACCTCAGACGATACCCGACGTAGATCGTTTTACACTGATATGGAAATATTTGAGTGATCAAAAAGATTTAGCTACTGAGTGGCTCACCTTTGATGCTCTTTCTCACTCTTCTAACACCTTTTCTAGCTCAAAGACACTCCACAAGCTCAGAAACGATACTCGGCAGCTCGCGATACTTGACAGCTCCTCCACGATACTTGCTCAGAAACAAGTGATTTTCAGAATGACTCTTTTTGGTTTTTATACTTGAGATTTTCTATCTACTGAAAATGAAACCACAAAACAAGAAGTAAAAGCTACTCTAATCTACCTCTTCTCTCTTCCTACTCTCCTCCTACTACTCACTTCCCTAAACTAACAACTCACTACACACACTCCAAGAATGAGAAGTAGCAAGTGCGGCTGAAAATGACTTACCAAAGAAGAGAAAATTTCCACTCCTCCACTTACTTCAATGCAAAAAAGCTACTTACCATCACACGAATGCCTCGGTTTGATTCGTCACTCCCCGGCAACGGCGCCAAAAAGTGTGTTGACCTAAGTACCAACTTAGGGACTTGCGGAGAAAGAGACTATACCTCAATCCCCTCACAAGTGCATATAGTGGGGATACACGCTTTTAATTATCAATCCAAAGAGTATACAAACCTAGCCGAGTGTATGAGGACATGCAACCATGTAATGATCAATGCAAATGAACTACTCAAGATTATAAAATGAGGCAAAGACTTATCCAAACAAGCTTCAAGTGTTGGTTATGGCGAAACGATACTTGGTGCAGTAGCCGTCAGTATTTTGGACTTTTCTCCCAGCTCCGAACTCCAAATATAGCAAATAGCATATGCGTTTCGAAGCTCTCGAGAAGACGCATCCAATGGCAGTGGTTTCACTCAATTCTGACGCTCCTACTTCAAGTTATGAGCGAAATACTGAGTCGCAGAAATACTTTCCTACACTTCAGCACTTCCTACACGTCGCACACACCTTCCCTACAGCAAATAAACACTTTCATGGATAGACAACACTCACAAGCACTCTTTCCAAGCAATACACATGCATACAAGCTCAAGAAGAAGAAGATACAGAGTGAAGAAGACACAAATTCGAATTTCTGTGCTCTCCATTCTCACAATGACAAAAAGTTCTTTACAAAGAGTCACATTTGACTTATATACTAGTGCCCTAAAAATGGTCCTTTCATACAAAAGACCGACACTTTATTTACTAAAAGACTAATTTCCTACTATTTTACATGGGTAAGCTTCTAATCTTCTATGGGGATGCATCTAGAGGACTTCTCTAGTGCCTTTACAACGGAAAATATATTACAAGAATGATTATGATACAAAAATATGATGTCCAAATCGGAAAAATTTTGGGGCCCGTCTTTTTCTCTGCCTTGTGCTTTTTTTTTTTTAGCTCTGCAACAGAGGCTAACATAAGTTTGCATCCTATGTTAAGAATTCAGGTACATATTCTCTTTATGCACACAGATACTACTTGGAGATTATGGAGGCAGTGGCATCCATATTAGGAGGAGTCCAATTCGGCATATCTAAAGGAGAATCCGTACATGTATGCTTCATGCATATTTGGATGAGGTTTTAGAGAAGATATGTTCATATGAGTTTGAGGATTTTTGGCAGCAAACTCATTAGCATTCTTCGCGACTTTTGTAAGTATATGATCTTTTCACACACATATATGATTTAGGGTCTTCCATAGCCTAAGTTTAGATGAGGGTTTGATGATTATCAGTTTTAGATTGATCCTTCCTCTTTTTGTCACTCATATTCACTCTTCTAAAACCTATTAGGTCACACATCTCATATATATATTCAGATTTCTGTCCATACATCTGAATATGTTTGTTACATTTGTACATACACTCTTCCATGTATTTCTGTTCACATAGAGTGGTTGAGATTTTGACTCCCACATTGTAAATTGACATTTGTATGTATGATAGTGTGAGTAAGCAGTGGCTTACATAACACTTTACACATGTTGTCTAATCTTTCTCTATCTTTGTCTTATCATTTGTGTGATTAAGTGTGGTATGTTCATGTATTGTCAATATTGGAAGATTGCTGAAATCTGTGTTGTAGATCTTGGGTTTATGGAACCATGGACCTATAGTATTAGTTATGTGTCTACTAAATTTTCAACATTTGGTATCAGAGCTCATTCAGGATCTCAAATTCCTAGGTTTCTAGACTTCCAGGATTACAACATATGATTTAAGAGCATCTTCTAACATTTGACATTTGACATACACACTTAATCTAGATGAGTAGAGATTTGAGAATTAGACAATTCAGTCACATGTTTATTCATCAGCGTGGAGTATGAAGTTGATGATCTGTTAGCAGTCGAATACTTTTGGAAGAGTATGAAAATACTTTACAGAAGTAAGACCAAGACTTGATGAAGAGAGGGCTACTTCAAATTCAAGGGAAAACAATGGTTTGGAGAAGATGAAGGAACCAGATCAACATCAAATCATAGGTATTAGTTTCTACTATCAGATTATCATTTGCAGGTCATATCTTAGAAGAGCAGTTATGAAGAGATTTGAAGGATTGAAGAAGTGCTTTCATTTTTTGAAAGTAAAAGCAAAGAACAAGGAGATTAGATGAGTTTTGATAAATCTCTTTCATAGCAAGAAAGCTCATCTAAGAAGACAAATTTGGAGATGAGATGAATCTTGTTTTCAGCCAATCTTGTGTTGTAAGTTGGTTGGATATCTAGGTACATAATTTGATCTAGGTACTCGGGAGAGGTAATTCAGCATTCAGCCAAAAGATTGGTGAATTCAGTCTTATCAGTCATATTTGAAGCAGAGTTTTTCACGATAAAATTCAGAAAAAAAAAAAATCAGATTTTGGTGAAGTACAAGTCAGATGAAGAAGCTAATTTCTATGATGACCTAGATTTTTGTATACATGTTTGTATTCAAAAAGGTGTTTCATCAAATCGTATCACTTGATTGAGAAGTGGAGTTAGCCAAAAGAAAGTCAAGGAGATATTATCACATTTCACTTGGGTAGAATATGAAGATATGAAGTATCAACTTGCAACTTTTGGAGTTCTCAAGGTGAGAGTTTGTCCACTTATGTTTCAAGTAAGAGTTGCAGATTCTTGGGAAGGATTTAGTTAAAGAAAATTTTTTCAACTTTATATGAGAAGCATGGACACTTAGAGACATTCAGGTAGCAAATCAAACATTCAATCATGAAGGTTTGATGAGAGCAGATTCTACACATGTATTTTGTTAGAGAGATCTTGATAGATCTTGAATGATCTTGAAGATATTGAGTATTTATGAGTCAATTGTCTATCCTTTGTTTAAAAGGTTCTTAGCATTGGAAGAAGTAAGTCAAAGATTCAAATTCTATCAGATTTGTGTTGTAGAGAAAAAGAAGAAGATACTTGTTATGTTGCAGAAGATTATGGATCCTAAAATTTTGTTTCAGATATAGGTATTGATTATTGAAGATTAGATTTATTGAAAGAAGGAAGACGTTCTAGATTTCAAAAAGTTTGATATCATTTGAAGAATTATGGATACTAGTGTTAAATCATTCAGGGGGTGATGAAACATGAAGACTTATTTTCAGCCATATGTGAAAGAATGCAGAATCATACCTATAGGTATTCCTATATTAGGTATTTCTTTATTTCCTTTGTCAGATTTTCTATGTGTGTCCAAGTGTAGGTGAAGAAGCAGTCAAAGTAGTCTTACTCCAAAAGGATACAAAGATATCTCACATGCATCCTGTTTACTTTGCTAGCAAGGTAATGAAAGAAAATGAGAAGAGATACACAGATGCAGAGAAACTCATGTATGCACTTATGTTTGGAGTAAGGAAGTTTTGGTCTTACCTCCTTACTAGGTCTTTCATTGTTCTTACAATAGATCATGCATTCCCATATGTGGTACAACATATGAGTATCTCATCTAGAATAGCTAAATGGGTTCTTGAACTTCAACAACTATACTTTTGTAGTAGAGGAAAACACAAGAGCTAGTCTTGCAGACATACTCACCTACAAGAAGTGGAGAGAGAAGGATAGGGGAGCAACCTTGCATGAAGAAGATATTGAAGATGCACATACCGTATTTTTTGATGGTGCATATAAGAAGCAGGTCGACAAAGCAACATGAGGATTTCTAATATATGACCAAAACAAATAGCTCATCTTCAAGAACGGTATATGTTGAAGCTCAAGGTCAAACACAAGCATAAAAGTGCATCAAGGAAGTGGAGACACAAGAAGAAGGAGCAAGTAGGGAGCTCCAAGAAGCACCTGTCAAATTTTCAGAAGAAATCCCTATAAACATAGTGATTTTTATAACTAAAAAGCATTGTAAACACCATTTTCTATTTTTACAACTCCATTTTGTTCAAGCCAAGGAGTCCTTGAGCTTGAAGAGTATTAGATGTATCATACTACCAATTTTCATAATTTTTAGATTCCGTTTGAGCCCCCAAATAAGCTTGAGAACCCAATTTTAAACTACGTTGGACACTAGGTCTGGATAGGGCCAAAACCACTCAAAAACTATAAAAAGGGTTGGAGAGCTCATTTTTGGGAAATCTTGTTGTAGATTTCAGCTTTGTAAGAGATTTCTTTTGTAATCAAAGCTTTCCATTGTTCCACTCTTTGCTCTTACCTTGTGCGCGTGTGTGTATGTGTGTGCATGCTTGTGTGCTTTCACTCATGCACTTGTGCACTTCATTTGCCCTTGGTCTTCATACCGGTCCTCACATCTCCACACATTGACATTTATGAGGTGGAGCTCCTCACGTTGGTACTCACCATTGTGCTAGAGTGACATCAAATTTGGCGCCGTTGCCAGGGAGAGAGCTTGGAGGATGAGCGTGTGACGGTAAGACGTAGAGTAGCGATGTTGGAAGGTAAAAAAATCACCATTTTCAGTTCAGTTTTTGAGTTTTTCTTCTCCTTCATCTTCATCATCATCACCATCTCCACCCACCTTCATCTTCTCAGATTTTTCCATTTTCTAGAGTACATTCACCTCGCTTTTTACTTGTGGTTGTGAGAAGGAGCCTTAGAGAGGGAGCAGAACTGAGACACTGAAGAAATAGTACCAAAATCACCGAAAATCGAAGTGAATAGCCCTAGATGTGACATGATCTGCGCCAAGTATCGTGAGTGTGGTATCACGGGTTTGAAGGGAGATTTTGCATCTGCAGACACATAGGAGTGATAAGGAGGACACAAGGTACTCATATTTGTAGAAATTTTTGAATTTGGACTCCAAAAAATCCAAGTATCGTGTTTCTCCCACGGTTGAGGTATCGTGATACCTGAGTATCGTGAACTCCTGTGATCGAGTATCACGACACTTGAAAGTCATCGAATATCGTGTATCGTGGAGTATTTCTCACGATACTTGGGAAAGATCGTGTATTGTGGAGGCAGCTTCTCGCGATACTTGTTGGATATCGAGTATCGTCAAAAAGTTCTCGCGATACATGTGAAGTATCGAGTATCATAGAGATTAGAAAATGATACTTGACGGATATCGGATATCGTTGTATTCCAAGTATCGTGTATCGTGATTTTTTCGAGATACATACCAAGTATTGTATATCGTGACATCCCAAATATTGTGTGTCGTGGGAATTCCAAGTGTCGTGTATCGTTTAGTTGAGATATCGTGTATCGTGGCAAGGCAAGTATCGAGTATCGCCTACTTCAAGTATCGCGATACATACCAAGTATCGAGTATCGCCTACTTCAAGTATCGCGATACATACCAAGTATCGAGTATCGCCTACTTCAAGTATCGCGATACATACCAAGTATCGAGTATCGCCTACTTCAAGTATTGCGATACATACCAAGTATCGAGTATCGCCTACTTCAAGTATCGCGATACATACCAAGTATCGTGTATGGCCTATTTTGAAGCAATCCCAAAGAGGCCTTGTTTCCCTGTTTTAACCCCCAGAACCCTGAGCTGGCATAACTTTCTCATACGAAATCCGTTCGGAGTGATCTTGGGTTTGTTACGGTAAAATTAATACCAGGATTATTAGATAGGGTATTTTCAAGTTGACCCTCAGGTTGGACTAGGAAGCAAGGGGTTCCACAAGATTTTGAGCAATTCAAAGGACAATTGTGGACTTGCAGACAAGGCTTAGGAATCTAAGATCAAGTAGACACTTAGGAAGATAAACTACCAAATCACTTGAAACTAAGTTCAATTGCACAACCAAGTCAGGGACTCACAACTCAAGGGTTAACACTGCGTGCTGAGTTCATAGACAAGTGAGTCAAAAATGTCACTTAACTAGGAGAGACTCTTGGTTTCTGAAGACATGCATAGTTTCGTACTTAGGGAAGGTTTTATGTCTAGAATGGAAGGCGAATATCGGATGTCTCTTCAATATATATCCACTAACTTGCAAGGAATACCCATCTACCTCGATGGTCTACACAGGTCAGTTGCAAGAATGATAAACTACAGAATTTGAGATAGTTCCAAGTCCAACTGTCAAGTATGAAGGTGGAATTTATAGGGACAAGATTGGCCAGATATATGTAGTAACTGAAAATCCTGATCAGATTAATGAAAGAGGAGAGTTAGCTCGAGATCAGGCAACTACCTCACAAAACCCATTCGAGACCCAGCAAAGAACAGAAAATGTGATGTTAAGACAAACGAGCCAAGGTAGTATACCCAATAGACCACATGAGCAATTCCCCATGCTAGGAATTAACCCCCACAGCCACACTAGCCAAGGAATGGGAAATATGAATAGACCTACCTTTAGGACAGAACCGCCCCAAGGTGTCCCCATCATAACTCGATCCCTAGAGCCCGACAGAAGACTGAGACCAATCCAACTGGCCAAATGTATGCGAAATCGTTACGATGGCACAGGAGAGCCCTATGATCACATTGCATAATTCAAGCAGGTATTGCGAGCGGAGCAAGTGGATGACTTTTTCATGCAATATGAATCCTTTGGGCTAACCCTCACAGGAATAGCCTTGACCTGGTTTCAATCCTTGGATCCAAGTTGCTTTGAACATATTGAACAATTCTTCCAAGATCTTATTTGGGAATTCACTAAGCGAGGGATCAAGCACAATTTGTCCTCCTTACTACATAGCTTCAAGCAAGCGCCTAACGAGACAGTAAAAAATGCAGCATGAAGATTTAAGCAATACGTAGCCCGATGCCCTGTGACAGAGAGACCTTCTCAACAAAAAATGATATCGTTATTTTTAGAAGGACTAACCAATGGAACATTGAGAGTCTTAGTATACGTAAAACGACTACAAACCCTAAGTGAGTGTCTTCAGGAGTGCATAGATTTGGAAGACAACTTAGCTGAGGATCTCAAAACCACACAGGATCCTACCAAATCAGAGGATACAAGGAGCAAGGAAACTTCTAGTTCGAGTTTTGTGGAGGAAGTGACAGAGTTAGTGGCCAAGAAATTAGGAGTACAAGGACAAAGGAACTCCCAGAACTCCTCCTTGAGAGTGCCAATGTTAGGAAGTTGCACACTTTGCGGTGGGGATCATCCATCTCATGTCTGCACCAGAGAAGCATTAGGGTTATCACAACCTTACCCTTACGATAGACAACCATCTCAAGTGCCTAACATGTACTCTTATAGTGAGCAAAAGTACGTCAACTACAACATTGAAAACTATCCAATGAATAGACATCCACTACTGTTTGTAACACCCCAATGTAGACCATATGGGTACCCTACTAGAGAACAAGGTAGAGAAGTTCCTAGGTACAGCCCATGTCCAGAACCACGAGGAGCAACTAGACCATATGAACATGGAGGATATAGCCAATCTCAACCTATACCAGGACAACAACCACCCCACACACTAGCTCCGATATAAGGGAAGAACCTCACAATACAAGTCGTGTGTCTAGAGTGTGGCAAAGAACAGCTCCTGAGAGATTGTCCCGGGCATCCCTCTAGTGCACCAAAGGTTACACCCGTTAATGTAGTAGGCCTAGCAAGGGATTCAAGTTCCAGTAGTGATAAGGTGGCTCCTATACATGCAGTTACCAGGTCACAAACCTTACAAAAAGCTAAACTAGCGGAGCAATCAGAGCCAAGTGAATCAGGAGAGCCTAGTAAGAGGAAAACGAGAACCTAGAAGGATACTAGAGAGAAGGCCAATCGTAAGTGGACTAAAAAGTTATCCAAACTAGAAGAAAGCCTGAAAGATGAAAAAACAAAAATAGAAGATATTGCCTCTCAAAGCCCCTCGCCAGTCAGAACTCCATCCACACCACCTCATCCCCACCCACAGACCATTGTAAATAGACCACCACAATCAGGTTCTATTCTTGCAGATCCAACCCCATAAGACTTGGACATGATGTTCAAGGCATACCAGGCACGACTTCAAGAAGGGCCAACACCTGCAAACCTAGACAAGAGCTACCCTAGAGCAGATTTAGAGATTGAACGAACAATAATGTGCATTAAAATGGTGGAACTAGCTCAAGCTATGTTCAAGGCCAATCAATCATTCAATCAGACGAATGCTATCACGCCGGGTTTGCACTTGCAAGGCTTACTAGAAAGATTAGAGCAGTTGGTAAATAAACCGCAAGTTTCTCTACCTCCACAGGCTCAACTAACTATTGAAAGAGAAAGCTCATCACCAAAGAAAGTCTATGTTCCTGACTCCATAGATGATGGAGAACCTCTTTCAATTCAACAACACACTCAAAAGTTCTTGCGGGAAATACAAGAAGAGAAATGGGCCAAGGAGAAGGATGTTCCCCCTCCTATTCTTGAGATTGACGACCTTCATGATCAGTTTCCCCAAGACATTCCATCTATTTATGGAGACCAAACAGAGCAACAAGAAGATGAACGATTAGATTTTGAATCTAATTCCTTACAAGAGTTGCCACAATTCACAGGGCCATGGGAATCTGAATCTCTCCAGATCAGAGCTCCCACGATACTGATAAAAAATGAAGATTCGGTGATTCCAAGAAACACTGATGTCGTGAACAACACTAAGGTTCAGTGTCATCTCACGGTAGAGGAGCTGCAAAGCAAAACTTGAGCTATGGAATCACGTGAAGGATCAGGTTCCCAAACTTGATTCCCATATGCCAAATGCAGGCTCTAAACAAGAAGTTCCAAAGATACCTCTTGATAAAATAGGGGACATGTGTAAGGTTGATGAAGGTAATACTTATCTTCCAATCACCTACCAAGGTTACACAACCAGAGCAATCATAGATTCAGGTGCTGGTGCTGCTATTGCAACCACCTCCTTATGGAAGCGATGGGGAAAGCCCACATTAAGACCAACTAGAATGAAGCTTCAGATGGCTGACGGCCATATGGAAAAGCCTCTAGGATTGCTCGAAGGGATAACTCTAACCACTTGTGGTGTAGAGTTTGAGCACACATTTGCTATATGTAACTTTGAGAAAAATAATTTCTATGAAATGATCCTAGGAAGACCCTTCCTACGACAACTGCAAATAGTACAGGATTGGGGAACCAACTCCTTATACTTGCAACACTTAGGGGTCACAACCAAGGTCAATTTGAAGGATTACACCTTCAGAGATGTACCACCCCTACAGTGGAATCCTATCCACAAGGAGCAAGAAGATTCAATCTCTCTGCATTCTAAAAGTTCATCTGATACATCTTGGTTGCATGAAGATACTCATTTGTGGATGTGCAAGGTCGCAAAGGAAGAGGGAAAACGCTTAAAGGCAAGAGAAAAAGGAACATCCCAAGGAGATAGACCAGTTAGAGACCCAGCCTATACACCGATGATATTTTTGGATGAGGAATTTGAGCCTCATGGTTGGGCAGAAATCTTAGCTACCATGGACATTGCAGTGAATGAAGAACAATGGACACCTCATTGTGATGAGGAGGGTTATGATATTTCAGTGTTCATGTGTCAGCCCTTGCTAGAAGAATGTGACCCTAGTGAATTCATAAAAGAAGAAGAGAACGATGATGATCTAGAGTCCATTGTGATGGATAGCTGCTTTATTTCAGAGGAGCACTATCTAGAAGACATAGGAGTATTTACACAAAAAGAAGAAGAACCTCTCACAAGCATCAAAACAGTAAATTCAAAGGATGGGAGTGAAGGTAGTCAAAAGAAAAAGAAACGAAAAGTAGTGAAACAAGGAGAGGAGGAGCAATTATTTGAAGTGCCAAAAAATTTCAAGAAATATGAAGTGGAAGACCGAAAAATTTTGGTACGAATGCCTAAGAGAGAGGCCACAATAGGAGAAGCATATGATAATAAAGAAAAGACCAAAAAAATCGTAGTCACCATCGAAGAGAACAAAGAAAAATGTACATACATAGGAGATGATCTAAGTAAAGAAGAGGAAGTAGAGTTGGTAGCGTTATAAAGGGAATACAGGGACGTGTTTGCATGGCACTATAGAGACTTGAAGGGAGTAGATCCGAAAATTTGTTCTCATATGATCCCCATGATAGCAGATGCCAAGCCCACCAAACATAAGCCCTACACATATAATGACACTTATGCCGCCAAAATAAAAGAAGAAATTGATAGATTGATTGAAGCTGGGTTCATCTATGAGATTGAGCATACTGAATGGGTGTCTCCCATTGTAGTGGTGCCCAAGAAGAATGGAAAGTTACGTGTGTGTATTAACCTTAAAAAAGTTAATGCCGCCACGATAAGAGATAGTTATCCACTTCCAAGCACTGAACATTTATTGGAACGTGTTGCAGGCAGGGAGGTTTACAACTTCCTTGATGGATTTTCAGGTTACAATCAAGTAGCCATTGCCCCAGAAGATCAACATAAAAAAGCTTTTGCCATAGAGTGGGGGATCTTTGCATTTCATGTGATGCCATTTGGGCTCACCAATGCACCTGCAACATTCCAAATACTCATGTGTCATGTCTTCAAAGAGTTCTTGCGAAAGAGCTTAGAAGTATATGTTGTGAGAGATGGTTGGATGCACTCAGAAGATTGAGTTGGTGCTGCTAAACCTGCTTCACACCAGCCCTCCTTTGATTCCAGGTATGCTTAGTACACTTGATTAGCTTCCAAATGATACCAAGAAAGCATATATGTACTTTGCAAATGATATGTGTAATGATCAAATCAAAACAGATAACTTTGCACTTCACAAATCCAAGAAAACTTGCTATTTTGGTATTGATACCTACTCAGCCTTTCACTCAGTATGACCAACACACTTACAATTGATCAAATTCCTTCTGGACATATTAAATTAGCTTAACAAGCTACCATTTGCAAGTGAACTGAGAAGAAATGATAAACTATACTCTGAGAAATCACTTTAGCAAAATAAAGTTTACCCCCGATATTTTAGGAGCTTTGCAAACACAGACTAGTGAGCACTTCGACTAAGATTTCTCTGTAATGGCTGAACCAATTGACTTCAAAATTTGTAGGCGTGTAGAAGACTTTAAGCTGAATCCAATGTGCTTTGAATCACCTGATTTGGTTGAGTAGATCTTGAGATATGCCTTGTTGAAGTTGACAGACTTGGAGATGATGACTCAGAGAAAACCAGAGATAGTGATTGTAAATCTTTCTATTAGTTCACATGAATGTACAATCTCATTGGCTTGATAGATGTAGCCTAATGAGTTGGAGATGTGTAGGCTATGGTGTAGCACTCACACACTCAATGATCAAGAGTATTAGCCTCGGGAAAAGTGAAGAACACCCGCGACATTTGACTTGTAGCTTTTATAGGAGTTAAGTGAGAATTTGAGTTTGAATTCAAATTCAAATCTCCTATGATCACTCCACTAAATGTAGGGAGATATTCTCTCCATTAATCAACTACCTTTTTTCCATGAATCTATCAAGTAGGTGTGATTACATGAGATGCCAAGTCATATAGACTTTTACAATGAGTAAAATGTAATAACACATAGGCAAGTGTTCCTATGGTTCTAGCTTCACATAGTGATACCCTTCAAGGGTTCCAAGCTAATCTTCCAAAGTTCCAAGCCAAGTGTGAAGGCTTGAAATGCACCAACAACTCCCCCTCAAGCCAAGCACTTTGTCTTAAGTCTTCATCTTTAATCTTCAATCACATCCTGCAATCCAATCATGGATTTGAATATGCATAACTTGTTTCCATCCAATGCTTTAGTGAGTAAATCTGCACATTGCATATTAGTAGACACATAAGTTAATTGAATGTCTTTGCTTAGCAACTTTTCTCTCACATAGTGGTAATGAACCTCTATGTGTTTTGTCCTAGCATGATATATTGGATTAGCTGCAAGGTGAAGAGAGCTTGTGTTATCTCCAAATATGATTGGAGGTCTAGTGTATAGACCTAACTCTGTATACAAGAGCTTCAACCAGATAGCTTCTTGAGTGGCATTGGCTAGCCCTCTATACTCTGCTTCAGTGGATGACAATGCCACTGTAGGTTGCTTCTTGGCTGACCAAGAAATAGGTTTATCTCCTGCAAAACAAATGTAACCTGATGTGCTTCTCCTATCATCCTTGCATCCTGCCCAATCTGCATCTGAGTATACTTTAATGTCAATGTCTGATGTATAAGGAAATTACAAACCATGGCTTTGAGTTCCTTTGAGGTACTTCAAGATTTTCTTTGCTGCCTCTAGGTGAGGTATCCTTGGTTTGTGCATGAATTGGCTTAGCACACTAACTCCATATGCTATGTCAATTCTTGTCAAGGTAGCATAATTCAAACTACCTACCATGCTTTGATATCCTGTGATGTCTTGGATTTCTTCCCCTTCATGAGCACTTAGCTTTAGGTTGACCTCCATTGGAGTAGTTGAGTCTTTAGCATCCTGTAAGCCAAACTTCTTGACCATATCCTGTACATACTTCTTTTGAGTGATATATATACCTGAGTTGGTGTAGACTAACTCAAGACCTAAGAAGTACTTCAATAATCCAAGATCATTAATCTTGAACTCTTTCATCATCTGTCCTTTGATGTATCTAATCCCATTGACATCATTGCCTGTAATGATGATGTCATCAACATAAACACACAAGTAGATTACCTCAGTACTACTTCTCTTTATGAACAGAGAAGTGTCTGCTTTACTCATCACAAATCCTTGGTCTTGGAGATATGTTGTCAACCTGTAATTCCATGCTCTAGGTGCCTGCTTCAAACCATATAGAGCCTTCTTCAATTTACAAACATAGTTTACCTTCTTGGGGTCTTCATAGCCAAGTGGTTGTGACATGTAGACTTCTTCAGATATCCATCCATTTAAGAAAGCATTCTTGACATCTAATTGGTACATGTTCCAATTCTTGGATGCAGCTACACTCACCAATATTCTGATAGTTGGCATCTTAGCCACAAGAGAAAATGTCTCCTCATAATCAATGCCTTGGGTTTGTGCAAAACCCTTGGCAACCAACCTAGCTTTGTACCTGTTTATTGTTCCATCTGAATTTCTCTTTAGCTTGTAGATCCATCTGGATCCTATCACCTTCATAGAGTCCTTCTTGGGTACTAAGTCCCATGTATCACTCTCCTTGAGAGCTTCCATTTCTTCATCCATAGCCCCTTTCCATTCTGGTTTGGTGATTGCTTCTTCATAGGTACCTGGTTCTTCATTCAACAAATCCTTTGCAAGATATACATAATGTTTAGTTACAAGTGATGTGTCATACCCAAATCTGATAGGCTTCTTCTTTTCTCTCTGAGATCTCCTCATTGCTTGAGTTGAGGATTCTGGTGTATCCTCTAATTTCTTCATCTTCATCTTCCCTTTGGACTTCCATGCCTTGAATTCCTCAAGGTTTATTGTATCATCATCATCTGAGCTTGATTCATCTTTCTGGATTGGTTCCTCCTTGGTGAGCTTTGGGAAATCTTCTTCCATATCATAGGGTAGACTAACCTTCCTGCATTCATTCTCATACCATGAGTCATTCTCATCAAAGATGACATCTCTGCTTACCTTGAAGCCTTTGTTTGTTAGGTTGTAGAATCTGTATCCCTTTTGGTTTAAATCATAACCAATGAAGATACATTTTTCAGCTTTAGGATCTAGCTTTCCCCTTACCTGTGAGGGAATATGCACATATGCTACACAACCAAAGATTTTGCAATGATCCAGAGAAGGTCTCTTACCATGCCAAGCTTCATATGGTGTCATGCCATCAATTGATTTGGATGGCAACCTATTGATGAGATAGGTGGCAGTAGATACACTCTCTGCCCAAAGATAATTTGGCAATTTCTTTTCATTAAGCATAGACCTAGCTGTTTCTACAATGAGTCTATTCCTTCTTTCAGCTACCCCATTTTGTTCAGGTGAGTACCTTGTAGTTATCTCCCTTTTGATGCCTCTTTCCTACAAGAAATCTTCAAATTCATTTGAGAAGTATTCTCCTCCTCCATCTGACCTTAGCCTCTTCAAGCTTCTTCCTGTTTGGTTTTCAACAAGTGCAAGATACCTCTTGAAACAATTAAACACTTCATCTTTATGCTTCATAAAGTATAAGATAGCCCACCTGCTATAGTCATCAATGAAGGACACATAATACCTTGATCCTGAAATGGAAGGGTCCTTGCTAGGTCCCCAAACATCTGTGTGTACCAAGTCTAGGTAGTCTTCATGCATGAAACCTTTCCTTGAATAGGGCAACCTGTGAGACTTACCAAACTGACATGCTCCACACTTATAAATCATGTGTTGCTTGGACACGTTAGGTATCCCAAGCACACATTGATCCCTGCACATTTGCTTTAGGGTTCTTTCACCTATGTGACCTAACCTCTTGTGCCATATTTCTAACTCTGAAAGTGTTTGATCCTTGTAATTATATAAAGCAATGTTCTTGGTGTCTTCTAGCTCAAAAGTAAACAATCTATCTGATTTCTCCCCCTTGGCAATTCTTTTGAAACCATGTCTTGGGTCCTCCACATATGCTCCATGTTGAGTGAATCTGACATGCAAACCTTTCTCCACAATCTGACCAACACTCATTAGATTCTTGGTGATGGTTGGTACATAGAGTACCCTGCTCAATAGATTCTGGTTACGATCACATGTCTTTACATTTCCAATCTTTATAACAGAGTGTTTAGTATCATCACCTGTTTGTACCTGATGTTTGCCCTTGGGTTCTTCCAAATCAGAGAGTAGTGCCACATTGCCAGCTACATGGTTAGAACATCCTGAGTCAATATAAAATAAATGATCATCATTTGTACCTGCCTTGGAGGTCATATTCATGATCAATAGGGAGTCATCTTGCTCCTCTGTGTAGTTGTTGTAATCCCTTCTATTTCTGAATCCACCTTGGTAGTTACCATTGTGGTTGTGATTGTAATTGTTGTTGTACTGATTGTTGTATCCATTGTAGCCTTGGTGTTGGTTGAATCTGCCTCTCCCTTGAGAGTATCCACCTCTTGAGTAGCCTCTTCCTCTCTGATTCTTGTAGTTCTTGTAGCATTCATCTGTGGTATGATTGGACAATCCACAAATGTTGCATGGTGATGAGTTGTAGGGTCTCCCCCTACCTGACTTACCTCCTCTGCCTCTACCTCTTGAGGATCTACCGCTCCCTGCATAGTTTGCTTGGGAGGTAGAACCTTCTTCATCAACCTTCTTACTTTTACCTTTATCTTTAACCTTCTTATCAGTATATAGAGCAGAGGGGTTGTTACCTTTTGATTGATCTCCTGCCTTTGTAAACTTTGCTTCATGTGTGAATAGTTGGCCCATGAGTGTTGTGAGATCTGGGGTATGCATGTCCATGTAGAGATCCATTGCAGTGGTGAAGCTTTCCCACTTATCATCTGCCTTGAGTCCATTTGTTACTTGCCTGACTATTTGTTCCTCTTCAATCTCCTCTCCAATGCTTGCTAATTGGTCTACCACATCTTTAATCTTGGTCACATACTCTGAGACTGATTGCTTTGGCTGCTTCCTAAGAGTTGTGAATTGAATCCACAGTTGATTCTTCCTGGCCCTTGTGTTGGAAGAGAAATATGTTGACAGAGTTTCCCAAGTCTCTTGGGAAGTCTTACAGTTCCTTACATGAGGTAAAAGGAAATCAGATATAGAGTTAAGAAGGTAAGACCTTGCCAAAGCATCCTTTGCACACCATTGGTTGAGTCTCTCTTGTTCATCCTTGGTGGGTAGTCCTCTAGCTTTGAATGAGGGAAATTCCTCATCTCCTGATATGAATCCAAACAAGCTTCTTCCTTGTAGATAGGTCTTCATTCTCAGAGACCAAGCTTGGTAATTGTTCCTGTCCAATTTGTCAATGAATTAAGGAAAACCATCTCCCATGTTTACCTTATATGCTCTGATACCACTGTTGTGAGAGATGGTTGGATGCACTCAGAAGATTGAGTTGGTGCTGCTAAACCTGCTTCACACCAGCCCTCCTTTGATTCCAGATATGCTTAGTACACTTGATTAGCTTCCAAATGATACCAAGAAAGCATATATGTACTTTGCAAATGATATGTGTAATGATCAAATCAAAACAGATAACTTTGCACTTCACAAATCCAAGAAAACTTGCTATTTTGGTATTGACACCTGCTCAGTCTTTCACTCAGTATGACCAGCACACTTACAATTGATCAAATTCCTTCTGGACATATTAAATTAGCTTAACAAGCTACCATTTGCAAGTAAAATGAGAAGAAATGATAAACTATACTCTGAGAAATCACTTTAGCAAAATAAAGTTTACCCCCGATATTTTAGGAGCTTTGCAGACACAGACTAGTGAGCACTTCGACTGAGATTTCTCTGTAATGGCTGAACCAATTGACTTCAAAATTTGTAGGCGTGTAGAAGACTTTAAGCTGAATCCAATGTGCTTTGAATCGCCTGATTTGGTTGAGTAGATCTTGAGATATGCCTTGTTGAAGTTGACAGACTTGGAGATGATGACTCAGAGAAAACCAGAGATAGTGATTGTAAATCTTTCTATTAGTTCACATGAATGTACAATCTCATTGGCTTGATAGATGTAGTCTAATGAGTTGGAGATGTGTAGGCTATGGTGTAGCACTCACACACTCAATGATCAAGAGTATTAGCCTCGGGAAAAGTGAAGAACACCTGCGACATTTGACTTGTAGCTTTTATAGGAGTTAAGTGAGAATTTGAGTTTGAATTCAAATTCAAATCTCCTATGATCACTCCACTAAATGTAGGGAGATATTCTCTCCATTAATCAACTACCTTTTTTCCACGAATCTATCAAGTAGGTGTGATTACATGAGATGCCAAGTCATATAGACTTTTACAATGAGTAAAATGTAATAACACATAGGCAAGTGTTCCTATGGTTCTAGCTTCACATAGTGATACCCTTCAAGGGTTCCAAGCTAATCTTCCAAAGTTCCAAGCCAAGTGTGAAGGCTTGAAATGCACCAACAGTATATGTGGACGATTTATGTGCTCATTCCCAAGAGCGAAGATACCACATCCCTGAGCTCAGACATATCTTCAACAAGTTTAGAGAATATCGAGTGTGTCTGAACCCAGAAAAGTGTGTGTTCATGGTACGTCAAGGTAAAATATTAGGTCATATTGTTTCTAAGAATGGAATATCGACAGATGAGGACAAGGTAAAAGCCATAGCGGAGTTTCCGAGGCCAAGGAATGTTAAAGAGGTACAAGTCTTCATGGGCCATTGTGGATATTATCGTAGGTTCATTCACATGTATGCAATCATAGCTAAACCTCTTTATGCCTTGTTGACAAATTTTGAGTGGAATGATGAATGCGAAAAGTCCTTCAATGAGCTGAAGAGACGCTTGTGCACAGCACCAATACTGACCACTCCTAATTGGAATAAGCCATTCCATATACACGTGGATGCATCCAATTATGCAATAGGATGTGTGCTGTCACAACCAACTAGTGAAGGGAATTTAGATTTGCCTATAGCATATGCTAGCAGGCAATTGAATGCTGCTGAACGAAACTACACCACAACCGAAAGAGAAGGTTTAGGCATGATATATGCTGTGAAGAAGTTTAGACACTATCTATTGGCCAACAAGTTCAAATTTTTCACTGATTATCAAGCTTTACTATACTTGGTCAATAAACCTTGCAATACAGGATGCTTAGTAAGGTGGTTCCTCTTACTAATGGAATATGACTTTGAAGTGGTTGTTAGGAAAGGTAAGACCCATCTCAGAGCGGATCATCTTTCTCGCATCACCTCAGGCGAGTCACCGCAAGGAGTGTCTGATGAATTGCCTGACGCTTATCTGTTCAATCTAGAAGTTGTTCCTAAATGGGAAAATCAGTTGGTACCAGTCCTAACCTTCGGACCCGCAAATAAGAATGTAAAAACCAAAAAAGATGAAATTGTAAAATCACAAAAATATCAAATATTGGTAGGAAGCATGTATAAACAAGATACGAAAGGTGTTCTAGCTTGTTGTGTCGAGGACGATGAACATAGTAGTTGGTTACAACAAGCCCATGAAGGATTTCTAGGGAATCAACATTCTAAACAACGAACACTGCAGAATCTTAAACGTTTAGGAGTGTATTGGCCTAGTGTGGACAAAGAAATTCATGGTGGATTAAGAATTGTCCAATGTGCAAAGAGAGACCCCCCGTGGAGCATGCCACCCTTTATCACGTGTCATTAATTCCAGACTGGAGTGCTCCATTGGTAGAATTCATGAGATCGGGAACCTTACCCAAAGAGGATAGTCTAGCAAGGAAACAAAGCATGGAGCAAGAGGCTAAAGACTACGCCTTCGTAGGAGACAACCTATATAGGAGAGGAAAAGATGGTTACTTAAGATTGTGCGTTCACGAATCAAACTACTTGAAGGTCTTAGAAACTGCCCATAACAGTGTCGCAGGCGGATATTTTGGTCCTGATAGAGTAATTAAGACTATTCTATTCTCAAGACTTTGGTGGCCCACTCTTCATATGGATGCACATACCTATGTGAAGAAGTGTGACACATGCCAACGTGCCCAGTACCCAATTAGAAAAGATGAGATGCCTTTGAGGCCAATGATGGGAGGACGTGCATTCTTGAAGTGGGGCATAGACTTTGTAGGTTCTATTAACCCCCCAGCTAGAAACTCCCATGCAGAATACATTATTGTAGCCATGGACTACCTTAGAAAGTGGGTAGAAGTTAAAGCCACAACGAACAATGATGCTCAAACAACGGCAAAGTTCTTATTTGAGAATGTGTTCACGAGATACGAATTACCAATAGAGTTAGTAAGTGATAGAGGCACACACTTCTTGAATGAAGTAATCGAAAATCTTCTCCAAGAATTCTTGGTGATACATAAGAAGTCTGCCCCCTATCATCCACAAGCTAACGGACAAGCTAAGAGCACGAATAAGATCCTATGTAACGTGTTGACAAAACTCGTAAATAACAAATGCTCTGATTGGGACAAACAACTTCATCATGCTGTTTGGGCCTACCGAGTTGCCTATAAAACAGTTCTCAATGCCACCCCATTTCAGATGGTCTTCGGACAGAATGCTGTGCTACCATTGGACTTCCTAATCCCAACTTTAAGAGTAGCACAAGAGCATGAGTGGAATGGACACGAGTTATCCTCCAGGATCTTTGATCTAGAATGCTTAGGTGAGACGAGGCTACGAGCAGCGGCAGGCATCTATGCTGCAAAGAAATGGCAAAAGGCATACTTTGATGCACACATCAAAGATAAAGGATTGAAAGAGGGAGACCTAGTGTCGGTTTATACACTAAAGCACCATGCCCGTAAATTGAAAAAAAGAGGATACGGACCCATAATCATTAATAGAATTTCCACTAGCGGTGCAGTTCAATTGGCCACACTAGAAGGCGATGTCTTACCAAACTATATCAGTGGTTGTCGAGTCAAGATATATCAAGAACCTCTTAGAGAGGATATGCTAAAGAGACTCAACAATACTAAGAAGCGAAAAGAAGAAGAATTAAGGGTTAGAGAAGAAGCACAGGCAGAGGCGAGAGAACGCATTAGGAGAAATAAGTTAAGGCGCCAAGGCCTAGATATCAATCATGAGGCCCCAAGATACCACATGGACATGTGTCAAACATCAAGTGCAATTGCTTCTCAAATAATTGATCGACGTCCCTTTGTGAACATCACGGTAAGACAAGGGAAGAATGCAAGAACTGTGAGAGCATTGATTGACTCAGGTGCAACAACTAGTTCCGTTAGACTATCCTACTGTCAAGACTTGCAATTGAACAAAAAGCCTATAGAAGCCTATCTCATAGGTTTGGGAGGTGTGGAAACCCCTTGTTTGGGAGAGGTGGAACTTCCCATCTACCTTCAAGATGTTCCAATGAAAGTCAAAATGCTAGTATGTCATGATGAAGACATTATAGAGCCACTTGTCTTGGATCAAGATTGGATTTACGACCATGCAGTCAACTTGAACCTACGACATCAACTCCTTCAAGTTGGGGCGCCTAAACAATGTATCACATTAGAATTAGAGAATTGCATGCGCACAAAGCCAAGTAGCACACATTCTCTTAATTCTTCCAAAACTAATCTTTGTAAAGAAAATGTCGTGTGTGTCACAAACCCTACGAAGCAAAAGGACTCAATCATGGAAGCACAAGATCATAGGCCAGCAAACCTCTCTTATCTCTCACATACCAATGCGAGTGTAACTCAAACAAAGAGGCAAGCAAAAAAGACATCTGCTATATCAACTAGACAGACAGAATTCAAGAAGAAAGAAGCTCAGGGCATGAAGCAGATTTGGGTACGAAAAGAAGAACAACCACCAGCTTTGCCACAACCCTTCCCAGTGAGGCAAGCCAACCATGCTGAAAGAAGCATCAAGAAATGAGGACCAGCTCAATCCTACGGTGTTCAACAAATTTGGGTACACAAAGCAATCGCGGGAGGCCGACCATGATAACGTACGAATTTGGGTGCCAAAGAAGTTAGTTGCAGCTCAACACGGGTACCCAAGACACTCTTACATTGCACAAACACCACAAATCTCCCTCCCAAGCAAAGCTTCCACAAAGATGCCAAGGAGAAGCAAGGGTCAACACCAGGCACAAGGAACCAAAGCAGATCAACCCACCTCTTCGACAATCATAAAAAGGCAACCAAAAAGGGTACGGGTTTGGAAGCCAAAAGTATTAGCAGCTTCCACAAAATCAAAGAGCCAACCACGCTGGATACCAACTTTTAAACACCATTCCACGATGAAGGGGCCAGAAGTGATCTCCACAAAGCCACATACCATTCTCAAATGGATCCCTATAAGGAGGATTACATCATTTCAAGATTCAATCGACACCTCCAAACAAAGATTGCATCAAGTCTAGAATTAACATCAAAAAGCCTCGACCAACAACAACCATGTGCCTTTGGCATAACCTTGTCTTTTGCACCATTCAGGTCATGCATTTCCAAAGTATGCATTAATCTAGGGCCACATTACACGGCCGTGCATAGACAACATTGAGAATCCCAAGCACATGCAACACATTGGATGTATGTAAAATATTTTATTGATACTAACATCTTTCTTCTTGTTTTGTGACCTTGTAAAAAAAAAAAAAACCAAAAGAAAAAAATGGGATTGTGTGTTTGACGAATCCCCAATGCGAACCATCGACAACGGAAGACAAGCTGATGGTCAATCATCATGATGGAGTACAACACGGAGAGATGAAGATCAACAGACCTTTCAACATGGTAAGATATGCATGCTTCAACAACACTATAACCATGATAGATTAGGAAACCTCTTCGTCGACATACCCTTGAGCACTTCGCTCAAGACCCAATTTCTTGCACCATACTTCTTCCCATGCATTTTCCAAGTATGCATGCATATGGCTATATTACAAGGCCATGTACAAGGCACATATCTCGTCCAACCCATGCACTAATGCACTGACCCATCATCCATTATGGGTTACAAGTACTTGGCATGAAAACTATGAAAGCCATCTTTGGAAGAATCAGAGGACACCAGGGTGACCACTACAAGAGCAAGGAAGCCATCCACCACCGAGATTTGCTCATAATCAACATTGACCACCTCCTTTGAGCAACTAGCAGTTTTGGAAAGCTCACAAATGCACCATCAAGATGGAATACAAGGAAGAAGTACATACAAAGGGACTACAAACTGCAAGAGCTAGCAGACAAATGATCAGGCTACATTGGGAAGATGGATCGCTCCTGTTGAACATAAAGGACACTACCTCTCAACGTACTACATGGAACAACCACTACAACAAGGGTCTGTCAGGGACGACAGACTCAAGAGGGGGGGGAGTGTTGAAGCTCAAGGTCAAGCACAGGCACAAAAGCGCATCAAGGAAGTGGAGACACAAGAAGAAGGAGCAAGTAGGGAGCTCCAAAAAGCACATGTCAAGTTTTCAGAAGAAATCCCTATAAACATAGTGATTTTTATCACTAAAAATCATTGTAAACAACATTTTCTATTTTTACAACTCCATTTTGTTCAAGCCAAGGAGTCCTTGAGCTTGAAGAGTATTAGATGTATCATACTACCAATTTTCATAATTTTTAGATTCCGTTTGAGCCCCCAAATAAGCCCGAGAACCTAATTTTTAACTAGGCCAGACACTAGGTCTGGACAGGGCCAAAACCACTCAAAAACTATAAAAAGGGCTGGAGAGCTCATTTTTGGGAAAGCTTGTTGTAGATTTCAGCTTTGTAAGAGATTTATTTTGTAATCAAAGCTTTCCATTGTTCCACTCTTTGCTCTTACCTTGTGCGCATGTGTGTGTATGTGTGTGCATGCTTGTGTGCTTTCACTCATGCACTTGTGCACTTCACTTGCTCTTGGTCTTCATACTGGTCCTCACGTCTCCATGGATTGACATTTATGAGGTGGAGCTCCTCACGTTGGTACTCACCATTGTGCTAGAGTGACAGTATAGCTCTTCCTAATGCTCATTCAAATAATGAAGCAGAATATGCAGCACTATGTGAGGCCTTGCATTAATGTGTTCAACATGGTATCAAAAGGTTGATTATCAAAGGAGATTCAATGTTGATAATTAAGCAATTGCAAAATGTTTGGTGGTGCAAAAGCCAAAATTTGTTTGAATGGTTGAAAAAGTCAAGATTGTTATTGAAACAATTTGATAACACTCAAATATGTCATGTACCAAGGAGCAAAAATAAGGAAGCAGATGCATTAGCAAATGAGAAATTTGATGGTTTCATAGCATCCATGAAACTGAGAGACAATAGATTTGTAGGACAAAAAGGATTAGAAGATATCATCGATTTTCTTGAAACTAGAGAACCACCAAAGCATCTAAACAAGATACAAAGGCATTGGCTAGTAAAGAAGGCTCTATAGTACCAACTCATAGGAGATGATCTCTTTGAGAAATGTAAGGACCTTATCCTCAGAAGGGTCCCTTCAATCATATGAAATAAAGAGCATTCTGGAATCATGTCATGATCATGCATGTAGAGAACACTTCTCACATGAGATAACAATAAGGAAGGTACTCCAAACGGGGTATACATGATAGACGCTTCATAAGGATGTTCAATATTGGTGTAAAACATGTAATAAATGCCAAATTATAGGTAATAAGAGGCTTATGTATGAACCAAGGACATCAATCATATCTTATGGGCCATTTGAGTAATGGGGAATCGATGCAATTGGACCCCTACCAAGGACAAGCTCAAGAAAGGAATACATCATTGTGGCAGTGGAATACATGACTAGATGGGCAGAAATAGCTAGCACAAAAAGGACAACACCACATGATATTGGGAAGTTTATTTATGATTTCATATGTTGTAGATTTGGAATACCTTTAGAGATAGTGTCTGATCATGGTCCAGGTTTTAGATCAGATGTCCTAAATGATCTATTGAGTAGATTAAACATAAGGCATAGATACTTCATGCCCTATTATCCTCAATGTAATGGTCTTGTTGAAAAGACCAATGTAATTATTTGTAAAATCATTAGCAAGCAGGTAAAGAAGCATCCTATGAAATGGGATAAACACCTCACTGTAGCATTATGGGCATATCGCACATCCTACAAGGCATCATTAGGGTTCATCCCATTTCACTTGGTATATGGACAAGAAGCCTTGTTGCCAATATAAGTAGAAATTCCAAGTCTCAGAGTACTAATAAAGGAAAGTGGACAGAGTTAGCGAGAGGAAACACAGAAGAGGCTTATAGATCTACAAGAGCTGAGTATGAAAAGGGACCTTGTAGTTGAGCATTACATGAACCAAGCAGAGAAAAGGAGATAGGAATTTAATAGACAACTAAAGGATAAAGGGTTAACAGAAGGAACTCTTGTTCTAAGATATGATGACCGTTTTGATAATAGGCATGACACAAAGTTCCAATCACGATGAGAGGGGCCATTTTTTATCAAGACAAAGTTCAAGAATGGTAGCTACCAACTTATGGATCTATCAGGGAAAGTGCACAAGACCAAGGTCAATGGATGGAGGCTGAAGAAGTATTGGCAAAGGATAGAAGACATTAATGATCAACAAGAGCAATCAAAGGAGAAATAAATATTGATGGTGGTATAGGAAGACGACCCACTATGGGACATCAACAAACTATTTGAAAGCTAGAGACATGAATGCCTCTAGCCTTACGGGAGGGCTAAGTATGAGGGCTATATTTTTGATACCTCCTCTAGCCATAATCTTGTTCTATATATGTAATATGTTATTTATCTTATTTCTCTAAGATATGGATATATATAAATAAAATATGAAAGATACAAGTCAAGTGGGCCCCACCACTGAAGATATGACTAGCTCTCCCTACAGTAAAAGAGAAATGATTAATATATAAGGGAAATATAAAAGAGAGATGGAAAGTCTAGAATATTCAAGCATTTAAACCTTGTCCCACTCTCTTTAGAATGAAACAAAAGTCTTTCCAAAGGCCCCATAGCCCCACCACACCTTTTTGAATTTTTAACAAAGGAAACCTTTTGTTTATGCATATATCTTATATTCTTGGGTCCCAAACTCAAATGAATGATGCAAAAAAGTCGAAATTTGGTGGATTGGACCCATTTCATGCATTTGGAGGAGAAAATATCATATTTTTGTAATACAACCACAAAATATCTAAGAAATATGTAAAAACAGGCCAAATATCACACCCTCTTGGGTCTAGAATCTTCTAGATCTTTGTAAAGGATTCCCATCTCACCATAAATGTAAAATATCTAGAAGATTCATCTCAAAATATGATCCCTAAATATCTCCCCAAAATGCCTATAAAAGGACCCCTTGGGTGCCCTCCAAAGGTAAGAAGAGTTGTATGTAGGTACATGTTGTGGGTGTAGTGCACACTCCAAACCTAGGAGAAGGAGTCTACCCTATGTCATTGTATTGAGAGAGCTATACAAGATCCTAATTTTTAAGTCCCCCATGTCTTTGTAATATTTTCTATTTCAATCAAGTTCATTTCTCTAATTCCTTCCATTTTCATTACCCTGAACCTTTGCTTATTCTATCCAATACACCCTCTCTTCTTCTCTCATTTCCTACTCCTTCCATCTTCTTTCCCTCTTCTCCATCATTCCCCAACCCCTTGAAGATTGTGCTAACACTTGGATCCTCTTGTCATTGAGAATCTCTTTCTTGTGAGTGTTTAGTGTTTTGTGTGTTGGTACTAAGGGCAACGTGGACAACCCCTGCCTTAAGAGTACTTGTGTAATGTTCGTGTGTTGGTACTAAGAGGGAAGCATGTATCACCCTTGCCTTAAGAGTACCCTTGTGTTGATTGTGTTTAAGTTTACTAAGAGGGTGGCATGGATCACCCCCACCCTAAGAGTGCCATTGTATTTTTGTGACAAGGTAGCATGGACCACCCCTGCCTTGGCAATGTTGTGTGTATTTTCATGTGAATGATTTTGTAGGAGCCTGGTGTCCCTCATCTTACATTCCATTGTCTGTTTATGAGCCGAGCATCGAGGAAGTGTTAGAAGCCATTTCCTTAATGCCCCTCTCAGTATGAAGAAGAGATGATAGAAGTTGCATCTTACATCATCACCATTCAACGACTCTATAATACTATGAATAAGGTTTGGGCAAGGACCAGATTGACAGAAGAACAAAGACAAGACATCTTGCAACAGGAATTGGTCAACGTCGGCTTCGAAGAAAATTTCATTTCAACCATGCATGAATTGGTTAAATCAGTAGGTGTGTCGGATGCCTTAAGATATTTGCTATGGAAGCCCCTTCCTAGGTTTGACCCTTGACAGGTTCACATTCTTAAATGATCGAGCACACATATTCGTGTCCCCACCAACCCTATCACATCAGCACCCCCTGTGGGTTCCTCTACGATCGACCTAACTGCAAGTGAAGACACTTCCCATGTATATACCCTTAGTGAAACCCTCCCTTCTCACCCGGCTCCAACCCTACCCTCCCCTAACATTGCAGATAGCCCCAAGGTTTGTATTCCTTCCCCTATTTCTGATTGGCCCCCGGTATCCAGCCCAATTTCGATTACTGCTCCCATTCCCCCTGTTTCCATTCCACCTATCCTGACACCACCTATCCTGACACCACCTATCCTTTCCACGCCCCCTCGTTTCCCCTCTTATACCACTAACCCATTATACTCCTTTACCATCTCCACATAGCCAATCTCCTTCTATTCCTCTTTCACATCCTTTTTGCAACCACGATCCACACCTTTCCCATTTGTACGACCCTCTCAAGAACTCCCCCCACAAGCCCCCTTCTTATGGCCACCAAGCACACGTGAGCTCACTCACCTCTCACTACACAATTACACCCACCACCATGCACAATCGCACCTACATCACTCTTTCACATAGCGTGATTGATATTGCGGCACAAATGATAGTGAAAATTTTCAATATGATGAAGATGGTCTTTAAGACTTTTTGATGTGTCAAGGCTCCCACCATGAATACACCAGGATTCGAATATGGGAATTTGGACTTAGAATATGACATGAGCATGACATCTTCCCTCAAAGTATGCTATGCTTCACACTGTAGACTGAAATATATGCCCATCTGCTACAAGCAGACATTTGAAGATATGTTTATCACCGGCTTCTAGAAACACCACTCAGAAGTATTCATTAGTCATCCCACACATTTGCTTCATTTATTTGTCTTCAAAAGTATTATGTACCAGAGCATTATTTGTGCCCATCTCCAGAAGAACCCCAGCCCATTGATTGGGAGAAGCTCAAACAAGATCTTATTAGGGGCATTCACATCATGGAACACACCTTGGAAACATACCTTCTCAACAACCATATTATTAATGCGAAATCAGGTTCTATCAAGGACGACAAAAACGAGGAGGAGGGGAGTGTTCAAGGCAAAGGATCAAGTCCCCACTCTCTTCATAGAATAAGAGGAAGCACATAAACTACTCAAAATACTTCATTACGTCAACAATGATTTTTATCACTAAAAAAATGTAATATATGTATATACATCTGATTATCGCAAGTGCGACTTCATTTTGTGCAAGCCGAGGAGTCCTTGAGCTTGAGGAGTCTAAATAGAAAACTCACACCAAATTTTTTAATTTTTGGAAGCCGTTAGATAGTTCAAATTAGAGGTAGAACCTATTTTTTAAGTATGCTGGTCACTAGATGTGAAATCAGCCAAAACTAGGCCAAAACTATAAATAAAACTAGAGAGTTCATTTTGTGGTTGTTGTTGCTAGTATAGAGCTTATGAGATAGTAATTAGAAGAGCTATTGTAATTAGTGAATGATGAATATGAATTTGAGTTCTTTCCTTGACTTCCATTGATCTCCATTGTGACTTTCCTTGTGTGTGTGTATGCATGTGTGTGTATGCTAATTGCATTTCTCACCATCTTCTTCATGCACATCACTTGCTCTTGATCTTCATATTGGCCTAACCTCTCCGTGGATTGAAAATTACAAGGTGGATCTCCTCACGGTGGTACTTTCCATTGTGCTAGAGTGACATTGCAAAAGATGGGGTTAGGCAAAAATCATATGGTTGTTGCACGTCGAGGCTTCCAATGTTACTTGCAGACGTTGATGCAATCTGTGTTTAGAGATATCCATTGGATCTCGAAATGATGCAAGCAATCAATGGTTGAATGAAAAATGATCATTCCACCTTATAGGGATCCATATTAGAATAGTGTTCAGCCATGTAATGATCACTTTTGGTCTCTGCACCTTTGGATGGTTTCTTAAATTTTGTGTCCCTCGTGGTTGGCTCTTTGGTTTTGTGGGGGCTACTAGTGCTTTTGGCTTCCAAATCCATACCCTTGTTGATTGTCTTTTTACTATTGTTGAAGAGGTGAGTTTATCTTCTTTTGGTCTTTGTACTTGGTTTTGACTCTTCCTACTCCATGGATTCTTTGTTGAGACTTTTCTCATGAGTGAGGGTAGGAACCCAAATTTGTACGTTATTGTGGTGGGCCTTCATCGCCTAGTTTGGTACCTAGATTTGGAGTACTCTTTGAGATAGAGAACTTTGTCGTTCTGCTACTTGTTGCCTAGGCTTTCTCTACTGCTTCTTTGATAATGAGATTGACTACAATGATGTGATTGATTGCTCTCCCTTTTGTACCCATATCTGCTTCATGCCCAAAACTACTTTCTTCTTGAATTCTATTTGTCTATTTGATATAGTAGTTGGTTTGTACTATTGTGCTTGCATCTATGGTTGAACTATTGTAGTTGCATTAGTCATTGAAAAAGAAGAGAGATCTACTCACCTTCGAGCCTGTTCTTCCATGATTGAGTCCTTCTGCATCATAGAGCTTTTGACACATACAACATCTTCTTCTCTAAGATTAGTCTCAAAAGAACTAAGGGAATGTGTGATACCGGGATTTATGATCATGCAATTCTCTAATTCTAATGTAATGCATTGCCCACGTACCCAAACTTGAAGAAGTTGACTTCTTAGATTTAAGCTAACTACATGGTCATACATCCAATCTTGACCTAAGAAAAGTGGTTCCATAAGGTCCTCATCTTGACACACTAGCATTTTGACTATCATTGGGACATCGTGGAGGTAGATGGGTTGGAGAAAGTCTATGACAAGCCTAAGTATTGGCTTGAGTCCCACAAAGTCTTAGAAGAAGCTTTAAAAAGAAGACTACGTAAAGTTCACTTGTGAACTACCTCTTGTAATTTTTTGAAGAGTTTACTTAATGTAAAAGTAAGAGAATCTTAAGTGGTTGAGTCCACTTGATCAAGAATGGAAAGAGGAGCCATGAATTCGTGATTTGTGGTAGGTAGAGAATCAAATGAATCATTGATTGATTGGAGAGTGATTGAGGGAAGTTAGCCTCCCAAACTCAACTATAAATAGATGGCAGTTTTAGTCGTGGTTAGAGAGACCTATGCGAAGACCTCCAAGAGCTGAGCTTTATGCCATATCAAGGTGTGATTACAAGGCACACATATGTATCAGTAAGTCATTGTATTGTACAAGCAATATACTTTCATTTTCATGATTATTTGAGTTCATCTTTCCATGTTCTTGTGAAGTGTACTACTCACTGCCATATCTCTCAGTTTTCTCAGTCAACTTGCAGAGATGTTTTCTCTGAGCTTGGTGCATTCTTTTCAGTGATTTAACTTGGTAAAGTTAGCTCTATACGTCTACTATATGCTCACAAATTTTCATGTCATTTGGATGTTGCAATCTTCAGTTATGTTCAGTTGAAGTCAACAGTGTCTGTGCATTTTCACTTCTCTGTCAGGTACGCGACTTTTTCACTCATCTTGTCAGAGGTATTTCTCAGTGGTTACTTATCCAAATTCAGTAATTTAAAGCTTGTTGTATTCAACGTACTGTCTAGTATACCCATACAAATTTTCATAATCATTGAATTCCTACATTTTGAGTTATGTTGATTTTTCTGCTCACCGGTCTCAAACTGTAGTAGCCCATGAAAATCGGGATGATGTCATCAGTTGTTAAAACTCATTCTCAGTGTGTGGTTCATTATTTTTTATGAGATTACTCTTGAAAGTTAGCTCTTTGAGTTAACTAGACTTCCCCAAGAGGAATTAAGCTAATTGCTGCTGTGCTCAGAGAATTATGTAAAACACTGGACAGGTGTATGAACCAAGAATAGCAAGTTTTCACCTCTGAGCTAACTCCAACTTATCTGTTTTGATCTATCTTTTTGAGAGTGATCTTCCAAGGTACATAGGGTGTCTAATACATCCATTGGCAAGCTAAAAGGGCCCACCACATACTTCTGGAGTTCATTTGGCTGGTGTAGAGCAAGGATTCTGCAACACCTCTTCATCTTCAAGCACATACCTATCCATCTCTTCACAGTGGTATCAGAGCAAGGTTGGACAACATGGCAGATGGATTTCCTTCATCAATTAACAAATTGGCCAGAGGTAACTACTCAGCTTGGTAATTAAGAATGGAAGCTTATCTCCAAGGTAGAAGTTTATATGGTTATGTGGCTAGAGATGAAGTTATGCCAAGTTTCAGGAACAAAAGTCAACCAACACAAGAAGAGCAAGAAAGATTGAGCACATGGTGCTCCAAGGATGCACTTGCAAGGTCTTATCTCCTCAACTCTATCTAAGATTTTTTGTTGCCTCACATTAGAAGTTGTAAGACATCTCAGGAAGTGTGGGATGCACTTGAAGCTTTCTTTTCTTCAAGTACTAAAGCTAGGAAGCATCAACTATGGCTGGATTTCACAACTCTCAAGAAGGCTCCCAAACAAAATGTGACTGATTTTGTCACAAAGCTCAAGGACATAGCGGATCAGTTGGGAAGCATTGGAGAGGTAATAGATGAAGAGCAAATTGTAAGGCAGGTCATCAATGGCTTGAAGGCAGATGACAAGTGGGAAGCATTCACCACAGCTATGGATTTGTACATGGACATACATGTACCTGATTTCAATACACTCATTGGACAACTACTTACTCAAGAGGCAAAGCTTATCAAAAATGGAGAAAGCTCTAAAGGTAATCAATCTTCAGCTTTATACACGGATAACAGCAAGTCTAAAGATAACAAAGGAAAGGCAAAGAAAGTGGATGATGAAGCATGTACATATCAAGCTAACTATGCAGGTAGAGGAAGACATGGCAAAGGTAGAGGAAGAGGAGGTAGACAAGGCAAGGGGAGATCCCAAGACTCTAACTCATGTTCTATTTGTGGATTAACTAATCATACAACTGAAAATTGCTTTAGGAATTCTAGGAATCAAAGAGGCAGAGGATACAATAGAGGAAGTTATGGCTACTCAAGAGGAAGGTTCAACAACTACCATGGCAACTACAACAACTACAATCATTCAAACTATCAAGGAGGCTACAAAGGAAGGAGAGACTACAATAACTACACAGAAGACTCAAACAAAGAGGATTCATTATTGATCATGAACATGGCTATGCCACAAGGTAAATCTGATGAGCATGTTTTCTACATAGATTCAGGTTGTTCAAATCATGTGGCAGGAAATGTGGCACTCCTATCAAATTTAGAACATGCAAGGAATAAGCATGAGGTACAAACAGGAGATGATACAAAACATCCTGTGGAGAAAATAGGCAATGTCAAAGCACCTGAACAAAACATCAACCTACTCAGTAAGGTACTCTATGTCCCTACCATTTCAAAGAATTTGATAAGTGTTGGGCAGATAGTAGAGAAAGGGTTGCAAGTCAGGTTCACAAAAGCAGGAGCATTTGTTGAAGATCCAAGTCAAGGATTCAGAAGAATTGCAAAAGGTGAAAAGATAGGTATATTGTTCACATTTGAACTACAGGACACTAGAAACATTGCTCTCTTTAATTATGGTAGTCAGGCACTCACAGAATTGGAAGTATGGCACAAAAGGTTAGCACATATTGGTGAAAGGTCATTAAAGCAAATTTGCAGGGACCAAAGTGTACTTGGACTTCCTAACTTGTCAAAAGAACATATGATTTATAAGTGTAGTGCATGTCAATTTGGAAAGTCTCACAGGTTACCATTCATGAAGAAAGGTTATATGCATGGAGATCTCTTGGAGTTGGTTCATACAGATGTATGGGGACCTAGCAAGGAAGCTTCAATATCTGGATCAAGGTATTATGTTTCTTTTATTGATGATTGCAGCAGATGGACTATCCTATTCTTTATGAAACACAAAGATGAAGTTTTTTCATGTTTCAAAAGATATTTGGCTCTTGTGGAGAATCAAACAGGTAAATCACTAAAAAGGCTAAGGTCAGGTGGAGGGGGAGAATACTTCTCCCATGATTTTGATTCTTTTCTTCAAGAAAGAGGAATCAAAAGAGAGGTAACTACAAGGTACACTCCTGAGCAAAATGGAGTGGCAAAAAGGAGGAATAGGACAATTGTTGAAGCTGCAAGGTCTATGTTAAATGAAAAGCATTTACCTAATTACTTATGGGCTGAGGCTGTATCTACAGCCACTTACTTGATTAACAGGTTGCCTTCAAAATCCCTTGATGGGATGACTCCATATCAGGCTTGGAATGGAAGAAGACCAAGCTTAGTTCATTGTAAAATTTTTGGATGTATTGCTTTTGCTCATGTTCCTTCACAGGTTAGAGGCAAGATGGATCCAAAGGCAGAAAGGTGTGTATTTATTGGATATGACAACAATCAAAAGGGCTACAGGTTATACAACCCTACCAACAAAGGATTCTTGGTAAGCAGAGATGTAGTTTTTGATGAGAACAATTCATGGTATGAAGATTCATGCAGGAAGGTCAATTTACCATATAATCTTGAAGAAGATTTTCCAAAGCTTGGTAGAGAACAACCGAAGATTGAAGAACAAGACACCTTAGAGGATGATGAAGAATCTCAGATGGAAAAGATCAAAGCATGGAAGTCTAAAGGTAAAGCAAAATTGCAGGAACTTGGACATGAGGTAGAATCATCACATCATGGCCTAAGAAGATCTATGAGGGAAAAGAAAAAACTAGAAAGGTATGGGTTTGACACCTCATTAGTAACTAAACACTCTATCTACATAGCACAGGATATAAACCAAGAGTAGCCATCATCATTTGAAGAGGCCAAAGCAAAATTAGAATGGAAGCATGCAATGAAGGAAGAAATTGAAGCACTTGAGGAAAACAACACTTGGGATTTGGTCCCCAAGACTTCATCCATGAAGGTAATAGGCTCAAGATGGGTCTATAAACTCAAGAAGAATTGTTATGGTTCAATTAACAGGTATAAGGCAAGGCTTGTAGCAAAAGGCTTTGCACAAACTCAGGGAATTGATTATGAGGAGACCTTCTCTCCTGTGGCAAAGATGCCTACTATTAGGGTTTTGCTTAGTATTGCCTCTTCCAAGAATTGGAAGATACTTCAACTAGATGTAAAGAATGCATTCTTGAATGGTTGGATAACAGAAGAGGTATATATGGCACAACCACCTGGTTTTGAGAACCAAGTTTATCCTGATTATGTGTGTAAACTTAACAAAGCATTGTATGGTCTCAAGCAAGCTCCAAGAGCTTGGAATTTCAGGCTTGTTTCATTCTTGCAGGACAAAGGCTTTCAACCAAGCAAGGCAGATCCTTCACTCTTTATTAAAAAGAGTAACTCTGAGGTCATCTACTTATGTGTATATGTAGATGATATTATATTGACAGGAAATGATGCAGATGGTATGAAGAAGATCAAAGATCAGATGAGACAAGAGTTCAAGATAAGTGATTTGTGTTCACTTACCTACTTCCTAGGTTTGGAAGTTGTCTACAAAGATCATGGTTTGTTTCTCACTCAAAGGAAGTACATTAAGGACATGTCGGCAAAATTCAAGATGCAAGATTGTAAGATTGCAGGTACTCCAATGGAGGTCAATCACAAATTGAGCTCACATGAAGGTGAACTCATAGAGGACATCACATCATATCAAAGTCTAGTGGGTGGTCTCAACTATGCCACATTGACAAGAGTAGATATATGTTATAGTGTGAGTGTGCTAAGCCAATTTATGCACACACCAAGGAAACCACATATGGATGCTGCCAAAAGGATTCTCAAGTATCTCAAAGGAACCATAAATGAAGGACTTTATTATCCTTATGTATCTGATTTAGGTTTGAAGCTATTTTCTGATGCAGATTGGGCTGGCTCCAAGGAAGATAGAAGGAGCACTTCAGGTTATCTTACCTTTGCAGGTTCAAAGCTTATTTCATGGTCATCCAAGAAGCAACCCACAGTTGCTCTCTCTTCTACTGAAGCTGAATACAGAGGTCTTGCCATAGCTACTCAAGAAGCTATGTGGATGAAGACATTGTTCAAAGATCTTGGATTGGAGTTTGGAACTCCAACTATTTTTGGTGACAATACGAGTTCTATTCATTTGGCTGCTAATCCTATTTTTCATGCAAGGACTAAACATATTGAAGTTCATTATCACTATGTACGAGAAAAGGTTCTAAGCAAAGAGATTCAAATATCATATGTGTCCACTCATCAACAATGTGCAGATATTCTAACCAAAGCATTGGATGGTACAAAGCTTTGCAAATTCAAGGCTATGATAGGTTTGCAGGTAACCTTGGAAGATTGAAGACCTCAAGCATACTTGGCTTGAGGGGGAGCTGTTGGAGCAAGTCTATGACAAGCCTAAGTATTGGCTTGAGTCCCACAAAGTCTTAGAAGAAGCTTTAAAAAGAAGACTATGTAAAGTTCACTTGTGAACTACCTCTTGTAATTTTTTGAACAGTTTACTTAATGTAAAAGTAAGAGAATCTTAAGTGGTTGAGTCCACTTGATCAAGAATGGAAAGAGGAGCCATGAATTCGTGATTTGTGGTAGGTAGAGAATCAAATGAATCATTGATTGATTGGAGAGTGATTGAGGGAAGTTAGCCTCCCAAACTCAACTATAAATAGATGGCAGTTTTAGTCGTGGTTAGAGAGACCTATGTGAAGACCTCCAAGAGCTGAGCTTTATGCCATATCAAGGTGTGATTACAAGGCACATATATGTATCAGTAAGTCATTGTATTGTACAAGCAATATACTTTCATTTTCATGATTATTTGAGTTCATCTTTCCATGTTCTTGTGAAGTGTACTACTCATTGCCATATCTCTCTGTTTTCTCAGTCAGCTTGCAGAGATGTTTTGTCTGAGCTTGGTGCATCCTTTTCAGTGATTTAACTTGGTAAAGTTAGCTCTATAAGTCTAATATATGCTCAAAAATTTTCATGTCATTTGGATGTTGCAATCTTCAGTTATGTTCAGTTGAAGTCAACAGTGTCTATGCATTTTCACTTCTCTGTCAGGTACCCGACTTTTTCACTCATCTTGTCAGAGGTATTTCTCAGTGGTTACTTATCCAAATTCAGTAATTTAAAGCTTGTTGGATTCAGCTTACTGTTTAGTATACCCATACAAATTTTCATAATCATTGAATTCCTACATTTTGAGTTATGTTGATTTTTCTGCTCACTGGTCTCAAACTGTAGTAGCCCATGAAAATCGGGATGATGTCATCAGTTGTTAAAACTCATTCTCAGTTTGTGGTTCATTATTTCTGATGAGATTACTCTTGAAAGTTATCTCTTTAATTTACCTAGACTTCCCCAAGAGGAATTAAGCTAATTGCTGCTGTGCTCAGAGAATTATGTAAAACACTGGTCAGGTGTATGAACCAAGAATAGCAAGTTTTCACCTCTGAGCTAACTCCAACTTATCTGTTTTGATCTATCTTTTTGAGAGTGATCTTCCAAGGTACATAGGGTGTCTAATACATCCATTGGAAAGCTAAAAGGGCCCACCACATACTTCTGGAGTTCATTTGGCTGGTGTAGATCAAGGATTTTGCAACACCTCTTCATCTTCAAGCACATACCTATCCATCTCTTCACAGATGGAACTTCCATCTCACCCACACAAGGGGTTTTGACACCTCTCAATCCTATGAGATAGGATTCTATGGAATTAATGTTCAATTGAAGATCTTGGCAGCATGAGAGTCTAACTGCACTAGTTGCTGCACTTGAGTCAATCAAGGCTCGCATAGTCCTTACACTCTTTCCTTTTGGGTGTGTGTAGAAGTGCGAGAGACACACGAGAAGCACAAACAAGGAGCACAAACAAGGAGCACAAACACAGCAAGACACATGTTGAAGATGATGGTTGGAATATCTCTCTCTATTGATGATGAGCTGAACTAAAGTAAGAGCTGAATAATATCCCTAAGTACAAAGTACCACCACATATGAGAGTATCAAGTATGTGGTAACATGGGGAAAAAACCTATAGCCAGCACTAGAGTAAAAAGTGCCCATGTATAGGGAAAAACAAGCCTATGATCTTGTACATCATTGTTCTTTAATACAATAGATCTACATTTCTCATCTATGGTCTCTCTGTCATAGTCACTCATAACAACCAACTTGTACTGATCATATATCAGTCATTCCTTTACCATTTTCAATGTTCTATAGCTTGTTGGAATCAGCTCCAAGTGCTCTACATGGTAAAAATTTTGAAGGAAATCCATTCAACCAATTTGGAGAAAAGTGTGTCGCCCACTCACTAGTCAAACTCTACAGAGGTCCTAAAAAATTGGGGGTAATGATTTGATTGCTAAATTGATTGATCTGTGTATAGTGCATCATTTTAAGTGATTCCACTTGGAATCATTAGCTTAATAAGCTAATCTAATATCTTCAAAAGGATCTATTCTAATTCCTATTGTATTGGAAGCACTGAGCATATCAACCAGCAGGTGTGTGAACAAAAATAGAAGGTTTTCATTGATCCTTCAACTTGGAAGTAGTTTGTTTTGATTCAGTCATTTCTCACATCATTTCCAAAGTACATAGGCACTTGTATAGTGTCATTGAAAAGCTAAGAGGGCCCACAACTCAACTCTGAAGCTACAAGGGGCTGGTACAAATCAGGATTTGGCAATACCTACTCATTTCTTGGAGTGTCCATCCATCTTTCCCAACAATGGTATCAAAGCTTAGCTAAGATAAAATGGGAGATGGTTTTCCTTCTTTCATTGATAAATTGGACAAGAACAACTATCAAGCATGGTCCTTGAGGATGAAGACATACTTGCAAGGAAGAAGCCTTTATGAATACATCTTAGGAGATGACGAGATGCCCATATTCAAAAGCAAAGGACAACCTACAAGAGAGGAGCATGAAAGACTCAACACATGGTGTGTCAAGGATGCATTAGCAAGGTCTTACTTACTTAACTCAATTTCTAATTTTCTTCTTCCACATATTAGGAACTGTAAGACATCCCAAGAGACTTGGGAAACATTGTCTTCATATTTCTCTTCCAACAAAAGGGCTAGGAAGAACCAATTGTGGATTGAGTTTACCTCTCAAAGAAAGAAACCCAAGCAAGGCATCTTAGAGTATGTGACCAAATTCAAAGATGTAGCTGATCAATTGGCAAGCATAGGAGAAGAAATTGAAGAGGAGCAGATTGTAAGACAAGTAATCAATGGTCTTAAATCTCATGACAAATGGGAGAGCTTCACAACTGCCATTGACTTGTACATGGACATGCAGATTCCAAACCTTACCACTCTCATGGGGCAACTATTTACCCATGAAGCCAAGCTCAACAACAATGGAGATTAATCAAGAGGTAATATCTCTTCTGCCCTATACACTGATAAAAGTAATCCCAAAGAGAAATGGAAGAACAAGAAGGTTGAAGATGAAGGAACTACCTCCCAAGCCAACTATGCAGGGAGAGGTAGAACCTCAAGAGGAAGGGGCAGGGGAGGTAAGCAAGGTAGGGGGAGACCTTATAACTCCTCACCATGTAATATTTGTGGATTGTCAAATCATACTATAGATGAGTGTTACAAGAACTTCAAGAATCAGAGAGGTAGAGGATATCAAAGAGGTAGATATACACAATCAAGAGGAAGATTCAATCACCATCAAGGATACAATAACAACAACAACAGCAACAACAACAACTACAATAGTAACTACCAAGGAGGCTACAAATCAAGGAAAGATTACAACAACTATACAGAGGAACAAGAAGATTCTCTTCTAATTATGAATATGTCTTCAAAACCAGGTATAAATTATGACCATCTCTTCTACATTGACTTAGGATGCTCAAACCATGTGGTAGGCAATGTAGCTCTTCTCATTGACCTTGAGGAACCAAAGGGTGGAGATCAGGTACAAATAGGTGATGACGCCAAGCACTCAATGATTAAGTTAGGAAATGTTAAGACCTCTGATGGATAGAAATCTGTTGAGCAGGGTTCTATAAGTACCTACAATTACCAAGAATTTAATGAGTGTTGGACAGATTGTGGAAAAGGGTTTGCAAGTCAGGTTCAATCAATATGGAGCATTTGTGGAGGATCCCCAATATGGATTCAAGAGAATTGCCAAAGGAGAAAAGACAAGTAGATTATTCACTTTTGAACTTGAGGATATAAGGAATATTGCACTTTATAGCTACAAAGACCAAACACTATCAAAGCTTGAAATTTGGCATAAGAGATTAGGGCATATTGGTGAGAGAACTTTAAAACAAATATGTAGAGACCAATGTATGCTTGGGATACCTAATGTATGCAAGAAACACATGATTTATAAGTGTGGTGCTTGTCAGTTTGGAAAATCTCACAGGTTACCCTTCTCAAGGAAAGGCTACATGCATGAGGACTACCTAGAGCTTGTCCATACAATGTATGGGGACCAAGTAAGGATCCCTCAATTTTTGGATCTAGGTGTTACGTATCTTTCATTGATGATTTTAGTAGGTGGATTTTCTTATATTTTATGAAGCACAAAGATGAAGTATTCAGTTTCTTTAAAAAGTATCATGCACTTGTTGATGACCAAACTGGGAGAAGCCGTAAGAGACTAAGGTCAGATGGAGGAGGTGAGTACTTCTCAAATGAGTTTGATGTATTCTTGCAGGACAGAGGAATCAAGAGAGAGATCACAACAAGGTATACCCCTGAGCAAAATGGGGTTGTAGAGAGGAGAAATAGACTAATTGTTGAAATAGCTAGGTCAATGTTAAATGAGAAGAAATTACCTAATTACTTGTGGGCAGAGAGTGTATCTACTGCTACTTATCTTGTAAATAGGTTGCCATCCAAATCTCTTGATGGGAGGACCCGATATGAAGCATGGCATGGTTGTAGACCTTCACTTGACCATTGCAGGATCTTTGGATGTGTTGCTTATGTGCATATCCCTTCTCAAATAAAAGGTAAGATAGACCCTAAGGTAGAAAAATGCATCTTCATAGGGGATGACTTGAATCAGAAAGGATACAGGTTCTACAATCGTTCCAAAAAAAAAAAAATGGTCAATAGAGATGTTGTCTTTGATGAGAATGACTCTTGGTTTGAAAGTGAATGCAGGAAAGTAAAACTACCTTATGACTTGGAAGAGGAGTTTCCAAGCCTCACTAAGGAGGAGCCTAATAAGATTGAAGACATCAACTCAGATGATGAGGACATCATCAACTTAGAAGAATTCAAGGCATGGAAGTCCAAAGGCAAAGTCAAGATGAAAAAGTTGGAGGACATACCTGAATCATCCAACCAAGCAATCAGAAGATCACAAAGGGAGAGCAAGAAGCCAATCAGATATGGGTATGACACTTCCTTAGTTACTAAGCACTCTCTTTATCTTGCAAAAGACTTGTCATTTGAAGAACCATCATCATATAAGGAAGCAAAGACCAAGGCAGAATGGAAGGAAGCTATGGATGAGGAAATTGAAGCACTCAAGGAGAATGATACTTGGAAGCTAGTGCCAAAGAAGGAGTCTATGAAGGTAATTGGTTCTAGATGGATCTATAAGATCAAAAGGAATTCTAATGGATCAATAAGCACGTACAAAGCTAGACTTGTGGCTAAGGGTTTTGCACAAACCAAAGGAGTTGATTATAAAGAAACCTTTTCACATGTGGCCAAAATGCCAACCATCAGGGTATTGGTAAGTGCATCAAAGATTGGAACATGTATCAATTGGATGTAAAAAATACATTTCTAAATGGTTGGATTTTAGAGGAGGTGTACATGTGCACCTAGGGCATGGAACCATAGGTTGACTACATACCTTCAGGATCAAGGATTTATCATGAGCAAAGCAAATACATCTCTATTTGTTAAAAGAAGTAATTCAGAGGTAATATACCTATGTGTATATGTTGATGATATCATACTCACAGGTAATGATGCTAATGGCATCAAGCAGATCAAGAATCAAATGATGTAGGAGTTCAAAATTAGTGACCTTGGATCACTAAAATATTTTCTTGGACTTGAGTTAGTCTATACTAACTCTGGAATTTATATAACTGAGAGAAAGTATATATAGGACATGTTGAAGAAATTTCATTTGCAGGATGCCAAAGTTGCAAGTAATCCAATGGAGATAAACCTAAAATTAAGTGCTCATGAAGGTGAGATGTGCTTGAGAATATTGTAGGTTACCAAAGCATAGTGGGAAGCTTGAACTATGCTACATTGAGAAGGATTGATATTGCTTATGGAGTTAGTGTTCTAAGCTAGTTTATGCACAAACCTAGGGCACCTCATTTGGAAGCTGCCAAAAGGATTTTGAAGTACCTTAAGGGCACTCAAAATCAAGGATTGTATTTTCCATATACCTCATACTTGGACATCAAGATATATTCAGATGCAGATTGGGCAGGTTGCAAAGATGATAGAAGGAGTACCTCAGGATACCTAGCTTTTGCAGGTAACAAACCTATATCATGGTCTTCAAAGAAGCAACCTAATTTTGCTTTATCTTCTACAGAGGCATAGTATAGAGGATTGGCCAATGCTACTCAAGAGGCCATATGGATCAGATTTTTGTATACAGATTTAGGTTTGCATACTACATCTCTAATGATTTTCGGAGATTATACCAGCTCGCTACATCTTGCAACAAATCCTATTTATCATGCTAGGACCAAGCATATAGAGGTCCACTATCATTATGTGAGAGAGAAGCTATTGAGCAAGGAGATTCAGTTGGCATATGTAGCAACTAACATGCAATGTGCAAACTTATTGACTAAAGCATTAGATGGTACAAAGCTTTGCATGTTTAAGTGAATGATTGGATTGCAGGACATTCATGAAGATTGAAGAAGAAGACCAAGCCAAAATGTTTGGTTTGAGGGAGAGCTGTTGGTGCAAAGTTCAAGCCTACACATTTGGCTAGAAGTTCATGAACAATTGAAGCTCCGTGGAAACCATTGCTAGGAAGTTTTTATCCTTTACCATTTGTACAAGTCATTTTTTTGACTTGAGAGAATATTTGTAATCACCACCAAAACTCGTGGACTTGTTAGTTGGAAAATTTACGACTTCATTTGAGGGAATATCTCCCAGATTGGAGGACTACTTTTAGTGAGAACCAATGGAGGATTCAAATTCAAATTCAAACATCACATCTATAAAAGATGGCTAGAAAAATCATAGGCTAGATCACTTCAATTCCCAGCCATTGTTGATTGGATTTGTAAGAGATTGAGGCTCACATTGTAGCCTACACTACTCACCATCATTAGGCATTGATTATCAAGCCTATGATCTTGTACAACATTGTTCTTTAATACAATAGATCTATATTTCTCATCTATGGTCTCTTTGTCATAGTCACTCATAACAGTCAACTTGTACTCATCATATCTCAGTCATTCCTTTACCATTTTCAATGTTCTATAGCTTATTGGAATCAGCTCCAAGTGCTCTACTTGCTCACAAATTTTGAAGGAAATCCATTCACCCAAGTTGGAGAGAAGTGCATCGAAGCACTCACTAGTCAAACTCTATAGAGGTCCTAAAAAACCGAGGGTAATGATTTGATTGCTAAATTGATTATTTTGTGTATAGTGCATCATTTTTAGTGGTCTCGCTTTGAATCATTAGCGTTAATTTAATATTTTCAAAATTAGTTTTTTCTAATTCCTACTGTACTGGAAGCAATGAGCATAACAAGCAACAAGTGTGTGAACAAAAATAGAAGTTTTCATTGATCCTTCAACTTGGAAGTAGTTTGTTTTGATTCAATCATTTCTCACATCATTTCCAAAGTACATAGGCACTTTCATAGTTTCATTGCAAAGCTAAGAGGGACCAACAACTCAAGTCTGAAGCTACAAGGGGCTGGTACAAAGTAGGATTTGGTAGTACCCACTCATTTCTTGGAGTGTCCATCCATCTTTCCCAACAGACATGAAATGGTTTATTCCAGTCAGAAGTGGTCAATATTGGTGTTGTCCACTAACGTCTCTTCACACTAATAGTGGAACAAGGAAGTTTTGCATTCCTTGTTCCACTCAAAATTTGTCAAAAGAGCATAAAGAGGTTTAACTATGATTGCATACATGTGAATATGCCTACAGTAATATCCATAATGGCCCATAAAGATTTGTACTTCTTTAACATTCCTTGGCCTTAACAAGTTTGCTATAGCTTTGACTTTGTCCTCATCTATTGATATTCTTTTCTTAGAAACAATATGACCTAAGATCTTGCCTTGACGTACCATGAACACACACTTCTCTGGGTTCAGACACACTCAATATTCTCTACACTTGTTGACAATTTGTCTGAGCTCAGGGATGTGGTATCTTCTTTCTTGGGAATGAGCACATAAATCATCCACATATACTGCTAAGCTCCTTCACAAGAATTCTTTGAAGACATGACACATGAGTCTTTGGAATGTTGCAGGTGCATTGGTAAGCCCAAATCACATCACACGAAATGCCAAGATTCCCCACTCTATGGCCAAGGTCGTTTTGTGCTGATCTTTTGGGGCAATGGATAGCTTGGTTGTAACCTGAAAATCCATCAAGGAAGCTATAAAATTCCTTGCTTGCAACACGCTTCAATAAATGTTCAGTGATTGGAAGTAGATAGCTATCTCTGATTGTAACAACATTATCTTTTTATGGTTAATACACACACGTAACTTTCCATTCTTCTTGGGTACCACTATGATGGGGGATACCTATTCAATATCCTCAATCTCGTAGATGAGTCCAACTTCAATTAGTCTGTCAATTTCTTATTTTATTTGGCTACATAATTGTCGTTATATGTGTAGGGCTTTTTTTTGGTGGGCTTGGTATCAACTATCATGGGGATAATATGAGAGAATATTTATGGATCTACTCCCTTCAAGTCTCTATAGGTCCACACAAACACATCCATATATTCCCTTAATAAAGCTACCAGCTCTACTTCTTCTTCTACACTTAGGTCTTCTCCTATGTACGTGCATCACTCTTTAAAAATCCCTTCAATGGTTACTACAATGTTTTTGGTCTTTTCTTTATTCTTGTATGCTTCTTCTGTGATGGCCTCTCTCTTAGAAATTCGTACCAAAATTTTCCGGTCTTCAACTTCATATTTCTTGAAATTCTCTCGTACTTCAAACAATGATTCCTCCTCTGCTTGTTCCACTACTTTTCTTTTCTTTCTCTTTTGACTACCTTCACTTTCCTCCTTTGAATTTATAGCTTTAATGCTTGTGAGAGGTTCTTCTTCTTTTTGGGTGAATACTCCTACATTTTCTAGATAGTGCTCCTTTGAGTCAAAGCAACTATCCATCACAATGAACTCTAGATCCTCATCGTCTTCTTGTTCTTCTCTGATCTCATTATAATCACACTCTTCTAACAATGGTTCACACATGAACAAAGAGATATCATAACCCTCCTCATCACAATGAGGTGCCCACTGTTCTTCATTGACAATAATGTCCATGGTGGCTAAGATTTCTGCCCAACCATGAGGCTCAAATTCCTCATCTAGAAAAGATCATCAATGTGTGGGCTGGGTCTCTAATTGGTTTGGCTTCTTGAGAATTTCCTTCTTCTCTCGCTTTTAGGCATCTTTCCTCTTCCTCTGCAACCTTGCGCATCCACAAGTGATTATCTTCATGCATCCATCATGGATCAAAAGAATTTTCACAATGCACAGAGATTGAATCCTCTTGCACCTTGTGGATATGATTCCACTGTAGGGCTGGTACATCTCTGAAAGTATAATCCTTCAAATTGACCTAGGATCATTTCATAGAAATTATTTTTGCCAAAGTCACATATAGCAAAGGTGTGTTCAAACTCTACCCCACAAGTGATTAGAGTTATCCATTCTAGCAATCCTAGAGGTCTTTCAATATGGCCATCAGCCATTTGAAGCTTCATTCTAGTTGCTCTTAATGCAGGTTTACCCCATTGCTTCCACAAAGAGGTAGTTGCAATCACAACACTAGCACCTAAATCTAGGATAGCTTTGGTTGTGTAACCTTAGTAGGTGATTGGAAGATAATTGTTACCTTTTTCACCTTCACTCATGTCTCCTGTTTTGTCTAGAGGTATCTCTAGAACTTTTCACTTAGAGCCTACTTTTGACATATTGGAACCAAGTTTTGGAACTTGGTTCGCCACATGATTCCATAACTCAGGTTTTACTTTGAGCATCTCTTCTAAAGTGAGATGACAGTGAGCCTTAGTGTTCTTCACAACTTCAATGTTTCTTAGGACCACTAAGTCTTCATTTCTTAGCAGTATTGTGGGAGCTCTAATCTGAAGAGATTTAGATTCCCATGCACTTGTGAACTGTGGCAGTTCTTGTAAAGAATTAGATCCAAAATCTAATCTTTCATCTTCTTGTTGCTCTCCTTGGTCTCCATAAATAGATGGAATGTCTTCGGGAAATTGATCATGGAGATCATCAATTTCAGGAATAGGAGGGGGACTACCCTTCTCCTGGCCCATTTCTCTTCTTGTATTTCTCGCAAGAACTCTTGAGAGTACTCTTGAATTGAAAGAGGTGTTCCATCACCCATGGCATCAAGAACATAAGATTTTTTTGGTGGTGAGCTCTCTTTTTCAACCTCTGGTTGAGTGTGTGGAGGTAAAGAAACGTATGGCTTGTTTACCAACTGCTCTAATCTTTCTAGTAAGCCCTACAAATGCAAACCTAGTTTTATAGAATTAGTTTGATTGAACAATTGATTGGCCTCGAGCACAGCTGTAGCTAGTTCTACCATTTTCATGCACATTTTTGTTCGTTCAGTCTCTAAATCTGCTCTAGGGTAACTCTTTTCTAGGTTTGCAGCTATTGGCCCTTCTTGAATTCGAGCATGGTAGGCCTTGAACATCATGTCCAAGTCGTCTGGGGTTGGATCTGCGAGAATAGACCTTGGTTGTGGTTTATTTACAATGGGTGGTGGGGAGGGATGAAGTGAAGTGGATGGGTTTTTGGCATGCGAGGGCTTTTGAGATGCAATGTCTACTATTTTTGTTTTTGCATCTTTTAGGCTTTCTTCTAGTTCTGATAACTTTCTAGCCTACTTAGGATTGGCTTTCTCTCTGGTATCCTTCCACGTTCTTGTTTTTCTCTTACTAGGCTCTCTTGATTCACTTCACTCTGATTGTTCAGCTAGTTTAGCCTGTTTTATAGCTTGTGCCTTAGTAAGGGCCTACATACGAGCCATGTTAACACTACTTGAACTTTAATCCACCACTAAGCCTACCACATTAATGGACATAACCTTGGGTGCACTAGAGGGGTTCCTGGGACAATCTCTTGGGAGATGTTGTTTGCCACACTCAGGGCAAAATCCTTGTATTGTGATGTTTTGTCCTTGTCCCAAAGTTGGAGGGTGGGGATATTCATGAATGAAATGGTCGCTTTGTCATCTAAAACATGGTCCTCTAGGGGATTGTGGTCTCATTTGTCTCAATCGGGGCCTAGGGTTAGGATTCGTGTACATGACATTGGAGTATTCTGGCTCCCAATTTGGTTCCATCGATGGTGCCTCATATTGATATGGACAAGTCTCACTATGCTCAGGTGACTCTATGTAATAAGCTTGTGGACTATCTTCATGGGTGTAGTCAAAATTCTGAGCATGAGAGTCATTCTCTAAGACTAAAGGGGTTAGTGGTACCAATGCTCTATTAGGGTTCTCCTCTACCATTGCATATTTAACTAGAATTACATTAGCAAGAGGTGGCGGTTGGTTTCCTAGGACCGGTTGTGGCTTATATGGTGCCTGTTATTGCTGTTGGTATTGATGTTGATATTATTATTGTGGCCTATAATATGGCTGTTGGTATTGGTTTTGATACCTACCTTGTTTGTAAGGTTGCTGACAACTTTTTTTGATAGCCTGCATATTGTATGGACAATCTTCAGTCATGTGGTTTGTGTATTTTCTCTCAATAGTGCAATATTGGCCACTAGGGTTTCCTTGGGTTTGAGCCATGATCGGGAAAAAATTAGCCATGTGGTCTCCTCCACAGTTGTAACATCGTTTCATTGCGATGATCCTCAGTGTTTGTCTATTTTGAACTCCTAGATTCTTGGCAACCTGCATAGCTATCTCATCTATCTCAGTGGAGGGTCTAGAAGTATGAGAGCTAGAATTGTCAGAATCCTTATAGAGTTTGGACAATTCTAACTCCTCACCCAAGTTGTCTTCTATGTCAATACACATTCTCAAGCATTGATCTAGTGTGGTTGGCTCCTTGAGATATACATCTGATCTAAGTTTCTCGCTTAGAATTCCATCTAAAAACAAGGAAACTTGTTTTGCTTGTGTAGGTAATTTGGGTGTGGGACATCTCTCACATATTGTTTAAATCTTCTTCCAGCTAGCCCAATTGTTTCTTGGGGTATCTGCTTGAAGCTGTGGATCAAGGATGATGTGTTATGCGTGATGCCACTCTTGGAAAATTCTATGATGATTGCTTCTAGGAGTTGGCCTATATCTTGGTAAATGTGACTTTTTAAGGGCTGAAACCAAGCTAAGGTAGTACCCTTGAGAGTCAAACCAAATGCCTCAAACTATGTGAACAAGTCCTTCACATGTTCAACTCTTAATACTTGTTTGAACTCGGCCACATGATCATAAGGATCTCCTGACCCATCAAAGTATTTTTTCATTGTCTTGAACACTTGAGAGGGTCTAAGGGTTCTTGGGTACTCTTGGGGTCTACAAAATGGAAAATCATGTTTATCTCTTTGGTGCATATGTGCTCTATGTCTCTCTCTTTTAGGTCTTTCACTTTCAAGTCCAGATTTGTCTGTGTCCACAGTGTGTGCAAAACTGACCTCAACTCTCTCTCTCTCTCTCTCTGGCTCTTTCCCTCTGGGTTTCATGAGCCTTGGATGATCCTATACCTTGGAGACCATGTGAAACATTAGATCTTGATGGAGGAAAAATCAATTCACCTTGCCAAGTGTATACATGCCTATCATGCTCTGTTACCAAGAACATTCTCTCCGATGTGTTATCCAGATAGACAACTTTGCCTAGTATCTTAGGATCTTTGAACTCGTAGATGGTGACTCCATTTATTTTGCTAAGTTGATCTGGCTTGTATCTCCAAATAGCTTCCTCCATTTCTCTATTCAAGAATAGTTCTATGCTTCTACGTGGGAATTGGGTGATAACAGATGTGTGGGTCAAGTCCCTTCGAGTCTTTATAACTCCATGTGAAGACATCACTATATTCTCTTAACAGATTTATCAAGTCATGTTCTTCTTCACTTAAATTGTGTCCTATGTACATACATCTTTCTTCACCATCTTCTATAGTTATTATAATTTTCTTAGTTTTCTCTTTATTACCATAGGCTTCTCCCACAAGTGCTTCTCTGTTAGGCATTCATATCATGACTTTTTTGATCTTCTATCTCGTTTTCTTGAAGTTTCGTGGCTTTTCAAACAGTGCTTCTTCTTCCATTGGCTTGCTAATATGTTTCTTTCATTTGTTTTTCTCATTATGATCGTCCCTTGGCATTGTCAAACTCTTTTCTCATCCATATTGTTCATGTCCTTAGTCCTAGCTTCTATTAGGTAAAGGTACTCTTCCTCAGAGGCACAAAAAGGTTCCATGAGGATGGTTCCTCATCCTCATCACTTACTTTTGCAAGAGCATATGTGTTAGGCTCGCATTCCTCTATAATTGAATCACCCATACATGGTTTTATTATGAAAATCAAGATGGCATAGCCATCTTCATCACAATGTGGGGTCCATTACTCATTGATAGCTATGTCCATTGTGGCTAGAATTTCTACCCAACCATGGGGTTCAAATTCCTCATCTCGGAACACCATATGTGCATAGGCTGGGTCTTGAATTGATCTAGGGTTCTCATTAGTTCTTGTGTCTCTTGCTTCTAGTATGTTCTCTTCTTTCATTGCAATTTTACACATCCATAAGTGGTTGTCTTCATGCATCCATGAGGAGTCTGATCCTACAGAATGCACTGAGTCTATTTCATCTAATGTTCTATGGACTAGATTCCATTGCAAGGGGGTTATGTCTCTATGAGATTCACTTTAGTTGTGACACATAAGTGTTGTAAGTACAAGGAATTGGTTCCCCAATCTTGCACTATCTGCAATTGTCTCATGAAAGGTCTTCCTAAAATCATCTTAGAGACATGGTTCTTTCTGCACTCAGATATGGCGAATGTATGTTTAAACTCTAGGCCACATGTGGTAAGAGTTATCCCTTCTAGTAACTATAGGGGCTTCTCGATATGTCCATATTCCATTTGTAACTTCATTCTCATTGGTTTGAGTGCCAACTTTCCCCAATGCTTCCATAGGGAGGTGGTAGCAATTGCAACTCATGCATTAGAGTCTAAAATTGCCTTGGTGGTATAGCCTTGATAAGTAATAGGGAGATATGTATTTCCTTCTTCTCCTTCACTCATGTCTCCTACCTTATCAAAGGGTATCTCTAGCACTACCTAGTGTGATCCTACATGAGAGTGTGGTTTACCTACTTTCAGCACTTGATAAGCTACATGCTTCCACAATTCATGTTTAATCTTGAGTAGCTCCTCTAAAGTCAGATGACATTGCACTTTAGTGTTCTTCAATACGACTATATTCCTAGGTGGAACTGATTGCTCATTTCTTACCATGACTATGGGGGTTCTCATGTGAATAGATTTAGAATCCCATGGGCTTGTGAAATGGGGCAGTTCTTGTAAGGAATTGGATTCAAAGTCTAATCTCTCACGAGACTGTGCATCTTCCTGTTCTCCATAGATAAATGGAATGTCCTGAGGCAATTGATCATGAAGATCATCCAATATCTCAATAAGAGGAGGGTTATCACTCTCCTTGACCCATTTCTCCTCTTGAATCTCTCTCAAGAGCCAAGCCTACCAAGAAAAAGCCTTACACTTACAATGATAATTATGCAACCAAAATCAAAGAAGAAATTGATCACTTGATAGAAGCACACTTTATCTATGAAATTGAGCATACTGAAAGGGTGTCCCCCATTGTGGTTGTGCCAAAAAAGAACTAGAAGATACGTGTATGTATTAGCTTGAAAAAGGTTAATGTGGCCACCACAAGAGATAATTATCCTCTTCATACCATCAAACATCTTTTGGAGCATGTAGCATGGAAGTAAGTATACAGTTTCCTTGACGGATTCTCAGGTTACAAACAAGTAGCCATTGCCACTAAAAACCAACATAAGATGGATTTTGCCATAGAATGGGTAATCTTTGCATTTTTTGTGATGCCTTTTGGGCTCAACAATGCTCCTTTTACATTTCAAAGGCTGATGTGTCATGTGTTTAAGGAATTTTTGCGAAAGAATTTAGAGGCCTATGTTGAAGATTTGTGCACTCATTCCAACATTAGACAAACGCATAACCCTAAATTGAAACAAATCTTTGACTAATGTAGAGAATACCAAGTTTGATTAAACCTAGAAAAGTGTGTTTTGATGACCAAGAAAGGCAAGATTCTAAGACACATAATGTCAAATAATGGGTTATCAACTGATGAAGATAAGGTTAGAGCCATCTTAGAGCTACCCAGAACAAAGAATGTAAAGGAAGTACAAGATTTCATGGGTCATTGTGGATATTATTGTTGTTTTATTCACATGTATGCAATAATTGCAAAGCCCCTATACAACCTTTTGATAAACTTTGAGTGAAATGAAGAATGCAAAAATTCTTTCAATGAGTTTAAGAGATGATTGTGATCAGCACCAAGTTTAACCACACTAGATTGGACTAAGCTATTCCATGTTAATGGGGTTGCTTCCAATTATGCTATTGGGTGTGTGATGGCACAACCTACGAATGAAGGAAACATTGACCTTCCCATTGCATATGCAAGTAGGGAGTTAAACACAATAGAATGAAATTACACCACTATAGAAAGAGAAGGATTATGCATTGTTATGTGATTAAAAGTTTTAGACATTTTTGCCTAAAAATAATTTTACAGTTTTTTACAGATCATCAAGCGTTACTCTACCTTGTGAACAAACCTTGCAATAGAGGAAGATTATTAAGATGGTTTCTCTTACTCATAGAATATGATATCAAGGTAGTGTTCACGAAAGGGAAGACTCACCTTAGAGTGCATCACTTTTCTAGAATTACTTTAAGAGAACCTCAACAAGGAGTATTAGATGAATTTCCTGATGCTTACCTGTTCAACCTAGAAGTAGTTCCTAACTGGGCTAAAATTATAGTTCCTATTCTTATTTTTGGACGCACCCCATGACGAGAGTGAAGGGTAAAAAAGTGGTGAAATGTCAAAACTAGCAGATAATGGTGGGAAGTGTATACAAGCACACATGTCAAGGGATGTTAGCCTATTGTGTGGAAGATGAAGAATATGTGAAATAATTGCAATTAACACATATGGGTGCATTTGGGCACCATCATTCAAAACATCAAACCCTACACACTCTGAGGAGATTAGGATGGAAGCTGATGTCTATAAGATGTGTTAGGATTTCCAACATGTATTTATAGGTCTCTAGTGGAACATGCTACAATGTATCATGTGCCTTTAATAACGGACTGGAGCAGTCTGTCAGTTGATTTTTTGAGGATGAAAGCATTCCCTTAGGAGATGAATATAGCAAGAAGAAGGAGTCTAGAGAAAGAGGCTCAAGACTACACACTCATTGGATATAACTTATATAGGCAAGGAAGAGATGGATATCTTAGACTTTGCATCCATGAAAGTGAATATTTCAAGATTTTAGAGACTACAACACACCAAGGTGTGGTAGGAGGAAACATTGGACTTGATCAAGTGATCAACGCTATACTATTTGTAAGACTTTGGTGGCCAACCCTTCACATGGATTCACACACTTATGTGAAGAGATGTGACATGTGTTAGTGAACTCAGTATCCGATATGCAAGGATGAGATGTCAAAGCAGGTAAATTCTGAGGAGGATCTAGAGAAGATCGAGATTTCCATGTTGCTCAATTTGAAATTAAATGGAAAACCAATGGTTATACATCATTATATGATGATATCATTAAATTGTATCATTTTACAATGAGTTGCTTTTGTCATGGACAAAGGAAACCATTCTAAACCTCAAATTCCATGTGAGTTATATATCTCATGATTGGTTCAAAATTTGGAGAAACTAATGCTTCCATTCCGTCCGAAACATGCCAAAACCCTAAGATCAATTTTCCTTTTGCTTGATTCCGATACCTAGAGGTCATGTTTTGAATTGATAACATCATCAATGACATAATCAATTCATAACTACCATTGATGAACCGCTCTTGAAAGCTATATAAGGAGGTTGGACACATACATACTCAGTCTTACCAATAAAAGTCTTGGGATCTCGAGGAGTCGTGATCATCAAGTAAGTAGTTCCGAAGTTTCAATTTCAATTATTGTCTTATTCCTTGTTCTAATCCTGATTAATGTAGTTCTTGGACATCTAACCTTGTCCTCTTGTAATCTCATAGTACAAGATCTTGTCTAGTTATTTCTTGTATCTAGATTAAGGTTCTTGTAATCCAAAGATCTTGCTTCATACCTAACGTCCCAGGTTGCGCCATCTTCTATATCATCTCTAACTGAGTTATCTATACAGGTTCTCAGAATTCTTGTATCAGTTATATATTCTTGAATTATTTCTTTGCGTGGGTGATCTTGTAATCAAAAGTGCAATTCTAAAATCTTGTATAGTCTAGTTAGAGGTCACAATATCTTCCTCCCTTGACATTGTGGCAAGACTAGCTTTTATCTAGGACCAAGAATTATGGAGAATGCTTATGAATAGATTGTGGCATCACTTCAGAGTCTCCAACAACAAGTCAAGGACCTAACTCATTGGCATACACAAGTCGAGATGGGACACCAATGTAGGAAAATCCTCCAAGAATACAAGAAAAAATCTGGAATCTTCAAGCAAATCAAGGAAGTATTCAAGTGAATCAACAACCTAGTTCATCCCTCATAAACGAACCCAATATTTGCATGCCAAAAAAGTTTGATGGGGATCGCATGAAGTTATGTGGATTTCTCCAACATGTTAAATTGTACATCTGTATGCAACCTGATAGATACCTTGATGAAGCATCCAAGGTTGGGTTTATTGGAGCCTTGCTATGTGGCCAAGCATTATCATGGTTCACCCCAATCCTAGGGAAGAACATGGAAGTACTTTAGGACTATGAGGGGCTTCAATGAGAACTCATCGCCACATTTGAATATGTAGACACAAGTGGAGTGGCAGAAACAAAACTTTGGAAGCTACATCAAGGTAACTGTCCTACGTCTACCTATGCATCAAAATTCACGCAGTTGATATGTGATCTCACTTGACATGAAGATTATTTCATAAGGCAATTTAGATGGGGTGTGAAGGACCTTTTGCACACGATGCCTGAGGTTAAGAAGTTGAATGAATACATCACCTAAACTATTCAATGTGATAACCACATTTTTGAAAGAAAATAAGAAAAAGCTCTTGGAACACCTTGGAAAAGCAAAGTTCTTCATGAAGATTGACTTTCAAGGAGCTTACAATCTTGTTGGGATTAGAGAAGGAGATGAATGAAAGATAACATTTTGAACAAGGTATGGGCATTTTGAATATGTAATTATGCCATTTGTTCTTACAAATGCTCTCACCATCTTTCAACATATGATGAATGATATCTTTTGAGAGTATTTAGATGATTTTGTGGTAATACATCTCGATGATATCTTGGTATTCTCCAAAATTATAGAGGATCATGAATGTTATGTAAATATAGTCCTAGGGAAACTAAGAGAAAAAGCTTTATATGAAGAATCGGATAAGTTTCTCTTTCCATAAGACATATGTGGAGTTTTTAGGGTGCATCGTATCAGAGAAAGGAATCTTTATGGACCCTAAGAAAATCGAGACAATCCTTGATTGTCAACCACCTTTATGTGTTCAAGATGTACAATGTTTTCTGGGGTTTTCCAACTTTTACAGGATATTCATTAGACATTACTCTAAGATAGCAAAACCTCTTACTAAGCTTACAAGAGATGAAAAATTCTCATGGACCGAAGAAGCAAGAGTTTTAGGAAAATGATGGGTTACTATTCTATAAGAAACTATTATATGTACCTCCAAAAAAGCTCAAGATCCAAGTACTTCAACAACATCATGACAACATTCCAGTAGGACATCTTGGAGTGAATAAAACAACAGAACTCATATCAAGGGATTTTTGGTGGCCTAAAATGTGGAAGGAAGTCAAAGAATATATATGAACCTATGACACTTGCAATAGATCTAAGGTACCATGACATAAACGTCATGGCCTCTTGCAAACTTTACCTATTCCAAAAAAGTCATTGGCTTCATTATCTATGGATTTCATCACATATCTACCAAAGTCGGATAAGTATGATGCCATTCTTGTTATAGTGGATAGATTTACAAAGATGACACACTTCATTCCAACTACCAAATCAATCGCATGTGCAACCACTCATAAATTTGTTTTTCAGATACATCTTTGGGATTCATGGATAGCCTAATGATGTTGTCAGTGATCAAGGTCCACAATTCATATCCAACTTTTGGAATAGTCTTTGCAAGCTCTTTGATGTTCAAGTTAATTTATCTACAACCAATCATCCACAAATAGATGGACAAATAGAATGGGTGAATCAAGTCCTAAAACAATATCTCCGTTGCACCATCAAATATCATCAAAATGATTGGTTTGAGCTCTTATCATTTACAAATTTCTCCTATAACAACAATGTTCATACATCTACCAAGTAGACTCGCTTCTTTGAAAATTATGGACAACATCCAATGACGGATATACAACTGTCAAAACATTTCAAGAACCCAACTGCCAAAGATAAGTCATAGTACTTGATGGATATTCAAAAAGAACTCAAGGAAGAGATCCATAGAACACAAGAAAAATATAAGTATTATGTAGATAAGCATCGTGTTCATAATCTACCCTATCAAATTGGGGATAAAGTGTGGTTACTAAAAAATAATCTAAAGACTTCAACGCATTCTACAAAGCTAGACCATAAGAGATTTGGTTCGTTCACCATCTTGGCCGAGATTAATCCAATCACTTTCAAGCTCTAGTTACCAAGTACCATGAGATTACATCCATTTTTCCATGTGTCCATGTTGGAGTCATATCAGATTTTACCATTGCGGGGGAGAGACCTAATCCTTCACCACCTATCGAGATTGATGAATTCAAGCATGTTCTAGACTCAAGAATATCCAAGGAAGATTGGAGTATCTTGTTCATTGGAAAGGGTATGACATCAACGATCATACTTGGGAACCTGCAAAAAAACCTTTAGAGAGTAGCAATCAAGGTTTGAGAATTCCATAAGAAAAATCCAATGAAGCCATGACCAGAGAACATGAATGATCCTCATGGAACTTGTCGCTTGAGCAAGAGGTGATGTCATGGACAAAGGAAACCATCCTAAACCTCAGATTCCATGTGAAATCTATATCTCATGATTGGTTTAGAATTTTGAGAAATCAATGCTCCACTGTGTCTGTAACATGCCAAAACCTTAGGATCGAATATCTTCTTGCTTGATTCTGATATCCAGAGGTCATGTTTCAAAGTAATGACATCATCAATTCATAATCTCCACTGATGAATTGCCCTTGAAAACCTATATAAGGAGGGGTTGGCCATATACATACTCAGTATTGCCAATGCTAGTCTTGGGAGCTCAAGGAGTCATGATCACCAAGTAAGTACTTTCAAAGTTCCAGTTTCAGTTCTTGTCTTGTTCCTTGTTCTAGTTCTGATTAGTCTAGTTCTTGGACACCTAGCCTTGTCTCTTGTAATCTTGTACTATGAGATCTTGTCTAGTTATTTCTTGTATCTAGTTCATCTCCCTTAAGGGAGTTCTTGTAATCTAGAGATCTTGCTTCATACCTACGGTCTCAGGTTGTGGGATCTTTTGTATCATCTCTAGTTGCGTTATCTATACCTATCAGTCTTAGGTTGCGAGAATTCTCGTATCAATTTTATGTTACTATATTATTTCCCTACGTGGGGGATCTTGTGATGGAAAATGCAATTCCAAAATCTTGTCTAGTCTAGTCAGAGGGCACAATCTAGTGCTTCACTGATAGGTTCAGCCACTATTTCATTGAAAATTTCATTCATTGTAGTGCCTCAAGAACAACATTTTTACAAAGATTTAAAAGAGAAAAAACTCCAACATACATTCTTAGAAAACTTAGAGCAATCAGGCAAAAGAATATGTTAGTAGACGACTATGCTTAGAAGTTTTGGATCTTATTAGAAAGATTGCAGGGTAACGAAAGAGCGACTAATGAGATGTTAGTAGGATATTTCCTAAAAGGATTAAGGAGCAGTTTGAGGAATGTGGTAGCTAGTATAGATATTGTAGGTGGATTTAATGATTTAGTTTTGCCTACTACTAGGGTAGAAAAAAGATTTGCTAGAGAAAAAGGGAAGTATGGTAGACATGAGATTTCCGAATAAGAGGAAGAATTAGAAACTGATTCAGGTCTTGATGGGATAGATACAAATTGAGATAGTGAGGTTGAGGAAGTTGAAGTAAAGAAAAATTGCAAGTATAGAGTAAACATATAAAAGAGGAAGATTTGATCAGTACATTAAAAAAGTATGGGTATTCCATGCTTCCACCAAAGGAGAAAAAGTTTTGTGAAATCTATGATAAGGAAGGGCATAATACGGCTCAATGCTGGTATAGGCCAAATAATAGAGGTCGGTCTTCAAGGTATGAAGAAAGAGGCAAAGGTGAAGTTGTAACCAATCAAGCAAATCTGATTAGGGGAGGAGAGGAATTTTAAAGACAAAGACCTAGAAGATCACCATGAAGGGGTAAAGAAAATGAAGACAGTAGACTAGAAAGAATAATGTCGTGTGTGCATTGCTTTGCCCCATATCACTAGATTGGGCCAAATTTTCCATTGTGGGTAAAGCATAGGGAAGAAAGAGAAGTTCCCATAATCAGATATAATCAACCAAAGCAATAGATAGAACCACAACAACAAAACCATAGACAAATTTGGCTAATGTAATTGTTGAAGAATCACTCACAAATTTGACATACAGATAGACATACGGACGAAGAAAGACAAAGAGAAGTAGAAACAAAGCATTCAGGAAAATCAAAGCCTTAGTGAAGGGACAAATTCACGTCTGTAATATACAACGTAGAAGTTTCCAGAATTACGAGTTTGTTGAAACCCGAATCAAAAATTGCATATAAGAGAGCTGAGAGATAGGAGAAGAGAGAGCGCATAGAACCGGAATAGAATAGCGCATATAGAAACTGAGGATAGTGATATAGAAGACACCAGAGATTGCATATGTAGAGATGAATAATAGAACCTCAACTATCGGGTATTCATCTAAGAGAGATGGTAAGGAATAACTACTCAGAGTAGGAGAGTTTTCCATAGCTATGAGCAAAGTGAGGCAAAGCTATTTTGTACACATCTTCTCTAATAGAAAACACATGTTCATGTGGAAGATTAAGCGTATTCTTTATATGTGAAGAAATCTGAGTGATTTTATGTTACTGTGAAAGTTAGTTAACAATTACAATTTTTTCAGTAAACATTTTCCGGTACTTCTAAGAGTTAGATCTCGTAACACAGTGTAAAGTTTTTCATGAGTGATAGCTCACCTTGAAGCTACGAGTCTGAACTACAAACTGATCAAAAGAGTTTTGTGAAACGGACAAGTACACATTACAAAGTCTGACCGTAAAAAGGCATCCTGAACTGGTGAAGTTTTTTCTTAAACTTCAGAAAGAGTTCATTTACTAAAGGAAGCTCAGGTATTACTTCCTTACTTCATCCACAATCATTTGAAGTAATTACAAACAGAATTGCAGTTGATTCCGGTAAAATTCCGATAAGATTACGGTGATATTCCGGTGACAGTCTGGTGAAGTTCCAGTGAAATTTCGGTGAGTTCAAATACAGTTGTAAAGTTTTCAGTTTTAGAAAGTTTGCTAAGCTACTGATGATTATAGAGGTGTTCTAATATCGCTCTAGCTTAGTTCTTGTAACGTGGTGAATTTCGCAATTGAGCTTTAGCTAGTTAAGCTCACTCACTGCGTTAACAAGTAGTACAAGAGCTCAACAGTTGATGATGGTTCGTTAGAGCTCAACAAGTGACAATTTTCCGCAGTCTTGTTAGTGAACAAGATTTTGTCACGAATCAACAGTGGTATCAGAGCAGAAAGGTTCTGAAGAGCAGAAAAGGTTTCTCAGAAGTAGAAACGAAAGTAAAGATACAAGAGAATTCGAAGAACTTTCACAGGAAAGGTGAAAGCTGAGATGATCAACAACAAACGGCATCAAGAAACGTTCCGAACTAATTCTCAAGGGTAAAGGTTTGTAAAAGGTAAAACCTTTTAACATTATACTCACCGAAAGTAACAGAAACAAGAAGATTATGGTAGATCATATCTCTATTGACAAATTGGATAGAGATAATTATCCCGCATGGGTAATGTGCATGGAAGCTTTACTTATGAGTAAAGACTTAATGATATATGTGACAGGAGAAGAAAAGAAGCCAAATTTCAAAGACGACAGTCAACCAAAGAAAGAAGAGTTAGAAGCCTTGAAGCTGTGGCAGAAGAAAGATGCAACGGCAAGAGCTTATATCTACAATACAATTACAGATCATCTACTACCGCACATTAGAGGTCTGGAGAAAGCGGAAGACATATGGAGTGCATTGGAAGATCATTTCCAAAATACGACGAAAGCTAGGAAGGCTAGCTTATGGTCAGAGTTTACAACGTTCAAGAAAAAGCAAAGTCAAAGCATTACTGATTATGTCACTAAGATGAAAGACTTGGCAGATAGTCTTGGATCTATTGATGAAGATATCGAAGATCACAGGTTGATAGCACAAGTGCTTGCAAGATTGAGAGGAGATGAAAGGTGGAAACCTTTCGTACTCTCAACTGAACTTTCTTTAAATCATTCTGTACCAGATTTAAATCAGTTGCTTGGACTAATGCTAACATTTGAGCAAGATTTGAAGACAGATGGAGATAAAGGACATAGTTCGGCTATGTATGCAAAGAATAAGAAGAAAGGTGATAAAGGTAAAGAAAAAGATGAAGAAGAGATGTCTACTCAAGCAAATTTTTCAAGAGGAAGAGGTAATGCCAGAAGTAAAAGTAAAGGTAAAGGAAGAGGTAATCAGACTAACAACAAGAAGACTTGTTGGATCTGTGGATTAAGCAATCATTTGGCTCATGATTGCGGGCATAATTCTCAAGGACCAAGTCAGAATCAAAACAATAACAGTAGAGGCAGAAGCGGAAGATATCAAAGAGGAAGACAAAGCCAAAGAGGTGGATATGGTAGAGGTGGAGCAAGAAGTTGGGGACAGAATCAGTCTCACAACACTACCTACTACAACTATGCGAATGATACACATAATGACAGTCATACAATGTTGATGATGAACTTGATAAGTGTGACAGAAAATGAAGACCTCAAGGTATTCTATATTGACTCTGGTTGTTCAAATCATTTGTCAAGAAATATAGAATTGTTATCAGAACTTGAAGGAGGTATTTCAAATCTTACAATTCAAACATGTGATAACACAAAACATAATGTAAGGTCAATTGGAAAAGTAAAGTGTAAGAATGGAGTTGACCTACTAACAAATGTCTTGTATGTTCCAACAATCCCAAAGAATTTGATCAGTGTGGGTCAGATAGTAGAAAAAGGTTTTCCAATCAGATTTACAAATGAAGGATTATTTGTTGAAGATCCAGAGAATGGATACAATCAAATTGTCCATGGTAAAAAGGAAGGTAGACTTTTTACTCTTAAAGTACAAGGGAATGTTGGTCAAGCCTTGATCACACATGGTGATGAGGTATTCACAGAGTTAGACCTCTGGCATAAGAGGTTAGGACATTTTAATGAAATAGGAATCAAAACTATGGTGGAGAAACAATCCGTGAGAGGATTACCAAATATGAAGAATCAACATATGATTCACAAGTGCGAAGCCTGTAAGATGGGAAAATCCCACAGGTTACCATTTCAGAAGAAAGGGTACAAACATGATGATGTGTTAGAAATCATACATACAGATGTATGGGGACCAACAAAAGAAGGATCTATCAGCGGCTCAAGGTATTATGTTCTTTTTATTGATGATGCAACAAGATGGATAACTCTTTATGTTTTGAAAGAGAAGTGAGAAGTATTTGAAGCTTTCAGACATTTTCATGCATATGCTGAAAGACTTACAGGACAAAAACTCAAAAGACTAAGGTCTGATGGAGGAGGAGAATATTTTTCTCAAGAGTTCAATAATTATCTGTGGAATGCAGGTATGAAAAGAGAAATAACTTGCAGGTATACACCGCAACAAAATGGGGTAGCAGAAAGAAGAAACCGAACTCTAGTTGAGTTTGCAAGAGCAATGCTACAAGGAGAAGAAATTGTCCAAATTATCTTTGGGCTGAGGCTGTAAATACAGCTACATATCTGGTAAATAGATTACCATGTACAAATTTAAATGGGATGACCCCTTATGAAGCTTGGTGGGGTAAGAAACCAACACTTGATCATTGTAAAGTGTTTGGATTGGTCGCTTATGCTTATCTATCATCACAACTAAGACATAAGCTTGAAACAAAAGCTGAAAAATATGTATTCATCGGATATGATGAAAAACAAATGGGTTATAGGTTATGAAGTCCTCTAACCAAATAGTTTACTGTTTCCAGAGATGTGACATTTGATGAAGGAAAGAGCTGGTATACAGATAAAGAGCATAGTGTTGAAACACTTGAAGAAGAGATAAGAAGGAAAGAAAAAGGAAAATCACATATTCAGGTGAATGGAGATGAAGATCATATGCAGGCAAGTACGTCCAGGATTGGATCAGGTATGAGAAACGAAGATGAGCCAAGATTTGATGAAGATGTGTATTCAGATACACATGAAGAATATGAGTTAATAAGGTCAAATAGAGTAAGGAAACAACCAACAAGGTATTCCTATGACACTTCTTATTTGACTCAGAAAAACTATGCTTATTTAGTAAAGGAAGATGAAGAACCTCAGAATTACGGTGAAGCAAAAGGTAAGAAACAATGGGAAGAAGCAATGAAGGAGGAGTTCAATGCTCTTGAAGAGAACAAGACTTGGGAACTTGTTCCAAAACCAAATGGTAAGAGTGATTGGAAATAAATGGGTTTACAAAGTTAAAAAAATTGCAGATGGAAGGATAGCCAGATACAAAGCTAGACTGGTGGTCAAAGGCTATGCTCAGACGCATGGCATAGATTATGATGAGACGTTTAGTCCGGTGGCAAAGATGTCAACCATAAGGACATTGATTGCTATAGCAGCATCAAAAGGATGGAAGCTAAGTCAGCTGGATATAAAGAATGCATTTCTGAATGGATATATATCAAATGAAGTCTACATGGAACAACCTGAAGGGTTTGTAAGTTCCATTTACCCAGATCATGTTTGCAGATTAAGAAGAGCTCTCTATGGATTGAAGCAAGCTCCAAGAGCTTGGAATTACAGACTTTTGAAGTATCTCAATGATCTTGGATACCAAAGCTCGAAGGCGGATGCAAGTCTACTCGTTAAGAGAACAGATGAAGGTATGATCTACATTTGTATTTATGTAGATGACATAATAATCACAGGAACCTCAGATGAAGGAATTAAGGAAGTAAAAAGATTGCTTGAAAAAGAGTTCAAGATTAGTGATCTAGGAAAGTTATCATACTTTCTTGGAATGGAAGTTACATATACAGATCATGGCATATATGTTTCGCAAGAAAGGTATCTCCTTAAATTAGTGAAGAAATTTAACATGGAGAATTGTAGAGAAGCTTCAACACCGCTTGAAGTAAATCATAAACTCAGCAAATATGGTGGTGCAGAGTTTAAAGATATGAGGAAATATCAGTCGTTAGTGGGAAGCTTAATGTATGCTACACTAACAAGACCGGATCTTAGTTGTGCAGTGGGAGTTCTCTCACAGTTCATGCATTGTCCGAAGGATCAACATTGGGTTGTAGGACAAAGAGTTCTTAGATATATCAAAAGAACTATAAAAGAAGGATTATATTATCCTTTTACGTCAGATATATAGCTGAGAGCATACAGTGACTCAGACTGGGCAAGAAGTCAAGATGACAGAAGGTCAACACATGGGTATATGATATACCTAGGAGATAAGCTTGTAAGCTGGTGTTGAAAGAAGCAACACACAGTGGCTTTATCGTCAACAGAAACAGAATATAAAGGACTTGTGGAAGCAGCTAAAGAAGTGATATGGATGAAGACCTTGTTCAAAAGCATGGGTATTGATCAAAGTATACCTATCATACATGGAGATAATATGAGCTCGTTGTATCTTGCAGCAAATCTAGTATTTCATGCAAGAACAAAACACATAGAGATTCAATATCATTTCCTGAGGGAAAAGGTAATGGAGAAAGAGATTGAAATAGTATACACTCCAAAAAAAGATTAGATAGCAGATATTCTGACAAAGAGCTTGGATGGAGTAAAGACAAGCAGATTCAAAGAAATGGCAGGTATAAAAGAAAGAAGAATATATGAAAGATCAGAGAATGCAAATTAGTGATTGAGGGGGATCTGTTGAAGAATCACTCACAAATTTGACATACAGACAAACATATTGACGAAGAAAGACAAAGAGAAGCAGAAACAAAGCATTCATGAAAATCAAAGCCTTAGTGAAGGGACAAATTCACGTCTATAATATACAACGTAGAAGTTTCAAGAATTATGAGTTTGTTGAAACCCGGATAAAAAATTGTATATAAGAGAGCTGAGAGATAGGAGAAGAGAGAGCGCATAGAACCGGAATAGAATAGCGCATATAGAAACTGAGGATAGTGATATAGAAGACACCAGAGATTGCGTATGTAGAGATGAATAATAGAACCTGAACGGTCTGGTATTCATCTAAGAGAGATGATAAGGAATAACTACTCAGAGTCAGAGAGTTTTCCATAGCTATGAGCAAAGTGAGGCCAAGCTATTTTGTACACATCTTCTCTAATAGAAAACACACATTCATGTGGAAGATTGAGCGCATTCTTCGTGTGTGAAGAAATCTGAGTGATTTCATGTTACTGTGAAAGCTAGTTAACAGTTACAGTTTTTTCAGTAAACATTTTCCGGTACTTCTAAGAGTTAGATCTCGTAACACAGTGTAAAGTTTTTCATGAGTGATAGCTCATCTTGAAGCTAGGAGTCTGAACTACAAACTGATAAAAAATGTTTTGTGAAACGGGACAAGTACACAGTACAAAGTCTGACCGTAAAAAGGCATCCTGAACTGGTGAAGTTTTTTCTTAAACTTCAGAAAGAGTTCATTTACTGAAGGAAGCTTAGATATTACTTCCTTACTTCATCTACAATCATTTGAAGTAATTACAAACAAAATTGCAGTTGATTCCGGTAAGATTCTAGTAAGATTACGATGATATTTCGGTGACAGTCTGGTGAAATTTCGGTGAAATTTCGGTGAGTTCAAATACAGTTGTAAAGTTTTCAGTTTCAGAAAGTTTGCTAAGCTACTGATGATTATAGAGGTTTTCTAATATCGCTCTAGCTTAGTTCTTGTAACGTGGTGAATTTCACAATTGAGCTTTAGCTAGTTAAGCTCACTCACTGCGTTAACAAGTAGTACAAGATCTCAACAGTTGATGATGGTTCGTTAGAGCTCAACAAGTGACAATTTTCCGCAGTCTTGTTAGTGAACAAGATTTTGTCACGAATCAACAGTAATCATAGTTGAATTAATGGAGGAGAAGGAGCAGGTTGAACAGATGCTTGCAACACAAGTACACAAAAAGAAGGATCACATAGAACAATGGAGTTGTGATTGTAGTCAATGTTCAACATCAAATGAGATTGAAGTCTTGGCAGTAACAAGATTGAAACAAAAGGGACTAATAGATTGGAAGGAGCAAAAAGGAATCAGAGAGAGTGCAGAAAAGAATTCAAAAAAATCAAGAGAAGTAAGAAGTACTTGTTTCGGACAATGAAAATTGGTTGGTTCCTCGACAAAAGAAAGACAACAATAGGATCAGCAAGGATGCATACAATGATTTGTTGGAGGTACTTATTAATGCTCCTTTACAATTTTCATTATACCAGTAATTAGATATATCCATGAATCATGTGGTAGAAGGAATCAATTTAAACCACCCCTAAAGTGTAGGAACTATTGATATATTTAGGTAGTGATGTGTGTGAATAGTCTAGGACCACCGGGGCACTTTTTTCCCTCTTTAGGAGGTTTTTTTCCCCCCCTTGTTTATATGCCTATTGCCCTAACGGGCTACTTATCTTTGTACATTCTAGTGGTAATACATTCAACATTGTGTGTTGTGGTCCAAGCGTCTTCTTCTTCCTTGTGCTATTCGCGTGCTTTTGCAAACGTCTAACTCCAACAATTGGTATCAGAGCATGTCCCCACTTCATCTGGGTCATTGTCTACACCTCTCCAGTTGTAGTCTTAGAATCACACAAAATTTGGTAAGCATACTCAGGGTGTTTTTGAGCTCGTTTCAACCTCCAAATGCACTATCGTAGCGCTTGTGTAGGCTATTTCCTCTTTTTGTGTCAAAGGTATATACCAGTTTTGATTCACCAGTATAAGCATCTCAAAGTCTACTTCATGTTTAGTGAATTCTGGGCAGTTCTATTCAACTTTTTGAGATACAGTCAATTTTTTGCATCAAGGTATTTTAGTCATCGGCCATGGCTGCAAGCAGTGATGTATTCCGTATGTTGGTTGTTGAGGATAAGTTGGATGCTACCAACTACCCATTATGGGATTATATGATGCGTCATGTATTGGTCTCAAAAGGACTATGGAATATTGTACAGGGTGTTGAAGGATGTCCTATTACACTTGCGAATATAAGTACTACAAATATAGGTGATGGAGCTGATGGAGATGGTGTCAAAGATGATGATATTCTGTAGATTCCTGTCCATGCTACTGTTTCTGATGCACCTATTGTAGAGCAAATTCATTGGGATGGCAGAGATGCTGTTAGCAGCAGACAAGGGAGTCAACGATGATCTGGCAAGTAGGCCAATAAATTTCTTCATGGAAAAGCAAGTATGAGCATTCATGCAGATCTAGCACTAAGGCAACCTTTAATTTTTCAAACCCTTACACCAATTAAAAGTGATTCTCATCACTAACAACCCTTGTAAATACCATGTTCACCTTTTTGTGGCTCCATTTTGTGCAAGCCGAGGAGTCCTCGAGCTTGAGGAGCCTTAGAAGTACCTACATATCAATTTTCGTATTTTTTAGACTCCGTTTAAGCCCTCAAATAAGCCCTGGAACCTAATTTTTAACTAGGCCGGACACTAGGTCTGGACAGGGCCAAAGCTAGTCAAAAACTATAAAAGGAGCTAGAGAGCTCATTTTTGGGCTAGCTTGTAATTGAAATGAACTTGTAAGAGCTTATTGAAAGGAATCTAAGAACTCCATTGCTTCTCACTCTTTGTCTTGCCGTGTGTGCGCGTGTGTGTGTATGTGTGTGCATGTTTGTGTGCTTCTCACTCACGCACTTGTGCCTCCACTTGCTCGAGGTCTTCATACCATCCTCACGTCTTCCCGGATTGACATTAAAGGAGGTGCTACTCATCATTGAGCTACACCAAATTTTGGCGCCGTTGCCGGGGATCGAGCTTTGAGGACGAGCGTGTGATGGTAAGACGTAGAGTTGACGCGTTGGAGTTGTAGGTATTTTCTTCACTTTCATCTATTTTCTTGTTTTTTATTCACCACCTTCATCACCATCATCATCATCACCATCTCCCACCTCCATTTCCATCATCGCGAAAATTTCTGTTTTTTGATCATATCACCATCTCCACCTCATTTCCCTCATTTCACTTGTGAGAGAGAGCGAGAGAGCGATATTGCATGCGTGGTTTTTTGCATGTTTCTTGAGCGTTTTGCAGGTACTTGCTGAATCATCATCCCCAGCTCTCTGCGCAGGTACGAAACTCGTCGAATCTGTCTCGCAGTCGCCAGCCTCTGTCGATCGCGATTGACAGAAAATTCAATCATTTGGTAAAACAAAGTTCACCACTAGCACAAGCATGATGAGCACATTCCAAATCACCTAAAAAGTAGGAAAATTCCGTGTTTTTCTGTCAATCGCGACCGACAGACTCTGTCAATTGCGGTCGACAGACCCTGTCAATCGCGATTGACACCGTCGATCGCGATCGACAGACTGCCACGTAGGATCCTGTCAATCGCGATTGATACCGTCGATCGCGATTGACAGCCATGACCGACACCTCTGTCAATCACGATTGACACCGTCAATCGCGATCGACTGAAATTCAATGATTGATTGACTTTTGCGCGTAGCCACGTGTCCATCGCGACTCATAGGCCCCCGATTGACTGAAATTTCGGTGAAAAATCCAGAAAACATGTCAATCGCGATTGATACCGTCGATCGCGATTGATACCGTCGATCGCGATTGACAGCCACGATCGACTCTGTCGATCACGATTGATACCGTCGATCGTGATTGACACTGTCCATCGCGATTGACAGGCCCGACGGACACCTCTGTCAATCGCGATTGACAGACCTGTCGATCGCGATTGACAGGCTTTTCGGCCAAAAATTAGGGTTTGTTTTTGTTCAAAATTGGGATAATTTTGGGGCAAAATAGTCAATCCATTAGCACTTTGGAGGTTCCTACACTTGTGATTGGGAGAAAATCCTAGGATCTGTCAGCCAGATTGAATCCTGTCTTAACCCCCTAAACCCTGAACAGACATAACTCTCTCAGACGAAATCCGTTTGCGGTATCAGAGCATGTCCCCACTTCATCTGGGTCATTGTCTACACCTCTCCAGTTGTAGTCTTAGAATCACACAAAATTTGGTAAGCATACTCAGGGTGTTTTTGAGCTCGTTTCAACCTCCAAATGCACTATCGTAGCGCTTGTGTAGGCTATTTCCTCTTTTTGTGTCAAAGGTATATACCAGTTTTGATTCACCAGTATAAGCATCTCAAAGTCTACTTCATGTTTAGTGAATTCTGGGCAGTTCTATTCAACTTTTTGAGATACAGTCAATTTTTTGCATCAAGGTATTTTAGTCATCGGCCATGGCTGCAAGCAGTGATGTATTCCGTATGTTGGTTGTTGAGGATAAGTTGGATGCTACCAACTACCCATTATGGGATTATATGATGCGTCATGTATTGGTCTCAAAAGGACTATGGAATATTGTACAGGGTGTTGAAGGATGTCCTATTACACTTGCGAATATAAGTACTACAAATATAGGTGATGGAGCTGATGGAGATGGTGTCAAAGATGATGATATTCTGTAGATTCCTGTCCATGCTACTGTTTCTGATGCACCTATTGTAGAGCAAATTCATTGGGATGGCAGAGATGCTGTTAGCAGCAGACAAGGGAGTCAACGATGATCTGGCAAGTAGGCCAATAAATTTCTTCATGGAAAAGCAAGTATGAGCATTCATGCAGATCTAGCACTAAGGCAACCTTTAATTTTTCAAACCCTTACACCAATTAAAAGTGATTCTCATCACTAACAACCCTTGTAAATACCATGTTCACCTTTTTGTGGCTCCATTTTGTGCAAGCCGAGGAGTCCTCGAGCTTGAGGAGCCTTAGAAGTACCTACATATCAATTTTCGTATTTTTTAGACTCCGTTTAAGCCCTCAAATAAGCCCTGGAACCTAATTTTTAACTAGGCCGGACACTAGGTCTGGACAGGGCCAAAGCTAGTCAAAAACTATAAAAGGAGCTAGAGAGCTCATTTTTGGGCTAGCTTGTAATTGAAATGAACTTGTAAGAGCTTATTGAAAGGAATCTAAGAACTCCATTGCTTCTCACTCTTTGTCTTGCCGTGTGTGCGCGTGTGTGTGTATGTGTGTGCATGTTTGTGTGCTTCTCACTCACGCACTTGTGCCTCCACTTGCTCGAGGTCTTCATACCATCCTCACGTCTTCCCGGATTGACATTAAAGGAGGTGCTACTCATCATTGAGCTACACCAAATTTTGGCGCCGTTGCCGGGGATCGAGCTTTGAGGACGAGCGTGTGATGGTAAGACGTAGAGTTGACGCGTTGGAGTTGTAGGTATTTTCTTCACTTTCATCTATTTTCTTGTTTTTTATTCACCACCTTCATCACCATCATCATCATCACCATCTCCCACCTCCATTTCCATCATCGCGAAAATTTCTGTTTTTTGATCATATCACCATCTCCACCTCATTTCCCTCATTTCACTTGTGAGAGAGAGCGAGAGAGCGATATTGCATGCGTGGTTTTTTGCATGTTTCTTGAGCGTTTTGCAGGTACTTGCTGAATCATCATCCCCAGCTCTCTACGCAGGTACGAAACTCGTCGAATCTGTCTCGCAGTCGCCAGCCTCTGTCGATCGCGATTGACAGAAAATTCAATCATTTGGTAAAACAAAGTTCACCACTAGCACAAGCATGATGAGCACATTCCAAATCACCTAAAAAGTAGGAAAATTCCGTGTTTTTCTGTCAATCGCGACCGACAGACTCTGTCAATCACGGTCGACAGACCCTGTCAATCGCGATTGACACCGTCGATCGCGATCGACAGACTGCCACGTAGGATCCTGTCAATCGCGATTGATACCGTCGATCGCGATTGACAGCCATGACCGACACCTCTGTCAATCGCGATTGACACCGTCAATCGCGATCGACTGAAATTCAATGATTGATTGACTTTTGCGCATAGCCACGTGTCCATCGCGACTGATAGGCCCCCGATTGACTGAAATTTCGGTGAAAAATCCAGAAAACATGTCAATCGCGATTGATATCGTCGATCGCGATTGATACCGTCGATCGCGATTGACAGCCACGATCGACTCTGTCGATCGCGATTGATACCGTCGATCGCGATTGACACTGTCCATCGCGATTGACAGGCCCGACGGACACCTCTGTCAATCGCGATTGACAGACCTGTCGATCGCGATTGACAGGCTTTTCGGCCAAAAATTAGGGTTTGTTTTTGTTCAAAATTGGGATAATTTTGGGGCAAAATAGTCAATCCATTAGCACTTTGGAGGTTCCTACACTTGTGATTGGGAGAAAATCCTAGGATCTGTCAGCCAGATTGAATCCTGTCTTAACCCCCTAAACCCTGAACAGACATAACTCTCTCAGACGAAATCCGTTTGCGGTATCAGAGCATGTCCCCACTTCATCTGGGTCATTGTCTACACCTCTCCAGTTGTAGTCTTAGAATCACACAAAATTTGGTAAGCATACTCGGGGTGTTTTTGAGCTCGTTTCAACCTCCAAATGCACTATCGTAGCGCTTGTGTAGGCTATTTCCTCTTTTTGTGTCAAAGGTATATACCAGTTTTGATTCACCAGTATAAGCATCTCAAAGTCTACTTCATGTTTAGTGAATTCTGGGCAGTTCTATTCAACTTTTTGAGATACAGTCAATTTTTTGCATCAAGGTATTTTAGTCATCGACCATGGCTGCAAGCAGTGATGTATTCCGTATGTTGGTTGTTGAGGATAAGTTGGATGCTACCAACTACCCATTATGGGATTATATGATGCGTCATGTATTGGTCTCAAAAGGACTATGGAATATTGTACAGGGTGTTGAAGGATGTCCTATTACACTTGCGAATATAAGTACTACAAATATAGGTGATGGAGCTGATGGAGATGGTGTCAAAGATGATGATATTCTGTAGATTCCTGTCCATGCTACTGTTTCTGATGCACCTATTGTAGAGCAAATTCATTGGGATGGCAGAGATGCTGTTAGCAGCAGACAAGGGAGTCAACGATGATCTGGCAAGTAGGCCAATAAATTTCTTCATGGAAAAGCAAGTATGAGCATTCATGCAGATCTAGCACTAAGGCAACCTTTAATTTTTCAAACCCTTACACCAATTAAAAGTGATTCTCATCACTAACAACCCTTGTAAATACCATGTTCACCTTTTTGTGGCTCCATTTTGTGCAAGCCGAGGAGTCCTCGAGCTTGAGGAGCCTTAGAAGTACCTACATATCAATTTTCGTATTTTTTAGACTCCGTTTAAGCCCTCAAATAAGCCCTGGAACCTAATTTTTAACTAGGCCGGACACTAGGTCTGGACAGGGCCAAAGCTAGTCAAAAACTATAAAAGGAGCTAGAGAGCTCATTTTTGGGCTAGCTTGTAATTGAAATGAACTTGTAAGAGCTTATTGAAAGGAATCTAAGAACTCCATTGCTTCTCACTCTTTGTCTTGCCGTGTGTGCGCGTGTGTGTGTATGTGTGTGCATGTTTGTGTGCTTCTCACTCACGCACTTGTGCCTCCACTTGCTCGAGGTCTTCATACCATCCTCACGTCTTCCCGGATTGACATTAAAGGAGGTGCTACTCATCACTGAGCTACACCAAATTTTGGCGCCGTTGCCGGGGATCGAGCTTTGAGGACGAGCGTGTGATGGTAAGACGTAGAGTTGACGCGTTGGAGTTGTAGGTATTTTCTTCACTTTCATCTATTTTCTTGTTTTTTATTCACCACCTTCATCACCATCATCATCATCACCATCTCCCACCTCCATTTCCATCATCGCGAAAATTTCTGTTTTTTGATCATATCACCATCTCCACCTCATTTCCCTCATTTCACTTGTGAGAGAGAGCGATATTGCATGCGTGGTTTTTTGCATGTTTCTTGAGCGTTTTGCAGGTACTTGCTGAATCATCATCCCCAGCTCTCTACGCAGGTACGAAACTCGTCGAATCTGTCTCGCAGTCGCCAGCCTCTGTCGATCGCGATTGACAGAAAATTCAATCATTTGGTAAAACAAAGTTCACCACTAGCACAAGCATGATGAGCACATTCCAAATCACCTAAAAAGTAGGAAAATTCCGTGTTTTTCTGTCAATCGCGACCGACAGACTCTGTCAATCGCGGTCGACAGACCCTGTCAATCGCGATTGACACCGTCGATCGCGATCGACAGACTGCCACGTAGGATCCTGTCAATCGCGATTGATACCGTCGATCGCGATTGACAGCCATGACCGACACCTCTGTCAATCGCGATTGACACCGTCAATCGCGATCGACTGAAATTCAATGATTGATTGACTTTTGCGCGTAGCCACGTGTCCATCGCGACTGATAGGCCCCCGATTGACTGAAATTTCGGTGAAAAATCCAGAAAACATGTCAATCGCGATTGATACCGTCGATCGCGATTGATACCGTCGATCGCGATTGACAGCCACGATCGACTCTGTCGATCGCGATTGATACCGTCGATCGCGATTGACACTGTCCATCGCGATTGACAGGCCCGACGGACACCTCTGTCAATCGCGATTGACAGACCTGTCGATCGCGATTGACAGGCTTTTCGGCCAAAAATTAGGGTTTGTTTTTGTTCAAAATTGGGATAATTTTGGGGCAAAATAGTCAATCCATTAGCACTTTGGAGGTTCCTACACTTGTGATTGGGAGAAAATCCTAGGATCTGTCAGCCAGATTGAATCCTGTCTTAACCCCCTAAACCCTGAACAGACATAACTCTCTCAGACGAAATCCGTTTGCGGTATCAGAGCATGTCCCCACTTCATCTGGGTCATTGTCTACACCTCTCCAGTTGTAGTCTTAGAATCACACAAAATTTGGTAAGCATACTCGGGGTGTTTTTGAGCTCGTTTCAACCTCCAAATGCACTATCGTAGCGCTTGTGTAGGCTATTTCCTCTTTTTGTGTCAAAGGTATATACCAGTTTTGATTCACCAGTATAAGCATCTCAAAGTCTACTTCATGTTTAGTGAATTCTGGGCAGTTCTATTCAACTTTTTGAGATACAGTCAATTTTTTGCATCAAGGTATTTTAGTCATCGACCATGGCTGCAAGCAGTGATGTATTCCGTATGTTGGTTGTTGAGGATAAGTTGGATGCTACCAACTACCCATTATGGGATTATATGATGCGTCATGTATTGGTCTCAAAAGGACTATGGAATATTGTACAGGGTGTTGAAGGATGTCCTATTACACTTGCGAATATAAGTACTACAAATATAGGTGATGGAGCTGATGGAGATGGTGTCAAAGATGATGATATTCTGTAGATTCCTGTCCATGCTACTATTTCTGATGCACCTATTGTAGAGCAAATTCATTGGGATGGCAGAGATGCTGTTAGCAGCAGACAAGGGAGTCAACGATGATCTGGCAAGTAGGCCAATAAATTTCTTCATGGAAAAGCAAGTATGAGCATTCATGCAGATCTAGCACTAAGGCAACCTTTAATTTTTCAAACCCTTACACCAATTAAAAGTGATTCTCATCACTAACAACCCTTGTAAATACCATGTTCACCTTTTTGTGGCTCCATTTTGTGCAAGCCGAGGAGTCCTCGAGCTTGAGGAGCCTTAGAAGTACCTACATATCAATTTTCGTATTTTTTAGACTCCGTTTAAGCCCTCAAATAAGCCCTGGAACCTAATTTTTAACTAGGCCGGACACTAGGTCTGGACAGGGCCAAAGCTAGTCAAAAACTATAAAAGGAGCTAGAGAGCTCATTTTTGGGCTAGCTTGTAATTGAAATGAACTTGTAAGAGCTTATTGAAAGGAATCTAAGAACTCCATTGCTTCTCACTCTTTGTCTTGCCGTGTGTGCGCGTGTGTGTGTATGTGTGTGCATGTTTGTGTGCTTCTCACTCACGCACTTGTGCCTCCACTTGCTCGAGGTCTTCATACCATCCTCACGTCTTCCCGGATTGACATTAAAGGAGGTGCTACTCATCACTGAGCTACACCAAATTTTGGCGCCGTTGCCGGGGATCGAGCTTTGAGGACGAGCGTGTGATGGTAAGACGTAGAGTTGACGCGTTGGAGTTGTAGGTATTTTCTTCACTTTCATCTATTTTCTTGTTTTTTATTCACCACCTTCATCACCATCATCATCATCACCATCTCCCACCTCCATTTCCATCATCGCGAAAATTTCTGTTTTTTGATCATATCACCATCTCCACCTCATTTCCCTCATTTCACTTGTGAGAGAGAGCGAGAGAGCGATATTGCATGCGTGGTTTTTTGCATGTTTCTTGAGCGTTTTGCAGGTACTTGCTGAATCATCATCCCCAGCTCTCTACGCAGGTACGAAACTCGTCGAATCTGTCTCGCAGTCGCCAGCCTCTGTCGATCGCGATTGACAGAAAATTCAATCATTTGGTAAAACAAAGTTCACCACTAGCACAAGCATGATGAGCACATTCCAAATCACCTAAAAAGTAGGAAAATTCCGTGTTTTTCTGTCAATCGCGACCGACAGACTCTGTCAATCGCGGTCGACAGACCCTGTCAATCGCGATTGACACCGTCGATCGCGATCGACAGACTGCCACGTAGGATCCTGTCAATCGCGATTGATACCGTCGATCGCGATTGACAGCCATGACCGACACCTCTGTCAATCGCGATTGACACCGTCAATCGCGATCGACTGAAATTCAATGATTGATTGACTTTTGCGCGTAGCCACGTGTCCATCGCGACTGATAGGCCCCCGATTGACTGAAATTTCGGTGAAAAATCCAGAAAACATGTCAATCGCGATTGATACCGTCGATCGCGATTGATACCGTCGATCGCGATTGACAGCCACGATCGACTCTGTCGATCGCGATTGATACCGTCGATCGCGATTGACACTGTCCATCGCGATTGACAGGCCCGACGGACACCTCTGTCAATCGCGATTGACAGACCTGTCGATCGCGATTGACAGGCTTTTCGGCCAAAAATTAGGGTTTGTTTTTGTTCAAAATTGGGATAATTTTGGGGCAAAATAGTCAATCCATTAGCACTTTGGAGGTTCCTACACTTGTGATTGGGAGAAAATCCTAGGATCTGTCAGCCAGATTGAATCCTGTCTTAACCCCCTAAACCCTGAACAGACATAACTCTCTCAGACGAAATCCGTTTGCGGTATCAGAGCATGTCCCCACTTCATCTGGGTCATTGTCTACACCTCTCCAGTTGTAGTCTTAGAATCACACAAAATTTGGTAAGCATACTCAGGGTGTTTTTGAGCTCGTTTCAACCTCCAAATGCACTATCGTAGCGCTTGTGTAGGCTATTTCCTCTTTTTGTGTCAAAGGTATATACCAGTTTTGATTCACCAGTATAAGCATCTCAAAGTCTACTTCATGTTTAGTGAATTCTGGGCAGTTCTATTCAACTTTTTGAGATACAGTCAATTTTTTGCATCAAGGTATTTTAGTCATCGGCCATGGCTGCAAGCAGTGATGTATTCCGTATGTTGGTTGTTGAGGATAAGTTGGATGCTACCAACTACCCATTATGGGATTATATGATGCGTCATGTATTGGTCTCAAAAGGACTATGGAATATTGTACAGGGTGTTGAAGGATGTCCTATTACACTTGCGAATATAAGTACTACAAATATAGGTGATGGAGCTGATGGAGATGGTGTCAAAGATGATGATATTCTGTAGATTCCTGTCCATGCTACTGTTTCTGATGCACCTATTGTAGAGCAAATTCATTGGGATGGCAGAGATGCTGTTAGCAGCAGACAAGGGAGTCAACGATGATCTGGCAAGTAGGCCAATAAATTTCTTCATGGAAAAGCAAGTATGAGCATTCATGCAGATCTAGCACTAAGGCAACCTTTAATTTTTCAAACCCTTACACCAATTAAAAGTGATTCTCATCACTAACAACCCTTGTAAATACCATGTTCACCTTTTTGTGGCTCCATTTTGTGCAAGCCGAGGAGTCCTCGAGCTTGAGGAGCCTTAGAAGTACCTACATATCAATTTTCGTATTTTTTAGACTCCGTTTAAGCCCTCAAATAAGCCCTGGAACCTAATTTTTAACTAGGCCGGACACTAGGTCTGGACAGGGCCAAAGCTAGTCAAAAACTATAAAAGGAGCTAGAGAGCTCATTTTTGGGCTAGCTTGTAATTGAAATGAACTTGTAAGAGCTTATTGAAAGGAATCTAAGAACTCCATTGCTTCTCACTCTTTGTCTTGCCGTGTGTGCGCGTGTGTGTGTATGTGTGTGCATGTTTGTGTGCTTCTCACTCACGCACTTGTGCCTCCACTTGCTCGAGGTCTTCATACCATCCTCACGTCTTCCCGGATTGACATTAAAGGAGGTGCTACTCATCACTGAGCTACACCAAATTTTGGCGCCGTTGCCGGGGATCGAGCTTTGAGGACGAGCGTGTGATGGTAAGACGTAGAGTTGACGCGTTGGAGTTGTAGGTATTTTCTTCACTTTCATCTATTTTCTTGTTTTTTATTCACCACCTTCATCACCATCATCATCATCACCATCTCCCACCTCCATTTCCATCATCGCGAAAATTTCTGTTTTTTGATCATATCACCATCTCCACCTCATTTCCCTCATTTCACTTGTGAGAGAGAGCGAGAGAGCGATATTGCATGCGTGGTTTTTTGCATGTTTCTTGAGCGTTTTGCAGGTACTTGCTGAATCATCATCCCCAGCTCTCTGCGCAGGTACGAAACTCGTCGAATCTGTCTCGCAGTCGCCAGCCTCTGTCGATCGCGATTGACAGAAAATTCAATCATTTGGTAAAACAAAGTTCACCACTAGCACAAGCATGATGAGCACATTCCAAATCACCTAAAAAGTAGGAAAATTCCGTGTTTTTCTGTCAATCGCGACCGACAGACTCTGTCAATCGCGGTCGACAGACCCTGTCAATCGCGATTGACACCGTCGATCGCGATCGACAGACTGCCACGTAGGATCCTGTCAATCGCGATTGATACCGTCGATCGCGATTGACAGCCATGACCGACACCTCTGTCAATCGCGATTGACACCGTCAATCGCGATCGACTGAAATTCAATGATTGATTGACTTTTGCGCGTAGCCACGTGTCCATCGCGACTGATAGGGCCCCGATTGACTGAAATTTTGGTGAAAAATCCAGAAAACATGTCAATCGCGATTGATACCGTCGATCGCGATTGATACCGTCGATCGCGATTGACAGCCACGATCGACTCTGTCGATCGCGATTGATACCGTCGATCGCGATTGACACTGTCCATCGCGATTGACAGGCCCGACGGACACCTCTGTCAATCGCGATTGACAGACCTGTCGATCGCGATTGACAGGCTTTTCGGCCAAAAATTAGGGTTTGTTTTTGTTCAAAATTGGGATAATTTTGGGGCAAAATAGTCAATCCATTAGCACTTTGGAGGTTCCTACACTTGTGATTGGGAGAAAATCCTAGGATCTGTCAGCCAGATTGAATCCTGTCTTAACCCCCTAAACCCTGAACAGACATAACTCTCTCAGACGAAATCCGTTTGCGGTGATTCTTGTTTTGTTGGAAAGCTCGTGGGAAGCACAACCAAAACATCGACTGGTTATAGTTAAATTAAGATCAGGATTATTAGGTTGGGTGTTTTGAAAGTGACCATACCCAGGGGGAACAAAATTCAGGGATCTCTAGAGTTGTGTCCAAAAAGTCATAGTGCAAAATGGTGAAATGTTACATGAATGGAAGTGATTGGTTCAGTCTTTTGATTTTAAGTCTTGAGCTAACAGTGGGCCTTTCACAGATCTATTGAGAGCATCGAAAGGCATTCTAAGCAAGTGTAAGTGCAAGCTTGGGAACACGCGTCCTGAGCATACTAGGGCATCAACACAAGGAAAGGAACTCAAGGTTGGAATACTCTCAACTCCCTCTGTCATTTTCTAGCTCAGGTTAAGTACGAATAGTGCTAGAAGTAAGTCAGGACAACGATAGGCAGGTATCAAGTTGAAGACTACCTAAAAACTCAAGTTCAAGCTAAAAACCTAATCTCTGTACTGTCGATAACATAAAGGAAAAGAACCTTACGTGGAACAATCAATTCCAAGTACGGAAAATACTCAAGTATCCCTGACGACGCAATACCAGATAAGATCATAAACATAATAACTCACTAAAAACGAATCAAGTGACTGAGACCACTTGATCGGCAACGAGGTTGTACTCTGGGCGAAAATCGGGCTACTTATCTAGGCATATGAACCCTAGATCAGGGCGACATCTGGTAAGGGATAGACAAAGCCTGAGGTCTTCAAAGGCTAGTGTCAACCACACTGCTAGGTCGTGGGCCGAGCAGTTGAGTCACCACTCGTACTACCCAAGTTGTGAGACTAGTGAATCCGAGATGTCTCAAGGTATGGAGAGACCTACAGGCAGTACAAGAGTGCCATACTTGCACAGGGTAGAAGGCCCTTACAAAACACAGTTGGAATACCTTAGGACCAACCGATTAGGTGCTAGCATCTATGAGGACGACCTAGGAAGATCTGTGGTACAGATTAGGAATCCTGATCAATCCATTGGATTAGAGCACCCAGCTGTCAAGTTTGAAAATGGAGCATACTCGGACAAAGAAGGAACCATATACGTAGTCACCAGTCACCCAGATAGGACGGACGAATTTGGAAATGTGATCCCCGAAGCAGACTTAGGTGACCTGGAGCAAGGAAACATGGGTGCAGAACCTAGAACCCCTCGAGGCAAATCGGTTCTCACTAGGATTATCACACCAGAGTGGATTCCCCAGGATAATAAGAGCATAGAGTTGCTCCTCAATCGAGAGACTGACGAAGCCTTTTGGAGGTACAAACCTGATCGGCCAATTGATATAGGAACAATCATGATCTATGAGTTTAAGGATCCTGATAGCCCAGGTAGAGTGACCTACTTAGATCACGCTTCGGAGAGGATCTTTGTGGTGACAGAACATGATAGGCATGCTTACACTTGGAAGGGTGAATTCATTTTTCCCCAACCAAGATCGAATGTATCCTATGGTCACCCTGGAGCTGGAACATCCCAAGCTCATGGAATGCAAAGAGACAGAAGTAGAGATAGACCAGAAGTAAGCTTTGCCACCCCAGGGGGCAGAGAAAGAACGAGGATGGAAACAAATAGAGTAGAGCCTGAGGTACTTAGAGCTCACAAGAATCAAAGAAATGCGGATGAGTTCCCTCTACCACGACCGAGAGAACACACAAGGACTTTGAGACCAACTCAGCTAGTCAAATCCATGAAGAACTACTTCGATGGCACTGGAGATCCATACGATCATGTGGCTGAGTTTAGGCAAGTCCTAAGAGCTGAACAAGTAGAGGATCTATTCACTCAGTACAATGCCTTTGGTCTGACCCTTAGGAACACTGCCCTGACATGGTTTCAGCCGCTAAATGAGAGGCAGTTCAGGAGCATAGACCAACTCCTAGAGGCCTTCATTATTGAATTCTCTAAGAGTGGCATAAGACATAATACCTCCTCGTTGATTCACAGCTTCAAGCAAACCCCGCAAGAGACCGTGAGACTTGCAGGAAGGAGATTTAGGCAATATCTTGAAAGATGCCCTGTTTCGGAGCTACCCACACCAGCTAAGCAAGTGGCTTTATTCCTGGATGGATTGCTAAGTACTAAATTGAGATCTTATGTGTACTTGAAGGACCCTAGGACCATAGAAGAGTGTGTACACATGTGTATTGACATTGAGGATAACCTAGGGGAGGAGTTAGAGCTTTCCAAGATATACAAAGATTCGGACAGTGCCTCTAACATCTCTTCCACGCAATCCACATCAATCGAGGAACTTGCGGAAAAAGTAGCTCAAAAATTAGGCGTCTCTAGTAAACAAATTCCGAGATTTGCCCCTCTGAAGAGATGCTATACTTGTGGTGGCGACCACATGGCGAGTGTATGCCCCATTACGGCCCAACCCCAAGTAAATCCTAGTAGCCAGTACTGCACTATAGAACGAAGATACACAAATCACACAGCACAAGACTGCCCATACAACAAGCAAGCAGTTAGGCAAACCTACCTTCAGACATACCCTCAACAAGGCAGGTACCAGAACCAATACCAACCACAACAGTATGCTAGGCCTCAGCAAATCTACCAACCACAATACCAAGCCCAGCAAAGGCCTCAGCCTGTGTTAGCCCAACAACCTCCAGCTCCATCCAACTTGATCCCTGTAAAGTATGTTGTGGCAGAAGAAAACCTGAATAGAGCTATAGTCCCTGTAACACCACTGCTCTCAGAAAGTGATCCTAGTGACCATAGTTTCGACTCTACACATGTTGATAGTCCCCAGGCTTACTACATGCAGTCTCCTGAACATGGTGAGTCTTACTATAGTGAAGAGCCAAATGAACCTAGTTGGGAATCAGATTACACAAATGTCATGTATGCAAACCCCAATCCTAGGCCTCAATCTAGGCAGGTAAGACCTCCATTCCCTAGAGGACCATGCTACAGATGTCAGGGAGATCACCTCATTCGTGATTGTCCCTTACCTTCACCTACACAATCCCAGTCAGTGATGATCCAAGGCTTTTGCCAAGAATGTGGAAAGGAGCATCTCTTACGAGATTGCCCTAAAAATCCCAATAACATGCCAAAAATCACTCCTATCAACGTTGTTGGATTAGTGGTAGACTCCACAGGGAGCGTGACTTCCACCGCACCAGTACAGGTAGTCACTAGAGCTCAAGCATTGCAGCAAAACCAAGCTGTAGGTCAGGAAAAGAACCCAGAAGCTAGTGAAACTGAGAGCATAACCAAGAAAAGGACTAGAGCCTGGAGAGATAGCCGTGAAAGAATGAAAAGACAATGGGCAAAGAAAATGAACGAATTAGAAGAAAGCATAAGAGAAACGAAAGCCAAAGTTGTGGAGCTCACCTCTCAACCAGACTCTCACAGGTCACCCCCACCTCAATCCATATCACCTCCTCCGCCACCCTCCATACCATCTCCATCCAACCCGCCTCACCTAAACCCACCACCCCCAAGAGTAGGATCAGTCCTAGCAGATCCCACTCCCGAGGACCTTAATATGATGCTTAAAGCATATCAGGCCAGAATCCAAGAAGGGCCAAACGTAACTGATCATGAAAAGTGTTACCCTAGAGCAGAACTAGAGTTAGAACGAACCAAAATTTGTGCTAAGATGGTGGAATTGGCTCAGACCATGTTTGAAGCCAGTCGCCTCTTTAACATCTCTAGTTCAGCGAAGACACAGTTGCACTTTGATGGACTGTTAGAGAGAATAGAGAAGCTGATTGCACAATCAGAAAAGAAACCCACCTCTCAACTAAAGGACAAGGCAAGTGAAAGAGCAAGTCCTCCTGCCCAGGAAGCCTATGTGCCTAAAGCCTATGTGCCTAAAGCCTATGTGCCTAAAGCCTATGTGCTTGAAGCCTACGTGCCTAACTCTACGGAGCCAGACACATCTTCTTCTATGAATCGATTCACACCAGAATTTCTACGAGAGATTCAAGAAGACAAATGGGCTAAAGAAAGTGAAATCCCTCCTCCTATTGAACTTGTGGATGATGCACACGATCAATTCCCACAAGACATCCCATCCATTTATGAGGAGCAGGAGAGCACCCAATCTCAAGAAAGATTAGACTTCGAGTCTAATTCTTTACAGGAATTACCCCACTTCACGGGCCCATGGGAAGCCAAGTCTACTTGTATGAGAACCCCCACAGTCATGGTAAGAAACGAAGATTCAGTCATACCTAGGAACACAGAGGTAGTGAAAAACACTAAAGTACAGTGCAATCTCAAGTTGGAAGAGCTACTCAAGGTTAAACCTGAATTATGGAAACATGTGGCCAAACAAGTACCAGAGATAGCAAAACCTTGTTCCCAGGTAGGATCACATAGGACAGTGCCAGAAATACCCTTGGATAAGATAGGAGATATGTGTGAAGGTGAAGAAGGGAACACCTATCTTCCCATTACCTACCAGGAGTACACCACCAAGGCAATTTTGGACTCAGGTGCAGGAGTTGCAATTGCCACCACTTCCCTATGGAAGCGTTGGGGCAAGCCAGCACTCAGGCCAACGAGAATGAAATTGCAGATGGCTGATGGTCACATAGAGAGACCCTTAGGATTGCTAGAAGGAATAACTCTCACCACCTGTGGTGTCGAGTTCGAGCATACCTTTGCCATATGTGACTTCAGCAAGAACCATGCCTATGAAATGATCTTGGGACGACCTTTTATGCGACAGTTGCAAGTGGTACACGATTGGGGAACCAATTCTTTGTACCTGCAACACTTAGGTGTTACGACCAAAGTCAATCTTAAGGATTACTCTCATACAGATGTCCCTCCTATCCAATGGAACCCCATCCATAGAGCCAAAGATGATACGGAATCTGTGCATTCCATAGGATCAGGATCCTCATGGATGCATGAAGACACCCACTTATGGATGTGCAAAGTAGCAGTAGAAGAAGAGAAGAGAGAGAAGGCTAGAGATATAGGTGCAAACGAAACACATAGACCCATTCAAGACCCAGCCTATGCACCTGTAGTATTTCCTGACGAAGAATTCGAACCCCACGGCTGGGCAGAAATCCTAGCAACAATGGATGTGGCCATCAATGAAGAACAATGGACACCCCACTGTGATGAGGATGGCTATGACATTTCAGTCTTCTCCATAGAGCCAATCATGGGAGAGGCTGTTCTAGAAGAATGCGAACCTAGCCCTGATGCATTTGAGGATGCAAGTGACTCCGATCTAGAGTCAATCATTATGGACCCACCATTTGCATCAGACAAAGAATACTTCCATGAAATAGAATTTCAACCCCAAAGGCATGGAGAGCTTACAAATGATGTAAGATTAGCAACACATGTGACCCCGAAGGAAGAAGGAAAGAAACGAAAGAAGAGAGAAGCCTCATCAGAAGAGGAAGAATCTTTGTTTGAGGTCCCGGAAAATTTTAAGAAGTATGAGATAGACGACAGGAGAGTCATGATAAGAATGCCTAAACGAGAGGCACAAGTAGGAGAGGCCTATGATAACAAAGAAACCACCAAGAAAATAGTGGTAGCCCTAGAGGTGCACGTACATAGGCCATGACCTAACAGAGGAAGAAGAGCATGCGTTGATTGCCTTGCTAGTAGGAGAGGCCTATGATAACAAAGAAACCACCAAGAAAATAGTGGTAGCCCTAGAAGAAGGAGAGGAGAGATGCACGTACATAGGCCATGACCTAACAGAGGAAGAAGAGCATGCGTTGATTGCCTTGCTAAGAGAATACAGAGATGTATTCGCTTGGAGTTACAAGGATTTGAAAGGTGTTGACCCTGACATATGCTCACACACCATCCCCATGACTTCAGATGCTAAACCTTCTAAGCAAAAGCCCTATACATATAACGATAATTACGCTGCTAAGATCAAAGAGGAGATAGATAGACTGGTCGAAGCTGGATTTATCTATGAAATTGAGCACACTGAGTGGGTATCCCCCATCGTTGTGGTGCCCAAGAAGAATGGCAAGCTGCGTGTATGCATTAACTTGAAGAAGGTCAATGCAGCCACAATCCGAGATAACTATCCACTTCCCATCACAGAACACCTCTTAGAAAGAGTAGCAGGCAAGGAAGTGTACAGCTTCCTCGATGGATTTTCGGGCTACAATCAAGTAGCCATAGCTCCAGAAGATCAGCATAAGACAGCTTTTGCCACAGAGTGGGGTATATTTTCCTTTCGTGTAATGCCATTTGGGCTTACCAATGCACCAGCAACCTTCCAGAGACTGATGTGCCATGTATTTAAAGAATTCCTGAGAAAGAACTTAGAAGTCTATGTTGATGACCTTTGTGCTCATTCCAATATTAGACGAACCCATATTCCTGAACTCAGACAAATCTTTGACAAATGTAGAGAATATCAGGTCTGCCTAAACCCAGAAAAGTGCGTTTTTATGGTCAGGCAAGGCAAGATTCTAGGGCACATAGTGTCAAAGAATGGCATATCTACTGACGAAGAGAAAGTGAGAGCCATAGCAGAGCTACCTAGGCCAAGGAATGTCAAGGAAGTACAAGCTTTCATGGGGCATTGTGGTTACTACCGCCGGTTCATTCACATGTATGCCGTCATAGCAAAGCCCATGTACGGACTTCTGACTAACTTTGAGTGGACGGATGAATGTGAGAACTCCTTTCAGGAGCTTAAACGAAGATTATGTTCAGCACCAATCTTGACCACACCAGATTGGAACAAGCCATTCCATGTTCACGTGGATGCATCCAATTATGCTATTGGATGTGTACTCGCACAACCTACGGGTGAAGGTAATATGGATCTTCCAATTGCCTATGCCAGTAGACAATTGAATGCAGCTGAACGAAATTATACCACTACAGAGAGAGAAGGCTTAGGCATGGTATCTGCAGTCAAGAAATTTAGACACTATTTGCTTGCAAATAAGTTTAAATTTTTTACTGATCACCAAGCATTGTTATATCTCGTGAACAAGCCATGCAATACAGGAAGACTAGTAAGATGGTTTCTCTTACTAATGGAATATGATTTCGAGGTTGTGGTAAGGAAAGGGAGGACTCATTTGAGAGCTGATCATCTTTCTAGGCTCACATCTGGAGAAGCCCCACAAGGAGTATCAGATGACCTTCCTGATGCTTACTTGTTTAACTTGGAAGTGGTACCGCAGTGGGCTAAGCCATTAGTGCCAGTGTTGACGTACGGACCTAACCACCCAGTAATAGCCACACAGGATAGAGAGGTAGTAAAAGCCCAAAAGTATCACATCATGGCAGGAAGTATGTACAAGCACACAGATCAAGGGATCTTGGCTTGTTGTGTAGAAGAGGACGAGTATGCGAAGTGGTTGCAATTAGCACATGTAGGTGCATTAGAGCAACACTACTCAAAACAACGAACCCTACAGACACTAAGGAGACTCGGAGTGCATTGGCCAACTATGGAAGCGGATGTCCAAAAGTTGTGCAAGGAATGCCCAATCTGTTGCACTAAACCACCGATGGAACATGCCACTCTTTATCAAGTGTCCATGGTGCCGGATTGGAGTGAACCTCTAGTATCCTTCCTGAGGACGAAAACATTCCCTCCAGACATGACTCTGGCTAGGAAAAGGAGTTTAGAACAAGAAGCCCAGGATTACTCACTCATTGGTGATAATCTATACAAGCGTGGTAAAGATGGTTACCTGAGACTATGTGTCCATGAGAGTGAGTATCTCAAGATCTTGGACACTGCTCACCAAGGTGTAGCAGGAGGACACTTTGGACCAGATCGGGTGATCAAGGCAATACTATTTGCGGGCTTCTAGTGGCCGACCCTTCACATGGATGCACATACCTATGTGAAACGATGTGATGTTTGTCAGAGAACTCAGTATCCTATACGTAAAGATGAGATGCCACTGAAACCTATGATGGGTGGACGTGCATTCTCTAAGTGGGGAATAGACTTCGTAGGTCCTATTAATCCCCCAGCTAAGGGTTCCCATGCAGAATATATCATTGTTGCAACAGACTATCTAACTAAGTGGGTGGAGGTAAAAGCCACAACGAAGAACGATGCTCAAACAACTGCTAAATTCTTGTTTGAGAATGTATTCACAAGATATGGGCTACCTATAGAGCTTGTAAGCGATAGAGGCACTCACTTCTTGAACGAAGTAATTGAAAATCTACGCCAAGAATTCTTGGTAATACATAAGAAGTCTGCCCCCTATCACCCTCAAGCTAATGGACAAGCTGAAAGCACCAACAAGATCTTATGCAATGTACTGACAAAATTAGTAAACACTAAACGCTCTGATTGGGACAAACAGCTACACCATGCTATTTGGGCATACCGAGTCGCTTACAAAACAGTACTCCAAGCCACCCCCTTTCAGATGGTATTTGGCCAAAACGCGGTGCTACCCTTGGACTTCTTGATACCTACATTGAAGGTAGCACAAGAGCACGAATGGACGGGTCATGAACTCTCCTCTAGACTTTTTGACCTTGAACGATTAGGAGAAACAAGACTGAGAGCAGCTGCAGGGATATATGCAGCAAAGAAACGACAGAAGGCATACTTTGATGCCCATGTGAAGGATAAGGGCTTGAAAGCAGGAGATCTAGTTTTAGTCTACACATTGAAACAACATGCAAGGAAGCTAGAAAAGAGAGGCTACGGACCTATGATCATCAATAGGATCTCAACAAGTGGAGCAGTGCAACTAGCCACATTAGAAGGCGATGTTCTCCCAAGTTATATCAGCGGATGCAGAGTCAAGTTGTATCAGGAACCCCTCACGGAGGAAATGCTAAGCCGACTCAACACTGCTAAGAAATGCAAAGAGGAGGAAAAGCGAATTCGAGAAGAAGCTCAAGCGGAAGCCTTAGAGCGCATAAGGAGAATGAAATTAAGAAGACAAGGTAGAGAGCTCCCTAGGCAAGATGCATTTGCAGATCAAGGATATGACGTAGCTACGTGTGAAGTTTCAGGTGTTAGCTCACATAGGATAACTGATCGACGTCCTTTCATAACCTTAGATATAGGACAAGGAAAGAGTGCAAGGACTGTAAGAGCCTTGATTGACTCAGGTGCAGCCACTAGTGCTGTTAAATCGTCTTACTGTCAAGAGTTGCAGTTAACTGTCAATCCTGTGGAAGCATATCTCATAGGATTGGGAGGCGTGGAAACCCCTTGCATGGGCGAGGTGGAACTTCCCCTCTATATTCATGATGAGGCAATGACAGTTAAAGCGCTAGTATGCCAAGACGAGGACCTCACGAAACCCCTTGTCCTGGGTCAAGACTGGATTTATGACCAAGCAGTCAACTTAAACCTAAGAAGTGGACTTCTTCAGGTATGGGTGAATCAGACTAGAATTACAATGGAGTTAAATAATGGAGCACTCAAGGAACTAGGAAAGGCACAGACTCCTCGTCCCTCCAGGGGTGCACATGAAGCTGACCATGCTGTTCTTGTCCAAGGCTATGTGATGTAGAAGAATGAAGATCTCAAAAAAGGAGTCAGAACCACAACGAAACTCCCTTCTTTTCCAAAGGCCAGAGGGAGGCAGCAACCAAAGGTGAATCAAAGGCAGAAGAAGCAGAGTACTACCTATGTCGGAGATCAAAAGTACCTGCGCAGCAAAATGTCTCAGCTAGTGAAACAAGTGTGGGTGCGGAAAGGAGAACACTCGGTTGCACTCAAGCCAACCACACGGGCAAAGCCTCTTATTAGTAACCAACAACACGACACTAATAAGAAGTCTTTCAGAAGTTCTTCTGCTAATGTGAAGTCTATTTGGGTGCCCAAGAGGTCGATGAAGGCTAGCCCACAATCAAGACAAATTTGGGTGCCTAAGGCTTGTTTGCGGGCTCAAATAGCTACACCAAGACCACACCCTATACAGTATGATCCATTCACTCGCACAGCTGGCATCCACTCGTTTTCAACAATCAGGAACACACCAAGGCCCATGAGCTCGAATAGAATCACTTGTAAATGGGTCCCTAAAAAGCCTCATTTTCAAGCCGACACGCCTATAAAGCTCTCGAGAGTCTCTACGAAACCTAGAGCAAAACCCATCCACTGCATTTGGCAGCCCAAGACTTGTAACAAACCCCCGGACCCCATTTGTGAATCCATGACAACCTACTAACCACCTCACTATCACACTACATCATTCCTCATAGCTCTTAGGTCTTCCGAACTCCTAACCACACACACACTCGCACCGAGCACTTACTAACCCATTATTCGCTCCCGACCCTCATGTTAATGTTGTAATGGGAACAACAACGGTTCTCTCTTGTCCTGTACAATGTTAACACATGTTTGTATATTCTCACAGAGACAAGCAGCAAGAAGTAACATGGCCGATACGGTAGGAACCAGCTCCCAGGCAGGCACCAGCCCCCAAGTTGTGGACATTGAAAGCCTTCCGGTCGAGGAGGAATTAAAGGAACGACCAGCGGCATTAAGGGCATTACATGCCATACCGATTCAGAATCCTCCACAGGGTCACACAATGCTGGTGGGCAAAACCTCACACTGGTTCAGTGACGTTGCGGGACCTCTGGGTGAAGGCACATACATGTGGGAGTCCAAGGTAGAATTCAATGGACGTTGGGGCAGATACCACTTCTTTACCAGAGAGTTTGAAAAGCTACAGAATAACAAAGGACTGAAGCCGATATGGAAGAAGGCTGGGCTCTTTGATTATTTCAAGTTCCAACTACCAAAGCCCGATTTCCTAAGGTGCTCATACTTGATTAGCACCCTCACTCCAAGCAAAGACAAAAAAGGATACAGCTCCTTTGTACTCCCATCACTCACAAGGGGCAATGAGCTGAAGCGTTTCCGCTTGACTATCAACTTGGTGAGGGAAGCTCTCGACATGAACGGTATGCACATTCCTACGGAGAAAGAGACTATGGTCCCTGATAATATGAAGAACAGGAATCTGACAAAATTAAAGGACATGGTAGCGATGGCTCCCACGATCGCCATTCATTTACGTATGGTCATGCAACATTTCGCATTCCCCGCGCAAGACAGGTTCACAATGCCTCCCAAAAAGATTTGGTTTAGCCTCTACTTAGCAGACGCCTTTGATTTGACCATCAATATGCCCCACTGGATTATGGACCAGATCCATATGGCTCATCAAAGGTGGTATAAGAAACAGAAATCTGTACTCTATGGATGTTGCGCGTTTACCAGAATCGCCTATAGATGTCTCGCCTATGATGTACCGGTGCAAAGGGCTCTCATTTGGTCCAGAGCACAGGAGTTTCAATGCAGATTGTCAGCCGTCGGACCTCCCTCAAAGAAGATGAGAGGCACCGTACAGATGCCTTGTGCACAACCCCGCGGTGCAACCCTAACACCAGAAACAACTCCAAGGCTTCCTCGAAGAGTGCAACCCTTTACTATCAGGTTACCCAGGCACAGCACAGATGACCCTAACCTTGTGTTTCCACCAGTGCCTACTGATCTAGAATTTCCTCACGGATTTACTTTGGAAGATCTAACGGATGAGGAAGTGGCTAGAATTATTGAAGCAGTTAATGCGGAAGTCGAGGCAGAGCAGGGTAGTGGACAACAAACGGCTACACAACAACCCCAGACAAGACAACCAGAAGTGGTAGAAGTGGAAGATGAAGAAGAAGGAGACCAAGAGGATGAACAAGAAGGATTTTCTGATGAAGGGGCGCATGACTATGAGCAAGAAGTTATACAGGAGTTAGAGGGTGCCCCAGCATATACAAAGGAGTTGAAAAAGCTCTACGATACCATCAACAGAGTCCAACAACAACATAAGTTATCCCTTGCTGCAGGAAAGGCTATCATGCACCAAATCCTTGAGGAGGAAGGAGTTGACGAACAGTATCGTGCCACACTAGATATGATCTCTGATGCCCTAGGAGTACCTGAGGCAGTGCAGACGGCCCTGGCACAATCAAGTAGAAGGGAAAGAAGATATGGAAGACGTCCCCCACGAGCAGGGAAACAAATGAATGTATTAGGATAAGGACCACAAGGCACCCCCACAACCATGGGCACTGCACACACCGCTCACGACACCGAGGAAGCCCATATATCAAGTGCACCTCCATCACCTCCCTTACCACCGTCGCCTCCCTCTCCACCACATTCACCTCCCATTACCAATGTAACAACCACCGTTACCGCCTCCGTGCCCACCGCCATGATTGAAGCACAAACTGCCAATCAACCCACACACCCTCTCAACACCTCCCGTGTATATACCTCCACTAACACTGTAACCCTAACGACAGCTACTGACATCCCCATTCCCCCACTCACACTTTCGGGTAGTTCACATTCACAACTGCACACACCACTGTACACATTCATCACAATCACTGCACCCATAATTCCACTATTCACAATCACTCCCACTACTGCTTCCACCACGGATTTTATGGACATATCACCCTCCACTGCACCTCTCCCTCCCCCCATACCACCACAATCTCCCATTCCCCCACCACCCACCTCACCATTTTCCAGCACTGCATTCACACTTCCCTTCCCCTTTCCCTTCCCCTCTGCACATACCACCCTCCCTGCATCCATCCCCATTAATAATGTATTCAATAATATGTATCAGTGCATGTCTCAGTTACAACAACACTATCAGCACCTCGATGCTCAGCACACAAGCTTGTTCAGGAGACATGAGGAGTTACAAGGAAGATTCATTGATTTAGAAAAAGAAAAGCATCAATTACAATAGCAGTTTAGTGCATTGCAAGAACAACATGAGCAACTAGTGGCAAATCCACCGCAGCCCGATGCAGACGAAAGACAACATATGGATGATTTGATGCACTCACAAATCACAGAGAACCTCAAGCTCCGCCGCAACATGGCTCTATTACGGAAGCATATGTCTGCAGCCCTAGAAGAAAATAGACGGCTTCAGACACAAAACGAAGAGAACTTGGAGTTAGCCATGGAAGGATCCCCACAAGAAATTGACCCGGAGAGATTTAAGGCTATTCCCTCGGACAATATGCAGATCATATTGGAAACCCATGCGGATCTCCTCGAAGCCCATGCAGCCTTAGAAAAGGAAAGAGACGAACTACGAAGGCAATTGGCAGCTCAACCAGCACCACCCAAAGAAGTCCCAACCACAGCTGACACAACTGACGAAGTAGCAGCGCTCAAAGCACAACTCCACGAATTACAAAAAAAAGTGCTTGTATATGAACGACAACCCTCCCCCTTGGCAGAACCAGAACCTGAAGACCTAGTGCTAATCGAAGTAGAGGAAACTTTTGAGGACCCATACGTTCCGATGCCAGCACCTGGAGGCAAGCAAACAGCAGAGAGCATGGACACCCTGGAAATAGAGGCTCCGGAATGGATGCAGAAATTGGAAAAAGTGGCCACAACCCACGATGACAGGGTAGCAGTCCAGATAGCATCGATGTCACGCTTGGAAGAGGTGGTCATTAAATCGGACTATTTTAGGAACCTCTCTCATCACAGGTGGATCGACACCTCCGACGACCTGTATGTTCCTTTTTGCGTCTTGATGGCGGACTATAATGCTGAAATCAAGCACCACACCTCACGGGAACCAACCTCTACTACACAGTTTGCACCCGACGATATCCCAGATAGTGCCAAGCAGGGAAATATTCGCCAACCAACTTGGAGGATTCGGCTTCTTGAAACCTATCTGGAAATGAATCGCACCTGGAATAACACGCCCCTATATATCAAGTACAATCCCTGCTATTGTCCTGTTTTCAGAAGAAGGTCGTGGCTAGAATACACAAAGATGGTGCTGACAACCAAAGGCTGCGAGAAGTGGCTCAACTATGTCTACTTAGCACCCCCTTAAGGCCAACCTACCGTAGGATATATGATATCGACAATTCCGCATTGGGGTGTCAGGTTCAAAAACATACCAGATGTCATGACATAGATGTGTCTTAAAATTTTTGAACTTATGATAGTCACCTTCCGGACCTTCAAGAATGTTAAGGAGCCTCATCTCTCTGCGCTCGGATTCAATGAAGGGAATCAAGATCTGGTTTACGACATGAGCACAACGCCCTCCATTAATGTTGTCTATGCATGGCATGCCCGCATAAAGTACCTACCGGCCTGCTTCAAACAAACATTTGAAGAGATGTTTGTCACCGGGTTCTGGGAATATCACTCAGAGATCTTCATTCCCAGGCCCTCACATTTATTACAATTATTTGCAGTGGAACAAGCTCTCCACTCAGAAAAGTTACGAATGCCACATTCAGAGGTTCCCGGGTCGGTAGATTGGGATGCTCTACTAACAGATTTGGCCAAAGGATTGAGGATTGCCGAACATCACTTAGCGCAAGACGTTGTCGAATACTACATCCAACGACCCTCCCAACAAGGGTCTGTCAGGGACGACAGACGCGAGAGAGGGGGGAGTGTTAGCAGCAGACAAGGGAGTCAACGACGATCTGGCAAGTAGGCCAATAAATTTCTTCATGGAAAAGCAAGTATGAGCATTCACACAGATCTAGCACTAAGGCAACCTTTAATTTTTCAAACCCTTACACCAATTAAAAGTGATTCTCATCACTAACAACCCTTGTAAATACCATGTTCACCTTTTTGTGGCTCCATTTTGTGCAAGCCGAGGAGTCCTCGAGCTTGAGGAGCCTTAGAAGTACCTATATATCAATTTTCGTATTTTTTAGACTCCGTTTAAGCCCTCAAATAAGCCCTGGAACCTAATTTAATAACTAGGCCGGACACTAGGTCTGGACAGGGCCAAAGCTAGTCAAAAACTATAAAAGGAGCTAGAGAGCTCATTTTTGGGCTAGCTTGTAATTGAAATGAACTTGTAAGAGCTTATTGAAAGGAATCTAAGAACTCCATTGCTTCTCACTCTTTGTCTTGTCGTGTGTGCGCGTGTGTGTGTGTATGTGTGTGCATGTTTGTGTGCTTCTCACTCACGCACTTGTGCCTCCACTTGCTCGAGGTCTTCATACCATCCTCACGTCTTCCCGGATTGACATTAAAGGAGGTGCTACTCATCACTGAGCTACAGATGCTCAGGCACATGCATTCATAGCTTTGTCTGTCAAACATGCCATTATTCCTCACATTTGCTCTTGCAGAACAACTAAGGATGCTTGGGATACACTTACCACATTGTACCATGCTAGGAATGAGGCTCGTGTTGCTTATCTCCGAAAACAATTGGAGAGTGAGCACATGAATGAAGGTGATTCTATGGACAATTTTCTCACGAAGATCAAGGATTTGAAAGAATAGTTGATTTCTGTTGATGAAGTTATACCAAATATCTCAGTTATACAGACCGTTCTGAATGGTCTTCTTGACTCATATCAGAGTTTTGCTTCTACTCTTCGTTTGATGATGAAAGGCAATCCAAATGACTTGTCATTTGAGGAGTTAGTCTCTATTCTTTTGCAGGAAGACCAGTCTAGGCAGAAAAAGTCTATTATGCATGTTGTAGATCAAGCTTTCCTGGCTAGTCAGAAGGGCAAAGGTAAATGGAGCTCTTCTACTAGTAAGCAAAAATCTGCAAATGCTGCACATTCAAAGAAGGAAGAAAAATATGAGAAGAAATCAGAAAAGCCGAAATTGTTTTGTAAATACTGTAAAGCAAATGATCATGTCATCAAGAGTTGTCCAAAACTGACTACTAAAGAGGCAAAGAAGAAAGAGGTCTGAATGGTTGTTGCAGAGGCCTCTACACTGAAAACAAAGTCTACTAATGTTATGCAAGAAGAAGAATGGGCGTTTACTACTGTTTGCAGTTTTGAACCATCTTCTCATGAGCAGTGCATGTCTGCAGTAGACTTAGATGTTTGGTACTTTGATAGTGGGGCGACCAAACGTATTACCTCGCAACGTAGTTTCTTCTCTTCACTCGAGCCTGTCCCTACAGGGAATACTGTTACATGCGGCAACAACTCCTCCTATCCTGTCATGGGAGTTGGTAAGATCATTTTGACTAGTGCTTATGGTAGTTCTTTCACTTTGTTAGATGCTTTGTGTAACATAATCCTGGTAGGAGATGGTTGAACCACACCCTAAGAGAGAGGATTAGGAAGTAATCCTCAACCATGGCTTTTGGGGCAAGTGGTTAGCCCATCACATTCCTAACCAAGAGGTTGTGAGTTCAATTCCTTACATTGGTATCAGAGCCTAGGAAGTAGGCTTGGACAAAGTGGAATGACCCAATGGCCTCTAAAAAAGGCGCTTGGGCATCCTCTATGTGAAAGGGTAGGAGTTGTGGAAGGTGCGCGCGTCGGTTTCAAGGATGGACCTTACAATGATTGGGGTGTATCTCTCAATCCGTAGGTCGGATTGAGGCGTGTAATATACCGTTGGAAAGCTCTCGGAACGAACTTTCCAATGAGCTAGCTTCAAAGTGTGAACTCCATGGGAATCCTTGGGTGGCACTTGATTGTGTGTTCAAGATACCAAGCATGGATGAGAACAAGGTTCAAGACTGAGGTTGAGAACAAGGGCTCGAGACACCAAGGTTGCGAACAAGAAGGTTCAAGACACCAAGGTTGAGAGCAAGCGTTCAAGAGACCAAGGTTGCGAACAAGGTTCAAGAAACTGTGCGAGGTTGAGGAACATCAATTCAAGGGCACCTAGGGAGTTCAAGGGACTGATCACCGAGGCTAGAGGGATACAAGAGTAGATCATTGAGGACAATGATCGACCAAGGGGGGAAGAATGTAACATAATCCTGGTACGAGATGGTTGAACCACACCCTAAGAGAGAGGATTAGGAAGTAATCCTCAACCATGGCTTTTGGGGCAAGTGGTTAGCCCATCACATTCCTAACCAAGAGGTTGTGAGTTCAATTCCTTACACTTTGTTTATGCCAGGGATCAAGAAAAATATGTTATCAGTTTCTGCATTAGCCAAGATTGGCTTGGTTGTGAAATTTCTTGATGACAGATGTACAATTCATGATCTGTCAAATGGCAACATCATTATTGCTTCTGGCATTTTATGTCGTGGGTTGTATAAGATCATAGACTATGAAAGATATGTAAATGATTTGGCATGTATAGTACATGATTCTCAGGCTATGTCAAATGCAAAGCTTTGGCATGCACGCTTTGGTCATTTGAGTTTTCCTAGTTTTCTACGCCTACAGAAATCTGAAATGGTGTCCTCTTTGCCCAAACTTGAGGTACCCAGTAAACATGTATGTGAAGGCTGTATTTTGGGCAAAATGCAGCGTTCTTTGTTTCCAAAAGATGGTTCAGTTTGGGGTACTCAGAAATTGCAGCTTGTACATAGTGATGTATGTGGTCCTATGTTGAGACCTTCTTTTGGGAACTATCTTTACTTCAGACTTTCATCGATGATTTTTCCAAGCATGCATGGGTATATCCATTGAAGGCAAATTCCGAAGTGTTTATGTGCTTCAAATAATTTTTGGTTTTGGCTAAAGATCTATCAGCATGTAAAATGGGCACCCTCCGTTTTGATCGAGGGGAGGAATATATGTCTTCTGACTTTAATGCATTTTTGGTCGAACATGGGATAAAACATCAATGTACAATGCCATATACACCTCAACAGAATCGAGTTGCTAAATGAAAGAGTAGGTCACTCATGGAGGTGGCGAGGTATATGGTCAAGATTCAAGCTTTACCACATAGTTTCTGGCTTGAGGTTGTTATGTGTGCAACATATGTACTGAATAGGTGTCCCACTAAAGCACTGTGGTCTATCACTCCATATGAGGCTTGGCATGGTCACAAGCCATCTGTTGCTCATCTGCGTGTTTTTGGTTGTCTTGCATATGCATTAGTGCCCGAACAACATCGCAAAAAATTAGATGATAAAGTAGTAAAATGTTTTTTTTTGTTATATTTCTAAAAGCAAAGGCTATCGTCTCTATCATCCACAGACTTAATGCATTCTGGTTAGCCGTGATGTTTTTTTGTGGAAGATGCTATTCAGCTCTTACTTTCATGTACTAAGGAGATATTTGTTAGCTCCAAAGACATGTATGATACTTTGCTGCCTCTCTTTATAGGTGGACAGTCTAGTGCTGGTCCTAATAAGGCAATTTCTTAGCCTTTGCAAGTTTCATGTGATGATTCATATCATTCCATTTCTGATGCAGATTTACATGATGCACTTGTTGATGAGAGAGATGATATTGAGTAGGCAAAAACTATGCCTAAATGGCTGGTGCAAACTTTGCATGACAGCAAATTAGATGCACCTCTATCACATCATACTCAATGAGGCTCTCATAGTGCCTCTTTTGCATCAGATTGCTATGCTATGACTGTGTCTAGTCTCTATGATGAGATTGAGCCTATTTCATTGGAAGAAGCACAAAATTCAGAAAATTGGATGGCTACTATGCAATCTGAATATGATGCTGTAATGAAGAATGGTACCTGGTCTTTATGTGACTTGCCTCTTCGCAAGAAGTCCATTGGCATAAAGTGGGTATACAAGCTGAAGCATAAACCTGATGGAATAGTTGACATGCATAAGGCTAGGCTTGTTGCAAAGGGTTATGCGCAAGAAAGAGGCATTTATTTTGATGAAACCTTGCTCCTACTTGCTGAATGACTACTGTTTATAGCATCTGTGCACTTGCAACTAATCATGGTTGGAATCTACATCAATTGGACATTAAAACAACATTTTTGAATGGTGACTTGCATGAAGAAGTGTATGTTTTTTAGCCCCATATCTTTGTGCGAAAAGGGCATGAAAACTAGGTGTGCAAGTTAAAGAAGGCATTATATGGTTTAAAGCTAACACCACGTGCTTGGTATGAAAAGATACATGCCTATCTCATTGCACATGGTTTTGAGAACAATCCAACTGAAAGCACCTTATATGTTAAGCATGCTAAATGATGTGCTTCTGATCATTGTGGTGTATGTTGATGGCATGCTGCTCACTAGTCCTCATGACATGCATATTTTTAATTTTAAGGCTGATTTGCATGCCTCATTTGAGATGTTTGATTTGGGGCATTTGCATCACTATTTGGGCATTCAGTTTATGCAACTTTGATGGTGGAATGGATTTGTGTCAAACAAAATATATTGACTCATTATTGCAATGTTTTGGCCTTGAAGACTATAAGCCCATTGCCACTCCTATGGAGACAGGTTTACGATTGAGTCTTCATGATGCAGGAGATGCATTTGATGTTGTTCTCTATCAGCAGGCTGTTGGATGATTCATTTACTTATGCATTACTTGGCGAGATATTCAGTTTGCTGTCTCACAGATGAGCAGGTTTATGCATTGCCCAAGTGTCAAGCATTGGTAGGCGGTTAACCGCATCTTTCGCTACTTAAGTGGTACCCGACTAGTTGGATTATTTTATCCCAAAGGGGGATCACTACCGCTAGATTTGCATGCTTTTTTTGACAGTGATTGGGCTGGTTTCTATGACACTCGTGTGTCCACCAGTGGCTTTTGCTTCATGCTTGGTAGCTCATGTATATCTTGGTTGAGCAAGAAGCAACCTACTGTGGCCACTTCCAGTTGTGATGCTGAGTATAGGGTAGCTTTCACAATGATTGTTGAGTGTGTGTGGCTTAGATACCTTATGGCCGATTTGGGTGTTGGTCAGGCTTCTGCCATGACCAGCTTCACTGAGAGTCAGAGTGCATTGGTAGTTGTGAGGAACCATGTGTTCCATGCTCGCACTAAGCACATTGAGGTGCATTATCATTATGTCAGGGAGAGGTTCTCTGCAGGGGAGATCAACTTGGCATATGTGCCCACACAGGAGAACATTGCAAAACTTTTTATGAAGGCTCTGTCTAGGGAGAAGTTTGCAACTTTCTACAAAGCTTTTGGCTTACTTCCTTTTGTGGATTGATTCCACATAGCTTGGAACTTCCTTATACATAAGTGCCAACTCCTTGTTCACCGCATCACTCCCAGGGGGGATTTGTTGATATATTTAGGTAGTGATGTGTGTGAACACTCTAGGACCACTAGGGCACTTTTTTCCCTCTTTAGGATGTTTTTCCCCCAGCTTGTATATACGCCTATTGCCCTAACGGGCTACTTACCTTTGTACATTCTAGTGGTAATACATTCAAGATTGTGTGTTGTGCTCCAAGCTTCTTCTTCTTCCAACAGGAACACTTTTAGGTGAGGGAAAATCAAAATTCAAACTCAAGAAGTGCGTATAAATAGAGGTGATCTAGTCGCAGTGCAGGTGTGCCATTTCTAAGAGACATGAAGCTCCATGATTGAGCATACATTGGGCTCAACATATGCATGAGTAGTCTAATACATTTCCCTTGTATCATATGTGCATTGTCGTATACTAATTGATACATTTCTTCATGATCATTTCTATCTATTGCTCTCTCTTGCATTTTCATTATTTCAGTGACATTGGAGTTTAGCTTGATCATTTGCTACACTTTCATTAGTTTTGGTTCAACCAATCACAAGATATGAACTCAGGAAGTCAACTATGTCCGCACATCATCTTGTTCCTAGAATGTTGAAATGACCCCTCTAAGTTGCTAAGATCATTGTTCAGTTTATAGTGCCTCAAAATTCATGAAATGACTTGTGCTACTTAGATAGTACACTTGAATTATATCTGTGCAAAAGCTCTCTATTCAATTCATACCAGGTTGTGAGCATTGAGCAAAATGTTGAGCACTTATATTCCCAAAATAGAAAGTTTCTTCACATATCTATTACATGCAAGTCATTTGTCTTGATGTAAACTTTTGGAAATGGTATTCCAAAGTACCTAGTGGTTGTAAATGCATTATTATGAAACCAAAGGAGTCTATTAAGCATCCTTGAAGTCTATTTGGTAGGTGTAGAGCAGGTTTTGTGCAACACCAGCTCATGTCTGGAGCATACAAATCCATCTCCTTACATGTTAGTGTGCTTCTCACTCACACACTTGTGTGATCACTTGCTCATGGTCATCATACCACCCTCAAGTGTCTATGGATTGACAATCATGAGGTGTATCTCCTCAAGTTGGTACTCACCATTGTGTTAGAGTGACAACAATCCTAAAAGGAAAGTTTCTAGACATGTTCTATGTTTTGATGAAGAGAAGGGATCTAGAACATTGATAGATCAACATGGAACTACTAGGCCTTCCTCCCTAGGTTATAGGACCAAAAGGAGATAATGATCAAGAAATGATCAAAGACCATAATATTTGTACATAGAGATAGAGATTGGGGACCAACGAGGTCGGTAATGTTTTGTGACACATAACATCCATCTAGTCTTTGTAGAGATGGATCTTCATCTATAGATTAGACCATAAAAATCCTTGGTAATCTTCAAAATCAATCAAATATTGATGAAACTTCATGTAATTTCAATGTTCTTTCTCAATGTCATCAATAGTGGGAGCATCTTGCACCCAATAGTCAGCAATAGAATCCACCATTTTGAAATCCCTTGACATGATCGAACTTGATCAATATCTACCTATGATCCAGAACATAAGAAGATCCCATGATGGTAGAAGCTTAACTTTCCTTATGGTCAAGATCAATGCCACTTCTACCATGGTGGTGAGGCATGGAAATTGAATGGTGATGGGAGGAATTAGTCTTGAGTCTTTTCATCAGGTCCTCCTTGTCCTTCTTAATGGTAGAGGAAATCTAGGTTTATAATATTTTCCTTCAACCAGTATCTGATGGTCACCACTCTGGTGGGTTTTTGTAGCATATGCATGTTGAAAGAGATGATAATCATTGACAACTAGATGAGGGCTTTTGATCCAAGATTTTATCTTTATTTTTCTTGTTTCACCCTTCCATCTTATGCTTTATAAGTTCATTATTTGGGCAAGTTTCACTTTGAGGGCACACTTTCATGAAAGGGAAACATCAAGGGTGGCTTTATATTTCAGGACAGATGCCTTCTTGGCTTAGGTGTCTAGAATTATGGATCCAATGATATAACTTTTGCTCTTTGGGTTGTTCTCTTTACTGATGGAGTACTCACCCAGGAACTCAAGTATGCTCACTTCTTACTCTAGAATTGGGACCACACATGTGAGATGTGTAAGCCGTCGGATTGGCAATTGTAAATCCTTTTTCCTTTTCATATTCCGCAGGAACTGAGAAGTCGCTGCGAAGAGTTGTAACTTCTATAAAGCAATGAAAAGACACTTTCGGGGACTACCAGAAGAGTCGCCAGACTGTCTGTCTGGGCGAGACGTTCTGTGGAGTTCCCGTAGTGTGTGTTTGAGAATTCTACGTATTGTTGTGTCTTTCTGTTTTGTTTGATTATCTACACCTGTACGGTAAAGATTGGGTTACGGTAATGTTACATTAAGTGAAGTATTGAATCGCTGTTCTGAAAGTTGTTTACTGTAAGTCTGTGTTACGGTAATGTTTATCCTTGCGTTGTGTCTTGAGATGTATTGATTGGAATACGAATAGTAATTCCGTAAAGGAATGAGCTAGAGTTTTCTGTTAGAAAGTTGGATTAGTAGAGTTGTTTGAACGGAAGGTCATGAGAGTGAGTTGATTTGGGAAAATCAAGTATAGGGCCTCTGATTATTCAGACCCCTTCCACTCCCAAGAACCCGAATAGAGTTTAAATGCGTTCTGACGACAAACGCGCATTTAACACTGGCGCCGTCTGTGGGAAAGTGGCACCAGAATGTTGCAAATTAGTTGTGGGAATGTGGCAACAAAGTGTTGCAAAGTGATTGTGGGAAGGTAACCACTGGTTGTGAATTGACAGTAAGGTAGAAGTAGTACGCAAGAGTTGAAAAAGGTGATATATGCCGGTTACTCGTTCCAGCGAGTCATATCCGAAGTACACACAGCCTTGGGTGGTACCAAATTTGCGAAGGACACCCCCAGGAGGAAGAAGCACAGATCGGTTAGGTCTGGTCGTCGAAGAAGCGAAGCACATTAGTAGTGATTCCGGTCGCGTTCCGGTGGAACATACTACAATTCCGGTAAATTCCGATGAAATCTCGGTGCAGTCTACAGCAGAGACAGTAACTTCGGAGTCCACAGGAACACAATGTGCAGTTGTCTGACACCGTCTGGTCAAGATTCAAATCTCTCAACGGATAGAGGTGTGTTATCCAGAGAGGTCATTGAAGGTGAAAGAATACCCTAGATTGGGGAAAGTTCCACTAATTCCGGTGGTAGTTCGGTCTTGGTTGCAGAAAATTTACAATTTTTTGACGACAGTGTTATCCTTCCCGACGAATTTTCATTCCGGACACCACTGTTCGGAGCAAGTTTGCCTACGTTTGATACCGCAGAAGAGGATAAGCTATTCGAATTAGAAATTCGTAAGAGGTTGAGCGCTATTTTTGAACCGGAAGGAGAGCAGTCTAATCATATAGACTCCGAAGAACCGGAAGCACATCCTCAGAACTCAGGAAATAGTAACAGTACCGCCACTAGCAACATGGGTGGACAACAACAACAACAACAACAACAACAACAACAACAACAACAACAACAACAACAACAACAACAACTACTACTACTACAACTTCCACCTCGTCCTGTTCCAACAGGAGTCACCTACACAAAATTCGGTGGATTTCTAGGTGATGATCCTGATGCTCATTTACGTACCTTTGAAATTAGTTATGTAGTACTAAACCATCCACCTGATCCGGCATACAAGGCTATAGTATTCCAGTCAACCTTAGTTAATGAAGTAGCAAGGTGGCTTACAGAATATGATATCAACCATTTTGGCACCTATGAAGTGGTAAGGGATGCGTTTTTGCAGAGATTCCAACTAAAGAAGAACCCTGCCGAAATTTTCGATTACCTACAGAACAATAGACAGAAGCTGAATCAAACAGTGCAGGAATATGCCACCCTATTCAGTACTCATTTGAGACAACTACCTCCGGCACATGCTAATTTATTAGATGATGTCATCACTCAGTAGTTTATTAATGGGTTAACTCCACAACTAAAACAAATTATGATCATCCGTTGTGTGGGAGCTATGACATTATATGCGGTTATTGCAATGGCTTTGCAGCTTGAGCATAAGGTTGGAGGCTTTATCGAAGACTTGGAGTGGTTAAAAGCCAATAAAAGTGTTGCAAAGGATCCAGCTAGACAAATGTACTGTACTAAGTGCAAGAATCCAGGGCATACCCGTGCCACATATGCCCTTAATCAGATGTACTGCGCTATCTGCAATACAACCGGACATTCCACCAAAAACTGTGCTTATAACGCCAAAGTGCAGGGACCAACAACCGTAAATGCTATTATACAAGAACCTGGGTAGCCGGCCACTCATTATGTACCACCTTAGATGAGAAATAATCAGCAACAAGGATACAAAAATTATTGAGGACAGCGAAATACAAATTACAATACAAATCGCTGGCAGACAGGAACATCATAGGAAGGTAATTCTTTGCCACCCCCTCACTGTCATTTTTGCGGTGAGTTAGGCCACATATGCAGATTCTGTGAAGATGCCGCTAAATATGATCAGAGGAAGAAAGAGCGTCAGAACCCTATGACCAATATGGTATATATTTCACGAATAGAAACTCAGACCGCAGTGATTCAAACAAGATCTAGTAAGCAGTTACAACCAGCAGCAGAAGTGTTTGAACCTGGCATCCATGAACAATAGAGAATGTATGACAAAGCTAGTCAATGGACCACCAAAGAGCCTATAGTGTTTCCAGATCCCATTCCGGTGACCCAAGTTCCGCTGCCAAAGGAAGGATCGCAGGAACAAATTTCTACCCCTGTAACAGGTGCATCATCTTTAGAATCGGTAAAAAGTACAAAATTCAAGCAGATCAGGCATGGGAAATTTTATCTAAGGTGTCCATTACTCTCCCTCTTGGACAGTTACTTGCACTAGTACCGGGAGTTCGGCAGCAAATCCAACAACAGCTCAGTCCTGGATGTTCCTGCATTCCAGCGACAACAACAGTACAACCGGAAACTGATTCTACGGTGGATCATTCGGTCCCCTTGATTATGGTATGATACAAAAATCACAAAATTACTCAAGTACTAATTGATGGTGGGTCTAGTGTAAACATAGCTACTGCAGCGCTTTGTAAAAAGTTGGGATGGATGCAAATGGAGCCTGTTCAATTTTTCGTTAGAATGGCAGATCAATCTCGCGTTCATCCAGTAGGACTCGTACGGAATGTCCCAATAACCTTGCAGGGTACAACGTTTAAGATGACTTTTGTAGTCTTAGAACTACCGGAGTCTAGTCTTGATTATAATCTTCTTTTCGGCCGACCCGGGTTGAAATAGGCTAAGGTTATACATCATTGGTCAGCACAGGAACTTACTTTTAAGGACAACCACCGTAAATATGTTGTCAAATTAGATGCTATTCAGCCCTATGAACTCCATGCCAAACCATATGTAGCAGAGCCAGTCCACATGTTGGATGGCTTATTTGATGATGAAGAAGAAGCATTTTTGAAGAACAATGAAGATCTGATTTCCTTAGGTACTGTAGATCTGCAATCTATTGTAGATAACTGGAGTCCGGCAGCCTGTACAGTGGTGCCTGTGACCGAAGAAGTGGAGACAGAAGATACTGTTGCTATGAATGAAGCCGTTCTACAACATCTTTTACAGTTAGCTGAAAATCTAGGCAAACCTCGTCAATTATATGTTCTCGAAGATCAGTTAATCACCTATAATTTGGGAGATGAAGTAAACCCACGACCTGTCAAGATAAAGGAAGGATTGTCTAAAGTATTTCAAGAAGATTTGATCCAACTTATTCGTGAATTCTCTGATGTTTTTGCATGGGATTATTGTGATATGAAAGGTCTGGACCCTCGCATCTATCAACATAGGGTCATACTCAAACCTGAAGCAAGGCCGATTAAACAACCCAGCTACCGTATGAATCCCAACTATGCAACACAGGTCAAAGCAGAACTTGATCGCCTATTAAAGGTAGGATTCATTGTACCTATTGAGCATGCTGAATGGATCTCTCCGATCGTGATTGTACCAAAGAAAAACAAGCAGCTCCGAATATGTGTAGATTATCGAAAATTGAATGCAGCCACCGTACCTGATCCATTTCCTCTTCCATTTCTTGACACCATGCTGGACAGAGTGGCTGGACATGAGATGTAATCATTTCTTGATGGTTATAGTGGTTATAACCAGGTCCGAATGGCTGAGCAAGATATATCAAAAACAGCGTTTATTACGAATTGGGGTGTTTTTGCTTGCACAGTCATGTGGTTTGGATTAAGAAATGCTCCTAGTACCTTTCAGCGATGTATGCAGGGAATCTTCTCACCCTATCTTACTTCTTTTATGCAAGTATATCTAGATGATTTCTCTTTATTCGGTAAGATGGTTGCACACCTGTATCATTTACGATGTTGCTTTGAAAAATGCCGAGAATACCAACTCTGTTTGAACCCCACCAAATCTGTCTTTGCGGTTTCTTGTGGCAAACTCCTTGGCCACATTGTATCTGCACAGGGCATACAAGTTGATCCAGACAAAATTGCAGCCGTGTTAGAAGCACCTGTGCCTACTACACCGAAAGAAGTCATGCGATTCATGGGTCAAGTCAGGTGGCATGGTCGACATTTACAGTGGCTTGCCCATTTGGCAATACCCCTGAATCGGCTAATCACTAGTACTCCTCGACAGTTTGATTGGACACCGGACTGTCAAACTGCATTTGATCATCTAAAAGGATTATTAACACAGGTTCCAATTCTACAACCTCTTGATTGGGAACGCCCATTTCATGTTTTTGTAGACGCATCAGATATAGCCATTGGAAGTGTTTTAATGCAACAAACTGATAAGTGGTTTAGGCTTGTCTATTATGCAAGTCGAAGGCTTGCTCCTGCTGAAAAGAATTATTCAATAACTGAAAGAGAATGTCTTGGTTTAGTGTATTCTGTAAAGAAATTCCGGCATTATTTACTAGGCTGAAAATTCATCTTTCATGTAGATCATGCTGCGCTGGTATATCTGGTTCAGCAGCAGCATTTAGGTGGCCGCTTGGCACATTGGGTTTTATTGTTACAAGAATTTGATTATGAAGTAATTCATCGACTCGACACTGCACATGCATTAGCAGATTTTCTCTCTCGGTTAGATTCCGGTGAAGCTCAGGTCGGTGTTGATGACACCACACCAGCTATTTATGTTACTGAAATGACTAGTGATGAATCTGCAGAACCTCCTGTGACACCTACTTACTATGATCAGTTATTAACCTTTCTTACTGATGGATGTATTCCTCCTCAAACTTCCACTGCAATGCGCCGAAAAATTGCAGTTTACAGTCGCAGATTCTGGTTGATTGCCGGAGAGTTGTATTATATGGATCACACTGGGGTTTTACTTCGTTGTATTCCTCCACATGAAGTAAACTCAGTAATCGCTCTGGCACATTCCATACCCTCCGGTGGACATTTTGCAGCAGATTTAACGCACCGAAAAATTCTACAAAGTGGGCTCTGGTGGCCTACTATGTATAGAGATGTATCTCAATTTGTGCAGCAATGTGACAATTGTCAGCAATCTGGACAACCTTTACAACGGCATTTCTTTCCTCTGCAGCATGTCTTACCTTTAGAACCTTTTCAGAAATGGGGACTTGACTTTATTGGACCAATCACACCTCCAGCAATCCTTAGCAACAATAGATATATTCTGACATGCACAGATTATGCTACCAGATGGGTAGAAGCTTGGGCTTTACGGTCCGCCACAACTGTTTTGGTGGCAAAATGTCTAATGCAAGACGTATTCCCACGATATGGATTACCTTTGGAAATTGTAATAGATCAAGGAACGCACTTTGTCAACAATTTAATGCGAGTGCTTACACACACTGTTCAGATTCTGCATAAATTCAGTTCACCGTATTATCCTCGTGCTAATGGCCTAGCTGAAAGTACAAACAAAACGTTGTTGACTATGATTCAAAAATTGATTGTGGAATCACCAGAAAGATGGGATCAGTTACTATCTGCAATATTATGGGCATACCGGACTACGTACAAGGTCGCAACTAGACTGACTCCTTTCAAACTTGCATATGGAATGGAGGCAATTGCACCAATGGAGCTTGTAGTACCAAGCTTACGTGTGGCCATCTCTCAGAAATTGTTACCTGAAGAGTCTTTACCATTTCGGTTGGACACACTCAGAGAATTAGATGAGCATCGTTGGGAAAGTTTTCTGACTCTTCAAGAAGTGCAGTTGTGGCAAGCTCGTACACATGATCGGTATCTTAAAACTCCAGTTTTTACGGTAGGACAACTTGTGCTGTTTTATAATGCAAAATCAAATCGTTCTGCTAGAAAATTCAAGTTACGATGGTTTGGTCCTTACCGGATTACTGAACAAGTGGGCCCAACTACTTTTTGGTTGACTACTTTGACTGGAATTCCTCTTTCGAAAGTGATAAATGGTTCAAAGTTGCCGCCGTATCATCAAGCGTCTGATTCGCACTGAAGTGTTCTGTGGTTGCCCGCATATTTTTTTTCTTTTTTTCTCTTTTCTTTTCTTTTCCTTTTTAGTTTTGCGTGATTAATAAAATAAGTTTGTAAATATCCTCGTTTTGATACCTAATTATGATCAACAACCGCCCTACATTATCGTTCTGCTCATGCATGCACATCGTAGTTATGAAGGTTATCATCTCAACATCGCGCGATGATTAACAATTTCGATCGCCTCACACTGCCAAGAATCTACTTAATCTCTTTTGTTTTGCTGTTAATCGCTATTGTGTTTGTGTGCTCTGTGTGCTTTGTGTTTCTTGTATTCACTGTGTCTTTGTGCTACGTTGTGTTTGCATCATGGAAGCACTGGCAAACTTTGCTACCTTCCGTGACAGACTCCCTGCAGATGTGGGTGAATTCTTGCGCGTCCGTGGGTTGTCTAATTTCGCTCAATTGCCTTGGCATTCAGTGGAATGTCACCCATTTTACGCCCAAATCATTGCCGCCATCGCTACCACACCTACTACGGAGCAGAGTTGGCCAATTACCTCTTTACCATCTCATACTGTAATCACAATGCAGTCATTTGCTGATGCTTTCCGACTCTCTCCGGAAGGTCGAAAAAATGGCCCAAATCTGCCAATTGCTACCATGATTCAATTGTTCCCTAGGTACTCTTCAAATGAGTATGCTATACTCTGTCGCCCTGAGCCTAAAAGAACAGCCTTACAATTTTTAGTAGCCATCGTAAACCTGCAGAAACGTACATATGGGATATCTTGCCCATTCTATTCAGTAATTGATATGGCTACTCGAGAGCCTATCAATTTCGCTTCCTATTTTTTCTGGCGCATTCACCGTGAATGCGTTGCGATTATTAAGCAGGTTAACAAAGGAGATATGCTACGTTCCCGTCTTCCATACATACTCAGTTTTCTATTTCCGACCATCCAAGCAGCGCAACCGCCTCCACGAGGTCCAATTTTATATCATGAGGAATCTGCTCAGATAATGGAAGACGACGAAGAAGATGATGAAGAAATCTTCTAGCTCCTCCACCGAAAACGCATTAGAATAAGTTCGTCTGACAGTCAAGTGCAGGGATCTGCTGATGGAAATAAAGCAGACAACAATGAAGAAGAAGGACATGAAGATGAGACTTTCCACGATACAACCACCTCCATGCACCATGATTCATCAGCTCAGTCCTCTTCAAACCAACAACAGGATCAAAGTGTTTCTGCTGATTCTAAAGTCACATCTTCTAAGGACAAATCTCAGCAGCACTCCAAACAAGAGGTGCAAGAAGATTCACACGTAATTATTGCAGAACTTTTTCAGGAATTGATTACGGTAGTCGAAGCTGCAATTGCCCAACCCAAAGTGACTACGCAGCAACTTACCGAAGCAGCTAATACTCTGCAACCCATTCCTCCACCCATTGTTCCTGTTCCACCCCTTGCTCCTAAGGAACCTACCGCTTCATCCTCCTCACTCAATTACTCTCCATCGGATTCCACTCATCTTTTAACCTCTTCATCACAACCACTTCCTCCTTTACTTCCTCCAATTCCTATGTTCACAAAATTAGAATCTATGGGACACATGATTATGAGTTTTCCCAGCAGCTTCTGGTGCAATTAAGAATGGTGACAGAAAATATTCGTCAGGAATTGCAGCATAAGGTGGATACCCTTGAAGCAGATATTACTCCGTTGCAGGAAGAAGTAGATTCAATCAAAGCAGAGAATCATAATCTGCACTTCCAGATTAGCCAACTTCAAGCACAGCTTGCTCAATAGGAGACCGTAATCAATCAAAGAGATGCTTCCTTGGCCGAAGTGAGATTAAAAGAAGATTTATTATGTGCTACTGGAACCGAAATTCTTCAATTACGGCAGATAGTTAAAGATAAAGAGGATGCCCGCATAGCACTAGGAAATTTTTTAGAAGAAACTAGAGCACAATTGGATGAAGCAGTACAGAAAGGACAGGAAATGACGGTATTACTAAAGCAAACCAATACGGAGCTAGAATTTGCAACTGCAAACCTATATGAATCAAATGCTGCTCTTAAAAGCCAGATGATGCTGGTCGCACATCTCCAGAAAGAGATCCTAGCAATTCGAAGAGAGCGTGATGCTTACTACCGGACTATTCAATTTCAAAATCAAGAGTTGGAAAGAAGAGAGAACCAACTGGGTGCTCAAGCAGAAAGACTATCTAGAGTTGATAAACAGATTGCAGACATGAAAGTAAACCGGGATGCAACTTTATCAAATGATTTTTACTTACAGGAAGCCTTTCTACAAACACAAGCAGAAATTTTGATGAGCCAAGTAATTTCTTTAAGCTCTGTACGAACTGATGCTCAATTAGTAGAACCAGAGGTCCTGAAGCAGATGTTAGATTCGTTGAAAAAGAAAATTTCCCGGACATTTAAATTAGCTAGAACAATGTATCTACAGGGTATAATAGATGAACCATAGAATTTTGTATACCTACGGGTTCGAGTCCACCGTGCATGCCAGTGTAAGCTGCCGGATTGGCAATTGTAAATCCTTTTTCCTTTTCATATTCCGCACGAACTGAGAAGTCGCTACGAAGAGATGTAACTTTTTATAAAGAAATAGACACTTTCGGGGATGACCAGAAGAGTCGCCAGACTGTCTGTCTGGGCGAGACGTTCTGTGGAGTTCCCGTAGTGTGTGTTTGAGAATTCTGCGTACTGCTGTGTCTTTCTGTTTTGTTTGATTATCCGCACCTGTACGGTAAAGATTGGGTTACGGTAATGTTACATTAAGTGAAGTATTAAATCGCTGTTCTGAAAGTTGTTTACTGTAAGTCTGTGTTACAGTAATGTTTATCCTTGCGTTGTGTACGGAGATGTATTGATTGGAATACGAATAGTAATTCCGTAAAGGAATGAGCCAGAGTTTTCTGTTAGAAAGTTGGATTAGTAGAGTTGTTTGAACGGAAGGTCATGAGAGTGAGTTGATTTGTGAAAATCAAGTATAGGGCCTCTGATTATTCAGACCCCTTCCACTCCCAAGAACCCGAATAGAGTTTAAATGCGTTCTGATGGCAAACGCGCGTTTAACAAATGATTCTTCCTTTTGATACTTTTAGGGCTTCTTACTTCTATGAACTCTTCTAAGTTCTCTTTTGGGAGCAAAGTGAACTTTTTTTTAACTTAATTCTAAGTATTAGAGTGCTAATTTCTTCTTGCTTCTATTAATTCTCTTGAGTTCTCTTTCAGGAGATAGTGGATATTTCTTTTTTGGATTGTTTTTGTGTTTTATAGGTATCAATATGATTAACCATTGGTTCAGTATGCCCCACTTTGTTCTCAAATGAAATCGGGTTTTTCGAATCTTTCCCAAGGGGCATTCTTTTATTACGTGGCCTTGAACACCACATTGGAAGTAGGTGTTGGATAGATTCTTGTAAGTGATCTCTTGTTTTAAAATGGTTCCATCGCCCACATCAATAGTTTTGTTGTGTCTATGTACAAGGTTCTGCAAGAATCTAAACCACTCTCCATTGTTGTCCCATTCAATAATAGAATGTATGAGAAATTTTGAGAATAAGATATATTCATGTACTTGAATGCATTCATTACATATCTTCTTAAGTGATCTTATGGGAGATTTACTAATTTGATTTCTATTTATTGAATTATTTGGATTCATAGTCATAGCTTGAAGTGATTGCAATCCATCTCGAGATTTAATCTTAGCATATGAGAAACCATCATCCATAACTTTCACTTACCATTATAGTGATGTTTGTAGTGTGTAAACACCTTCTTTTGGGGAACTACCTTTACTTCGTGACTTTTATTGTCAATTTCTCTAGGCATGGATGGGTATATCAATTGAAAGCAAAGTCCAAAGTGTTTATGTGCTTCAAACATTTTTTGGTTATGGCTGAAAATCTATTAGCATGTAAATTGAGCACCCTCTGTTTTGATCAAGGAGGGTGTGGGATAAAAATTAGTTTATAGTTCTGTATACACCTCAACAAAATGCAGTTTTTGAGAGAAGGAACATGTCTCTCATGGAGATGGCGAGGTGTAGGGTCAAACACATTAGGGCAAAAAATTGCTGAAAAGGGGCCATTTGTTAATTAAGGATTAAGAAATTGACAAGTAGGGTGTTTCCACATGTACAAAAATATAACATTCGTATCTCTTTTAATCCTACAAAGAAAGGATTCCTTTTAGTAAATATGCTCTAAAAGCAACGCTAAGGCAATGAAATGTCTTATATTTAGTGTATACTTTTTTGTTTTCATAGAAAGAAAGATATTTTTGCGCACCTCACAATGTAAATATTTAAATTTCAAGAGAGAAAAGATTTTTAGAGATATGAAATGTTTTTGGGTTCAAAAAATTCTATAAATTTTGGTCGTACTTGATACATCAAATCAATAGTTTACGACTCTCTCATGTATACATCAAATTTTTTTGCCTATAAATACTCGTGAATTTTGTGAATCTTGATTTCCCAATTTCAGCATTCTCTACTAGTTCTCTGAGGGTTCAAGTGGAAACCTCTTTTTGTGTAGATAAATGATTGTGTGACTATGCTTCTTAGTTGTAGAGGTGCCCATAAAGTGAAGGAAGCTAAATGAGATGACAAAAAAAACCATCAGAAAGCTCGTATTCTCAGTTTCAAATTAAAGAGACATGCCCGGTTTGCAAGAGTTCAACATGTGTAGAGTGCTAAGCAATCATCTGCAATGCTCGTCATATTGTAAGTGAATTTTACCAATGCCCTTTACTCTTTAATGATTTTTAGTTGTTTTTGTATTACAAGATATCTGCTTTTGTATTGCATACATTTTTCCTTCCAATTTTAAAGAATGGAAACCTGTTGAGTTCCTAATAGGAACATTCAAAGTTCTTCATAAGGGCAATGCAAAACTTATGTATGCAGACAAATCTATTCCATTTTTCAATAGCATTCAATTATGCATCTAGTTTGTAGATAAGGTACCATCAAGGAGGAATGCATATGGAAATCTTGTACACCTAGCAACTCCTTGCATCTCTTCATTAGATTAGGAATCTCCTAATAAATTGAAAGTTTAAAGTTTTTTGTGCAAGGTGAAAGATGACATTCAAAGGGAAATGTCAACAAGCCAAATTTATTGAAGGATAAAGATTCAATAGGTTTTGCCTCTTCACATTTTTGTAGCATGTTTTAAAAACATGTTATTACAAAAAAAAAACAATGTGGTTGAATAGGGGAGTTTCAATTTCAAAGATTGATGATGTTTTAGGTAGGGAATGGGATAGCAAAGAAGTTCAAAAGCTAGGTGATATCATTTTATGTAAAGTAAGTCCGGGTTCTCTCTCAATTTCATATCAATTTTTTACAATCTCTTGTTTTAGGATATGGCCACAAAAGGTGGAAAAAAATGTTTGGATTCTAGATACCCTTGGATTTAGAGGAGAACTATCCAATATTTGAGTTAGAATTATTGATGCATCTAGATTTTCAACCTAGAAAAATAATTTTCACTACAAATTGGAAACTCCAAATTGTTAGAGAGCTTTTGGGGTACCTTTATGAGGTTTCACCACAGTTCAGATTCTCAATTGATGGTGCAATGATAAACATTAGATGAGAGAAAACATTATCTTGCATTACTTGCCTGCCACCCAAGGTGATCACATTCCAACCTTTAAGAATGTAACTAGTCTTGCCCCCTTTTTTCTTCCATTGAAAATTTTAAATGAAAACAAAGACATTGAGTGCTTAATTATTTTGTCTCTTTTATTTTTATGTTTGCTCTTTATATTCATATTGTCATCATGATGGTTAATATCATTGTTGTTGGAAAAATTCTTTTGTTCAAAGGCTTCTCCCAGAAAATAACCGTTAAAGATAAGGATAAAAATTCTCCATTTTAGTGATTAAAATCTTAATAAAGCACTAAGGGTAGGAATAATACAAAATGGAGAAGATTGGAGGACATGAACGATTCAAGAAATAAGGGCCATTGGAGGTTGTCTGACTGCCCTAATCACTTGAATTGTTCATGTCTTTCAAAAAAAAAAACCTTAATGGAGGTATAAGGGAAGGAGTACTACAAAATGGAAAACGCTGGACACAAACAATTCAAGCAATAAGGGCCATCGAAGGTTCTTGAACTACCCTAATTGATTGAATTGGTCATGTCTTTTTTGGAATTTTTATGGACCATTAACCAAAAGGAACGAATGATTCAAGCAAGTAGGGCCATCAAAAGTTCCCCAATTGCTCTCTTTGCTTGAATTGGTCATGGCTTTTCAATTCTCAGAATATTTGTTATGGAAGCCCAAGACTTCAACTTAGACATAAACAAATCAAGACATAGCATCAGAGAGAAGAAATAAATGTTAAACGGCTTATCAAGTTAATTGATCTCATAAATAGCAAGCACACCCGAATCCTTCCTCTATTTGAAAAAAAGAGCACCAACATTTAGAAAACATGAATTACAAACTCTATATTCTAGATAAAGATAAAATGGCATCATTTCTCAATACATACAATGCTTTGAAGGGTTCCTTCCTTTACAAAATTAGTATTTACAAAAAAATAGAGCAAACAAATATCTCCCAAAGTATATTGGAAATAGCTTATTATCAAGAGGTAATCATAGATATGGAAAAATGTGCATCTACTGTTGCTTTTTATGCTTCCCATTTTTTTGATCCTTCACCTTTGCGCTTTTTCTTTGGTACATGCTTCAATGGAGAATGAACCGAAGGTCCCTTCTTCTTATTATCTTGAGTCTCCTTATCTCCTCGTGGTGGAGGTGGTGGAGGAGAGTTTGGTTCACATGGATAGATAACATTTTTCATGATGTTGTGAATTGTTCTTTCTCTAACCAAAAGGACCCATGTATCTAGATAAACATATAAATTCAGGTCAGGACTATAAAATTTGCACTCTAAGAACCTAATTGCATTGGAAATTACTCTCCATCCACATGATGTATTATATTTTTTGTAATGGAACATGTATTTGCATATAACCAAATGTTTTCTCTTCATTAAGTTTGCAAATTTGTCAATATTTCTGATCAATGTGCATTTTCAAAAGCTTCGCGCCATTGTAAAGCTAAAACGATATCAAAATGCATGGAAATGGTGATACAAAAGTGCATTGAAAGTGCACTAAAAACTACAGTTTGCAATTTCCATGTTGTGACTGGAGAGAGTTCATGAATAAGGCTTGACATTCATTGAAATCAATTATTATTAAACTCCAATGACCCTAGAAATATAAGTCATACTTGTAAATGAAACTTTATCCTTAGGAGAGGAATGAATTATATGGAATATATTAAAGAAAACTTACTTTTCAAAATATGAACAAATAATGTATTCTATCTCCTCACTAAGACTCTTGAGAAAATGGCCAATTTCTCCATGCTTGAAAAGTATACATTGAGTCACAAGTGGATCCAAGATAAAGACCTTTCTTGAAACTCTCTCTTCACATTTTTGGACTACAATATAAAACCAAGACATGCATCAAGGTGGCTTTCAATTACTAAAAAAATGATGAAGATATTATGGCCTCTAGACAATAGCTGAGAGCTATGTTGACAATGTTGTCAGAGATTTCAGCATTGAAATCTCTCAACATCTTGTTGTCTTTAGGCCTAATCTTAGGCAAGTAGTGTTCCTCCCATTGCATTGAAACATTCACTAACTTGGCCATCTCCTTTCTTTAAAATCTTTGCATTTGCTTTCCTCAGCCTTTGAATGTCTTGAAGGACAACAACTTCTTTTGACGTAATATTCTTCTTTCTCTTCTCCTCACAAGACTCTACTGCATTTCTTGTCATGTGTTCATGAGAAGGCATCTCTTCAATCTTTACTATAGATGGCTTAGGGTTTCTTGCTGGAGGACTATTGAGGATATAAAAGAATTTCTAATCATTGATGTCAAGAGGTTCAATGTTTTTTTCAAATTTGTACTTAAGCCTGGACACAACAACATAGTTCTTGGCCATAAGTGTCACCCTGTGACAATGTGCAACACATAAGTAAGCATCATTGATGAAGTCAATTGCAAAATCATTTGCTGCCTCTTGCAAGCATAGAAGAGCTTGAGTTTTCCATTTGACATTCATGAATGAGGTTGTCCTCATCATTGAGTAAAGCTTGGTGAAGATCTCTTTTACAAATCTCATGAATGGAAGTCTTGGGATGAGGAGTCCCATAGACTTCTTAGCTCTTGTAATTTCCCTCAATGATTTGACATGGTAATTTACACTCTTCTTTGTAAAGGCCTTCTTTGGATCACCTTGATTCTGGACATTCGTGGTTTGAACCTCATTTCCTTGGCTCTCTAGAGTAGGTCCCCCATGATTTTGCTCTTTAGTAGTATACAACTTTCTAGCTATCTTTTTTGTCTTGGCCATCATCTGTTGACAAAAAGAGTGAGAGGAGGATCAAGCACATGGATATGAGAGCACAAGGCAAGAAAATCAAAGAATTCAAGACATGAACAATTCAAGCAATTAAGGCCATCCGAAAAATCTCAGGTTGCTCTAATCGCTTGAATTAGTCGTGTTAAAAAATTCAAGATCTCAAGTGCATTAGTGTGTATTAAATGAAAATAACATCTCTCTAATACCTTCGGGAATAAAATAAAAGTACAAATTTGCTTTCAATGCACAAAACTAATTCAAGCGATTAGATCCATTATAAAATCTTTGATTCCCTTGATTGTTTGAATCAATGGTATAAAACATTCAAAGCTCTATAGTTCTTTCATGTATTCCATGATTATTCTCAAATAATATATCTAATAAATGTTCATTAATTGGTTTCAATGCCCACAACCGATTCAAGTGATTACACCAATAAAAAGATCTTCGATAAGGCTAATTGCTTGAATCAGCCATGTCAAATAATTCAAGCTCTCAGGTGTATTCATGTGTATTCCATGACAAATAATGTCCCTTTAATACGTTAAGAACTAAAATTAAAAGTTCAAAATTTTTTCCAGTGCACACGATCGATTCAAGTGATAAGATCCATCCAAAAATCTCGGATCCCCCTAATCACTTGAATCAGTCATGTAAAACATTTGAAGGTATGAAGTTCTTTCATGTATTCCATGATAAATATCAAATAATTTATCAAATAAATGTTTGATAATTGGTTTCAATGCACATGATCGATTAAGGCAATTAGGCCCATCCAAAAATCTCTGATTACCCTAATCGCTTGAATCAGTCATGTAAAAAATTGGCAACTCTTAATTGCTTTCTTGATAAAGTTACTCTTTGGACACAACCGATTCAAGCAATTAGGGCCATCCAAGCTTCTTTGATGAACTTAATCGCTTGAATTGGTTGTGTTCAAGAGAAGTGTCAAATTTTCAAAAATTTCAAGTGAATTTCTTAAAGCCATTTTTTACATCGCACACTGAAAAGACTTGACCAAGGAATGACTTGCAAAAGAGGCTTGGAGAAGGATTGCAAAGAAAAACTATGAGAACTAAGAGACAAAGGAAGACATAAAAAAAAAATGGCACAAATGAAGGAGGAGCTTATATAGGTCTCTAGGTAGTGTTTACCATTGGTGCCACATGGCGCCCTCCAATTGTTCCTCATTATTCAATCATTGTGCATTCCAATGTATGTTGCCACTTGTCTTCTTTTCACATGTCCATGTTGTCTGACCATTCAAAATTTTGAGTTGGGTTACCACATGGCACACTCTCATTGGTCCACATCATTTGATCATTACTATTATCTCTTCCCCTATGAATATTAGATCCCGTGTTTGCTCATTTTTTACCTCCAACAAATTTTTGCATCCATACTCTAGCACTCCTACCTCAAATTCTTAACACAACTGATTCAAGTGATAGTGCCCGTTTGACCATCTTTGAGTGCCTCTATTTTCTTGAATCGGACATCCCTTGAATTACTAGGAAGAGCCCTCAAGGATTTTGAGATCGAAGAGAAGAATCTGATTCTGAGTGTCTCTCCATATGAAAACTACTAGATTTCAAGGTTCAAGAGGTCTTGAGGGTTAACGACTTTCCAGATGCAAGGAAAATTTTCAATCCCACTTTTGATTTTGAAGCACTTGTGGAGAAAAGTAAGCCCTCTCTTATTGATGAGTGGAAGAGCTTCTTGACCATAGTCAATGGATAGGAAGTTATTATCTCTAACAAAAAATCTATTCACCCAAGCATATTTGGGAAGGATCCTTTGGATATGGCCATAATAACTAGAAAGTGTAGGAAGGCTCCCCCCTTGCCTGACAAGATAGAGTTTTGCCCACAACATAAAAATGGTTTTTGTTTACTTCCATTGAACATGGGGTTTTTGATTTGGCTTCATCATATAGCAAGTTGTCACGAGGAAGGAGATAATGAAGAGAGCTCACACACTCACAATCAAAGAGGAGCACATGCACATATTGAGGGAAGGAAGAATGATCTTCTTCTTCTTCTATTACATAAAAGGAATGCACAAGAATGACCTAAAAACAACAATACAACTAGTGCAATATATAAAGAACATTACATAAGGAAAATGCTAATGTTCACAAATGAGTGAGCTAGCAAGAAACAAATGAGAATCTCCGTAGATAAATCTAGTAAAGCTCGATGAAGTACCCTGACATATACCGGTGTGACCATTATACATGTCAGAGAAATGAAAAACTGATATGTGTCATCCTAGATCATATCATGTTCAACTTGATATCTCAACACTCCCCCTCAAGCTCAATGTCATGTCCTCTAATCCAAGCATCTTTTGAAACTTCTTTAGCTTCTAGACTCCAAGTGCTTTAGTGAAAATATCAGCAACCTGCTCATCTGTTCTCACATAAACAAGATCAATATCACCTGCTAATACCTTCTCTCTAATGAAGTGATAATGTACCTGAATATGCCTTGTTCTAGCATGAAAACAGGGTTCCATGCTAATTGTATGCTGCTAAGATTATCACAATAGAGGGTGATAGGATTTTGCACTTCCACACCTAAATCTACAAGTAACATCTAACCATGATGCCTCACATGCTGCCATTGCAACACCTCTATACTCAGCCTCTATACTCAACAAAGCAACTATGGTTTGCTTCTTACTGCTCCATGTAATAGCTACACTCCCAAGTGAGAATAAAAAGCCACTAGTAGATCTTCTATCTAGAATGCAACTAACCCAATCTGCATCGATGTATCCATGAACCTGCAAATCTACACCAACTTCATAAACAATGCATAATCCAAAGTAGCACTCACATAACATAGAGTATGCCTCAGAGCATCTAAATGTGGCTTCTTGGGAACCTTCATAAATTGACTTTGAAGTCCAACAGTGTAGCTTAGATCAAGCCCTGTAATTCTAACATATACCAAACTTCCCACAATTTTCCTATACATAGTAGCATTTTCCAATGCTTCACTTGTAGTATCCAACTTCAAATTCTGCTCTAATGGAATAGAAATTGGCTAACAATCAGCCATACCATACTTTTGTGGCATACTCAAGGCATATTGCCTTTGCCACATCCATATACCTATTTATGTATGTATAAAATCAATGTGCAAGAAATAGCACAGTACACCAAGATCTTTTCATGTCAAATTCTTGCATGAGAAGTTGCTTTAACTCTTTAATGCTTCCTTCATTATCACCACCTACAATCAAGTCATCAACATAAATAGACACAATCATGATGCCATCACCACCCTTCCTTTCATATAGTGAATGATCTATATTACACATTAAAAACCCATTGGTGGTTAAGTAGTCAGCAATCCTTGCATGCCAAGCATGAGGAGCTTGTTTAAGCCCATACAAAGCCTTTTGCAACCTGCAAACATATTCTAGGTGCTTTGAATCTTCATATCCTTATGGCTGGTCCATGTATACTTCTTCCTGTAACTCATCATGTAGGAAAGCATGCTTCACATCCATCTGATGCAAAGTCCATCCTTTTGCTGTCGCTAATACAAAAAGTGCTCTGACAGTAGACATTTTAGCTACAAGGCTGAACATTTCCTCATAATCAGTGCCATATGTCTATGCATGTTCTTTTGCTACCAATCATGCTTTGTGCCTGCTTATGCTACCATCAACATTATACTTTACCTTGTAAACCCATTTGCAGCCTATGGGTTTCTTTCCTTGCAGCAATGGAAATAGCTTCCATGTTTCGTTTCCATAAAGTGCAGCCATCTCCTCATCCATAGCTTTTTCCCAATCTACATTGCCAATTGCATCTTTAAAACAAGAAGGTCCAGCATCTTGAATTACCTTGGTCATGTAGGCACAATGACAAGCCATATAACTGTCATACGTCAATCGTTGCATAGAATTCAACATCCTCCCAGACCTTCTTGGTCTTGGGTCACTTCTCCTTGTATCATCTGCATGTGCCTTTCTAACTCCTGGATTCTTCAAAGAGGGCAATCCAAGTTCCTCATCAAGGATCTTTTCTGAACTGCTTCAATCTCCATCAATGTCTTCAAAACCTATAGATGTTTTACTACCAGCAAAAAGCTTTTCTTTACCTTTCTTTGATGTACTTGGTGAACTTGGTGGACTGAAATTTCCATGCAATATTCCACTCCATGGATTTGAGTTGAAACTATTGCTTGGTGATGCTTCTCGTCCACTCAAAACTTGAGATTTTGCACTTGAATTTTAAGCATTTTATTTGCCATTTGGTTCAAGATTAAGTCCATCTTTGACATGTGCATAGAAGCTTGACATTTCATAAAAAACCACATCTCTACTTATCTTCACCTATCGTGTGAGTGCGTTGTAACATTTATATCCCGTTTTCTCAAGGGAGTACCGAATGAAGATACATTTTTCTACTTTTGGAGCAAGCTTCATCCTCAACTCATCAAGAACATGTAGATATGCAATACATCCAAATACGTTCATATGTGATAAGTTGGCCTTTTACCTATAAACTTCTCTTCACATGTAACTTGATGTACAACAATAGTGGGAGTTCTGTTCATGATGTATACAACAATATGCATAGCTTTTGCCCAATAACAATGAGGCATATTCTTCTTACACATCAAAGCTCTTTCTATTTTTGCAGTACATATATTTTTGTGTTCAACAATGCCATTCTGTTGTGGTGTGTACGTGCATGAAAATTGATGTCAAATTCCATGACTTTTAAGAAAGTTGTTGAAGTCATTTGACATGTATTCACCTCCTCTATTAGACCCTAATATCTGAATATACTTTACTATCTACTTTTTCACCATAGCCTTATAATTTTGGAAGTGAGTGAACACCCCACTTATCTCTTTCATGAAATATACCCATACTTTTCGTGCATGGTCATCAATAAAACTAGCATAAAACCTGCAACCGCGCATAGATGTGCTCTTTGCAGGACCCCAAACATCTGTATGTACTATTTCTAGTACATTCTCTTTAATGCGCTTGTCATGTGAAAATGATGCTCTTAATTGTTTACCAAATTGACATGTTGCACATACCTTTTGCATCTCTGCAACCTTGAAATTTGGTAGTCCATTGAGAATCTCCTTTGACTGCATCGATTTCAGCCTCTACATATTTTCACTTCCAACTTGTTTGTGCTGGATCTCTATATCAATAATAACCCTTGCACCTTTTGCAAACATGGTTGCATTTATTTTAGGAATTTTCACATTTAAGGTGAACATCTTACCCACTTTGTTTCCTTTGGAAGTCAATCTTCCATCCTATTTGTACTCTTCTACATATAGCCCATCAACATTGAACCTGACTTGTAGTCCCTGGTCAACCATTTGTCCAACAAGAACAAAATTCTTTGTTATATTTGGAACATGAAGCACATCAACAAGATATTTTACCTTTCCATCCTCCATAGATAGTGCTATGTTTCTTGTATGCTCGATAGGGTGTGATGTGTTATCACATATTTCAACATATCGAGGAACTGGAAATTTCTGCAAATTACTAAACTAATCCGCATGACTGGTCATGTGATTTGAAGTACCTGAATCAACATGCCAAACATTAACATTGGATTTTGAAACATCAGTAGACATCATATTCATCATGTGATGTTGGACCATGAACAACGTCTCATAGTCATCTGCACTTATGGATGCATAGTTGTTTTGTTGCCTTCTATTATTTTGATTCTTCAACTTGTAATCACGTTCAAAGTGCCCAAGTTCAACAAACTTCCATCATCCTTTACTATCATGAATTGAATCATTTCTTTGGAAATTTTTGCGGCCTCTTTGGGTCCCTCTGCCTTGAAACTATCCTCTACCTCCTACATGATTTTGTTGTTGACCTCGGTCTTCGTTATTGTGTCCTCTTCCACTTCCAAAGCCTCTATCTTTGCCTCTTCCTCTGCCAGAGTAGAATACATGCTTAGAATTAGGTTTTCCTTGGGAGTTCAAGTCCTCACAAAGATTCTTATCTTCAATAATTGATATGGACACTAGATCAACAAAATTCAAAATATTTTCCCTGGTCTAAATAGATGTTTTGAACTGCTTATATGTAGCTCCTAAACCATGAAGGCAAACTTCCACCTTATCATCATCATCTACATTCATTCCAATAGATGCAAATGGCTCACATGTGCTTTTGATTTTCAGGTGTAGTAACTTACCTACATGCCCTTTTTCTCCAATGTATGCAACTTGTACTTGAGTTGCAATTTTTGTTCCTTTGTATTGGTCTCATACAATGTGACCAAGCTATTCCAAGCCTCTTTTGGAGTCTTGGCATCTTATATGTGCCCAATCATTCTATCTTGTATGTTAATAGATAGCCAATACATTGCCTTTCGTGCTCCTTGCTTCCATTCCTCATATGCTCTTAACTCGTCTCCATTTTGATTCCTCTTTGGTAACTGTGAAGCATTTTCATTCTTTCCTTCCATGTACTTCTAGTATCCTTTTCCCATCAGCAAATTCATCATTCTGAATCTCCAAACATGGAAGTTGTTCTTGTCAATCTTATCACTCATAAGCTGACTCATTCCATCTACGTTTGCCATTTCTATAGCAATTCAAAACACTACAAGTAGTACTTCTACTTGGACACTATCGCACTATGACATGATAGTTTGATCCCATAAAAACATAGTTTTTGTGTATCAATAATACACAAAATTGCTTGAAATTCTAGATCTGGAATACATGAGTGTTTCCGAACAAGATGCAAGTTACAGTTTTGCAAACTGACCTAGTTTTTCTATGGGTCCCACCTTGCGAGCTAGAAACAGAGGTCAAGATGGCTCCAAAACCAAAATCTGACAAAAGCAAGTGAGCCTAAAGGGATAACTCTCGAAAATATTTTGAGGCGTTCTACCTTCATGCCAATTTTTGTAGCAATCTGAGGTCGTTTGTGAATCACGCTTTGTCCATGCCTTCTCATGTACTCTTCATCGTCGGCCTTCTCCATGAGCTATCTACAACCACGTTGGATTTGATACCATGTCACGAGGAATGAGATAAAGAAGAGAGCTCACACACACACTCACAATCAAAGAGGAGCATCCAAACAAATTGAGGAAAGGAAGAATGATCTTCTTCTTCTTCTATTACATAAAATGAATGTACAAGAATGACCTAAAAACAACAATACAACTGGTGCAATGTATAAAGAAAATTACATAAGGAAAATCCTAATGTCGGTGAACGAGTGAGCTGGCAAGAAACAAATGTACCGTCACTCTCGGTAGATAAATCTAGTAAAGCTCAATGAAGTATCCCTAACATATACCGGTGTGACCACTATACATGTAAGAGAAATGAAAAACTAATATGTGTCATCCTGGATCATCACATGTTGAGCTTGATATCTCAACACAGGTGACAATAATGAAGAAAAGAAACTTGATGAAGAGAAACAAGCACCTCTAAACCTTTCTTTTGAGAGATTCAAAAATTGATGTTAAAAAAAATGTTGAAGAGATTAATCTTCAAGCAAAAGAAGAAGAGTTTAAGAATATTGATGTGGCAACTTTTAGAACAGAGGCAACCATTAGAGAGCTAGCAAAAGATGTAAAGATTTCAAAAAAGTCACTTCTTCTCCCAAACCTTCCATATTACTTTATCTCTAGGAAGGACTTTTTTCATTTGTATTGCATTCAAGAGCTCTTAAACCTAAGAGAAGACTATTGCCTTGCTGCAATAACTAAATTCGAAGAAATTGCAAGGAAGCTTATGATTGAGAAGGAAGAAAATAAAAAGGAATTTCCAAGACTGGACTTGAGATTGTCAAATGATGCATTTAGAGATTCATCCCAAGCTCTTTCAAATTGCTATGATAGAGTACCTGGAGAGAAGCCAACACTTGCAGATGAAGATTTTGAACAACAATAGAAAGATCTAGGGATTTACTCATTTGGATGAGGTACTCATTTGTAGAGGTTGCACGACAAAGGAAAAATAAGAAACCTAATTCAGGATGAAGATGAGGTTCATATATGTCCAAATCACTTTCCTTGCAACTATGATCATTCGTGAGACACAAATGATTAAACGACTAGGCCTATCCAAGACTTTTTGATCAGCCTATTTGGTTGAATAGATCATGTCGTAGATTATTCAATTTCATGAGTTTTTTGGCTTTCTCCTTATGTCATACCCTTACTCCTCATCATTCATACATGTTTCCAACACACATAGGAAAATTTACCTCTTTCTCTAATGATTATGATCATCTATGAGACACGAATGATTCAAGCGACTAGACCCATCTAAGACTTTCTAATGAACCTTTTCGCTTGAATTGGTTGTGTCCTAAATTAATTCAAAATTTATGAGTATTTTGGCTTACTCCTTATTTTATACCCTTATGCCTCATCATTCATAGGTGTTGCCAACAAATATAGGCAAATTTACCTCTTTTTGTAATGACTATGATAATCTATAAGGCACGACCGATTCAAGCGATTAGGCCCATCCAAGAGTTTTTGATGAGCTTATTCACTTGAATTGGTCACTTCCTAGATTAATTAAACTTCATGAGTATTTTTGCTTGCTCCTTATGCAGTATACTTTTTCCTCATCATTCATAGATGTTAACATCAGATATAGGCAAATTTACATATATTTGTAGTGATTGTGGCATATAACCAATTCAAGCGATTAGTCCCATTTTGATGAGCCTAGTCTCTTGAATTGGTCATCTCCGAGGTTCAGTTGAGGATTTTTTTTCACGTTTTCCATATACAAGCCAATGCTCCCTCATCATTCATAGGTTATTCTTATATAAACAAGATAAATATCATTATGGTTTCTCGCGATTTTGACGAGGTACTAATTCAAGCGATTAGGCTCATCCAAGATCTTTTGATATGCCTTATTGCTTGAATTGTTCAAGCAATAAGGCATGACATCATGATTATTTGAAATCATGATTTTTTGAGTTTCTAATGTTTTACAATTACTTGAAATCATGATTCATTTTAATCATGATTTTTTGAGTTTCTAATGTTTTACAATTACTTGAAATCATGATTCATTTTCCACCAATACATACTGATCATTCTTTGTCACTGTTTTTGCAGATATCTAAATTAGATGAATCTAATTTTCTAGGCAAAGGGAAGGGCACATGGAAAGATTTAATGAATAAAGGAAAAGCAAAAGTGGATATACATTTAGTTATTCATTATCTTGCAAAGTTGAATCCAGATTTATTCTATGTTGTAGATAAACAATATAGTGAGAAGCCTAATTTTGCACTGTTCTCTCTGAAGACCCTATCTAAATGTATGAGCTTTTCCTCATTTCCATTTAATGCATATAGGGTGCTAATTCTTGAGAGAACAACATCAATTCATGATATTTGGCTTTGCCCCTAGGTTCAATGCTTCTAGAGTTGGTTATTTCCTTTACTATTCTAGCTATGCATTGGCTTCAGAGGTATCAGATGTAGAAACTATTGGTCGCTACAGGAGAAAAGAGTATCTAAGATACCAAAGAGATTTTCTAGATTCAAGCTCATTCAAAAGATTGAAAAAAGAATAATGGAATTTCATTTCACCAATATCATGGTTTCAAAAACTGTATATACATCCATATGTATTTTTCAGCCAAAAGAATAATTAAAGATATTACAAATACTATAGCTCCACATTGGAATGAAATGTCATTCTTTTTTGTATTTAATCCATCTGTACTAAAAAGGTTTACTCCTTTCAGTGATATTTTAATGACATGATCTGTATAGTTTATCTTTTGATAATATCTAGGATGTGCTCCTTTGTAATTGTCTTCTAAAGAACCAATCAAAAAGCTCTATGAGTGGATTACTTTTTGTGAATCCTCCTTTTCTTGTGCATTTGAAAAATCATGTTCTTGCTTGATAATGAGACTTCTCCATGCCCTAAGTGTTCCATGTGGCAAGTCTTCCCTTTTCTATAAAGTATTGACCATGCAGAAGAAAAATATGTTGTAGAAACATAAATGTAAAGACCATGAGATGCTTATTTCAGAAACTAATCGTGGAATGAATAATCTCTTTTGAAACTCACCAAGTAGTCAGTTATGTCTTTGACACTCCAAACCTCGAGGATGATTTCCATAAGCTCTGTGATTGCCCTTCTAAATTCAATCACATACATATCGTAAGTTACTTGTTGCCTCATGATCTTCAAAAGTTTATCTAGTTTGACCCACACCTCCATTCTTTTCTTTGCTATTTTTGGATCACTTTTTACATTTGTTGTAGCCTAACAAAATGTTTCCAACAATTCCACATTACATTTAATTGTTTTCCATTACTGTTGTTGACGAATCTTCTTGCTTTTGCACCTCCCATTGACACATCCTATAGTACATCACCTGTATTTTGGTAAAGGTTTGGATCTTTCCTTAGATGGACATTACCACCATGAAATCCCATTTCTAAAAGCAAAGCTTCACATTTTTTTCTGCATTCATCTGCAAGAGCTATAGGCTTGATGGAATATGCATAATCCAAGTGAAGGTGAACCAACTTTTGAATGAACCTTAACTTTGCATGCAATGTAAATATGTGTACATTACTCAATTCTATTGGAAGTATGGGATCCCAAATCATGGAAAAAAATGAGTTATTATGTATATTAACATTTTTTCTAGAAGGAGCTTCCCTAGCTCACTTCTAGCCCACCCTCTTGTACCTGGGCCTTGCATGCAGTACAAACAAGAGTACTTAGAATTTGCATCCTTGTGAATTTAGAGTCTTTAGGTATCCACTCAAATTCCACTCAATTTTAAACTTTCCATAATGCTTAATAGTCAACAATTCACCTGAATGATGCATTTGCATTACATTTGGGATGTTTGTTTGTGAGAACAAACACTTAAGTGTTTTATGATTCTCAAATGGAACTTGAGCACACCCAACCCACCATAACTCCATTTCTCATTTTGAGAGATGGAGTATCTCGTTTCCCAAGGCTATAGTCCAAAGCTCTATTCATTAGTGCAATACTTATTGTCTCCATCTTTTGATATCTTTTAAAATTTTAGCTTCATTAAGTTTTATTAAAAATCTCAAAAGGCGACAACATTCGTGTTCTTTTATATCATAGAACTAAACCATGTATGTTCAAAGTCTTATAATATCTATCCATATATTGTTAAACACATTGTAAGTGAAATGTAAGGTTTGTTTTCCTACCTCATAAGGCATGCTACTATGAATATGTTTATAATCACCAAATATAGACATCATTTTCTCATTTAGGGAGAGCTGATACTTTCCTACATGATGAGGTCTAGCCAATCCAAAGCATTTTACTTTATTAAATTTAAGAAATTCACATCAAGCTTTTGAAATTTCTCTATATCTCTTTCTATTAACTCCAACCCCATCTGAAACCTCCTCAATTTGAGATGGTTCTAACAACAAATTCATATATTTCAATGAGTTTTTGAACAAACCATTTTAAGCATGCATTTTCATTCAATTTCAATAGTTTTAAAACATCATGCTAATTTATAATGTTAATACAAAAATGTACATGATCAAGAGTGTCAACACATTTAAACCTAGAACATTTGTTCCATGATCTCTTACAAATTTCATTCTCTTTTTCTTTTGGCCAGATTTTTCAATCAAATTTAAAAGAGGCTTTACTCATTTTGAACACATTCTCAATCCTAAAGGAGTGTCTTTCATTTTTTTAGAAGCTTCTAATTGAGTAGATAAATGCAACAACTATTTTTGTGATCCTTCTTATATTAATCTCTCTGATGTAATATATTTTGCAGATGGTTTATGTATTGCATATAGTTCTTTGAAAACTCCCAGAGCATTGAACAATATCCACATAAAATATCATTACCATCTCCCACAAATCTAATTAGATCATGAAGATTATGAAACGATGCATACCTTCCAATTTGTGGATCAATTGGAGAAACAACTCCATGTGTCTGTATGTCAATATATTTTTTTCCTTCTTTGTGTAATCCATCAACTTCACAAGATTGTAGAGCTCTTCAAAATACCCGTCTCATTGTTGCATACTCATGATTGATTGCAATATTGATCTGGAACTTATCACATAGAGTCTAGTTGGATGAAAGTTTAGTGACAATGTTTGGATTGAGGTTCTCCATGGAAAAGGTTTCTAGAATTATAAGAAAGAGAGAAGCAGGTTTGCTTTAGAGAGTGGAGTAAAAAAGTGTAGAATGTCCTCAACACACATTATATAGTCGAAGAACATGAAGGAAAACTTCAAATTTGCCAAAATCCTAATGGGCAGAAACTTTGAGGCATATCACTTTTCATGATTTTCACACGAACTTTCTCTATCTTCTAAAACTAATATATTTGCATACGATATGTTTTAAATGAACCTACACATAATTTTTTAAAATGATTTGACAAAATCTAAATTAAGGACAACTAATAGAAATCCTTAAATGGACCTTTTTTTGCTATTTTTTGCCCTAATGGTCAAGCTTTACCACATATGACTTGAGGTTGTTATGTGTGCAACATTTGTACCTAGAGTCCCACCAAAGCACTATAGTCTACTCCATATCAGGTTTGGCATGGTTGCAAGCCATGTGTTCCTCATCTATGTGTCTTTGGTTGTCTAGCATATGCATTAGTGCCTAAAAAACAACACACAAAATTGGATGAGAAAGCAATGAAATGTATTTTTGTTGATTATAGTTCTGAAAGCAAAGGCTATCATTTGTATCAGTCAGAGATGAACTGAATTTTGGTGATTTGTGATGTTGTTTTATGGAAGATGCAATTCTACCATTACTTTTATCTACCAAGGAGACTTCAATTAGCTCTAGAGATGTGTATGACACTTTGTTTTCTCTTTTTATAGGTGGATAGTCAAGTATTTCTCCAAATGAGGCAATTTCTCAACCTTTACATTTTCCACATGATGATGCTAATCATTCCATTTGTAATGTAAATTTACATGATGCACTTGTTGATGAGAAGGCTAATATAGAGAAGGCAAACACTATGCTAAATGGATAGTATAGACTTTGAGAGATAGAAAACTAAATGCACCTCTATCATATCATACTCGTTTAGGCTCTCATTGTGCTTCTTTTGCATCAAATTATTATGCAAGGACTGTCTCTAGTCTTTGTGATGAGAATGAGCGTGTTTCTTTTGATGAAGCAAAAAATTCAAAAAATTGGATGCTTGTTATGCAATTAAAATATGATGACATTATGAAGAATGGTGGCTGACATTTTTGACTTCAAGAGAAAATGCCATTGGCAATAAATGGGTATACAAGCTAAAACATAAGCTTGATGGAATAATTAACAAGTATAAGGCTATTCTTGTTGCAAAAGGTTATGATCAAGAAAGAGGTATTAATTTTGATGAGAACTTTGTGCCCACTTGCCAAATGACTATTGCTCATAGCATATGTGCACTTTCAACTCATCATGGTTGGGATGTACATCAGTTTGATATTAAAATTGCATTTTTGAATGGTGATTTACATGAAGAAATGTATCCATTTTAGCCCCATGGTATTTTTTGCAGAAAGGGCATGAAAACAAAGTGTGTAGGCTAAAATAGGCATTATATGGTTTGAAGCAAGAATGAAAATATACATGCCTACTTGATTCCACATGGTTTTGAGAACAATCCAACTGAGAGCACCTTATATGTTAATCATGCAAATGATGTACTTTTGATCACCCTCATGTCTCTGTGAATTGACAATTATGAGGTAGATCTCCTCACATTGGTGCTGACCATTGTGCTAGAATGACACAAAATTTGGCATTGTTGTCAATGGAGAGAGCTTTGAGGATGAGTGTGTGATGGTAAGACATAGAGATTTGATGTTGGAACCATAGGTAATTATCTCTTTCTTCACTTTTTGCCTTCTTCATCATCATCCCTACCATCCTTGCTCATGCCCTACATCCATCTCCATCTTCCCAAAATTCCACCTTCTTGTTCATATCCTCACCTTGATTTCATTTCCGTCATTTCATTTGTGGGAGAGTGCGAGGGAGAGAGAGATCTAGTGCACTTGTGTTTTGTGTTTTCTTGAGCTTTTTGGAATGTACTACCATTAGTATCATCAACATGTATGATAAGTGCTAGCATCTTAGCATGACCATCCATGTCTATCAAGATAGACAAAAAAATTGAGTATTTCGTAAAAACAACTAGAGCACCATAGATGCCAAACTAAGGACCACTAAAAATTTACAAAAACATGTGTTGTTTTGGTCCATCATGATAGACTAAATTGACAATAGACATTATCTATCATCTATCAATGACACATAACATACATAAACCCACAATAGATAGTGTCCATCATGATGGACACCCAATCCATCACCACGTTCCATCACAAGAGACAACCCACCAAATTCTTCAACTATTGCGACCAATACATATAACAAAAATTATGTCCATCACGATGGACAACAAAGCCAATAGACTCTAACCATCATGATAGACAAAACCCATGATAGACTTAGTCCATCATGATAGAGAGAATTTGTCCATCACAATAGATAGGCAAAAAGGAGAATTTTTAGGGTTGCAAATTTTGGCCATATTTTTGGAATTTTAGCAGAGACTTAGCACTCCTTTGAAGGGCTAAGCAAGCTCACTATATGTGGCATGCTTTGGAAAGCACATCTTGGGCAATCAAGCATTAGCAAGGGTATCAAGCACGAGGTTGGAAGAACTCTCAACCCCGTCAATCAATTTCCTAGCTTAAGCTAAGAGCGATTAGTGAATTTGATTAACTTAGAGCCATAATAGGCAGGAACAAGTTCAAGAGTTGGTAATTTCTCAAGTTCAAGGATAGATTAAGCTACATCACATAAAACCCTAATTGAAAAGAATTTAGTGGGATCGAGAAAACATCAAGTACAACAAAACTTAAATGCTCCTAACAATGCAAATATTAAGACAAGAAAAATACATCTAATGAGCTTAATAACAAACAAATGATGGACACAAAAGAATAACTGCAACACAATTGTATTGGGTGATCAGGAAAACAATGAAAACATATGAACCTTAGGTCATGAAGACACCTACAATGAGATAAACAAAGCATCAGGTCATATGAAGCTAGTGTCAATCACATAGCTAGGTCATGGGCTCAAAAACTTAGTGAGTATCCGTATAATTTGAGTTCAAAAACTAGTGATTCAGAAACATTGTTTAGCATGGAAAGACCCATTGGAAATTTAGGGCTAGCTCATTTACGTACCCGTGAAGGTCCCTATAAGACTCGATTAGAGTGCATACAAACCAATGGATTAGGTTTGTGCATTATGAGGATGGATTAAGGTGATTAGTGGTCCAACTCAAAAGCCTTGATCAACCCTTGAAAATTGAACATCCAATAGTCAAATTTGAAGAGGGGTTCTACATTGATAAGTAAGGAACTATGTATGTGGATATGAGCTCACTTGATATGACTAATGAGTTTGGAATAATCATCCTTGAGTGTGAAATAGGAGATTTGAAGAAAGAAAGCATGTGAAAAGAGCCTAGAACACCTCAAGGCAAGTCAATCCTATCAAGGAAAATCGCACTAGAATGGATCCCCAATACAAGAAGAGCATAGAGATTTTCTTGAATAGGGAAGCTGATGAAGCATTAAAGAGATTCAAGCCTAACAAACTGAGTAAGGTAGATGGAGTATTGGTTTATGAGTTCAAATTCCCTCAAGATCCTGGGAAAGTAATCTATTTAGATAGCTCTTCCAAGAGGATGTTCATGGTCATGGAACATGGTAGACACACCTACACTTGGAAGGGTGAATTTTTTTTCCCTCCACATAGACCACATGGTTCTCATGGTGAGCATGGAGCTCGATCTTCTCAAGTTCCAGGTATTCACAAAGAGAAGACTTGAGAGCGACCAAACGTGAGCTTGGGAAGAGAGAGATTAGGGTTAGATACTGACATAATAGATCAAGAGGACCCAAGCCTAAGAGAGGCATGAATGAATTTTATCTACCTAGACCAAGAGAACACCCCAGGAACTTGAGACCCACCCAACTAATGTAATCAATGAAGAACTACTTTGATGGCACACGAGACCCTTACGACCATGTAGCTAATTCAAACAAGTGTTGAGAGTGGAAAAAGTTGTTCAGTCAATACAATGCTTTTGGTTTAACCTTAAAAAATAGAGCCTTGACATGGTTTCAACCATTACATCAAGGTCAATTTAGGGATATTAACCAGTTGTTAGAAGCCTTCATCATGGATTTCTCTAAAAGTGGTATCAAACATAATACATTATCCTTGATCCATAATTGTAAGAAAAAACCTCAAGAAATAGTCAAGTTAGCGAGATGTAGGTTTCAACAATACATTGAGATATGCCCTACTCTAGATTTACACACACCATCCAAACAAGTAGCTTTGTTCTTAGATGGTCTACTCAATCCAAAGTTTAAGATCATATGTATACTTAAAAGAACCCAAAACCATAGAGGAATGTGTGCAAATGTGTATTGACATTGAGGACAACTTGGGAGAAGAGTTAGAACTAGCACTAATGCATATGCGAGACAACCAAAAACATGCAGATGAGCAACAGATGGCTTCTAAAAATGCCAAACCTCATATGGAGTGATAGACTGCAGTGGTTTAGTGGGACACATGTTAAGTACATATGCTCCACACATGACAACCTCAAGCTAGAAACTATGTGGTAAAGCCTGACTCTTGACCATACACCTTGCCATCTGCATGAGTGACTTGTTCTTCCATTCAACAAATCCATTCTGTTGAAGTGCATACAACACTATACATTGATGTTTTATCCCACATTTGGCAAAAAATGCATTAAACTCAAAAGACATATATTCCCCTCCTCGATCAGAGTGGAGGGTGCCCATTTTACATGTGGACAGCTTTTCTCAGCCAAAACCAAAATCTTTTTGAATCACATAGACACTTCAGACTTTGCTTTGAGTGGATATACCCATGCATGCCTGGAAAAATCATCAATGAAAGTTACGAAGTAAAGACAGTTTCCAAAACAAGGTGTCTGCATAGAACCACAAACATCACTATGTACAAGCTGCAGTTTTTGAGTAGCCCAAACTAAACCATCTTTTGGAAAGGAGGAACACTGCATTTTGCATGAAAACAGCCTTCACAAACATGTTTTTTGGGGGCCTCAAGTTTGGGCAAAGAGGACACCATTTCAGATTTCTATAGGCATAACAAACTAGCAAAATTCAGATGACCAAAGCATGCATGCCAAAGCTTTGCATCTGACATAGCCAAAGAATCAGTAGTTCACATGACAAATCATTCACATATCCTTCATAGTCTATGAGCTTATACATCCCTCGCCATAAAATACTAGAAGCACTAATCATTTCGCCATTTGAGAGATCATGAGTTGTACATATGTCATCAACAAATTTCACAATCAAGACAATCTTGGCTAATGTTGAAACTGATAATAGATTTTTCTTCATCCCTGGAACAAATAAAGCATCTGAAAAGGTGAAAGAACTACCATCAGTAGTAGTCAAAATGATCTTACCAACTTCCATGACAGGATAAGAGGAGTTGTTAGCACATGTGATAGTATTCCCTGTAGGGGTAGGCTCAAGTGAAGTGAAGAAACTGCACTACGAGGTAATATGCTTGGTTGCCCCACTATCAAAATACCAAACATTTGAGTCTACTACAAACATACATTGCTCATGAGAAGATGGGTCAAAACTGCAAACAATAGTAAACACCCATTCTTCATTCTGCACAAGATTAGCAGACTTTGTTTTAAGTGTAGAGGCCTCTCCAACAACCATTCCGGCCTCTTTCTTCTTTGCCTCCTTAGCAGCCAGTATTGGACAACTCTTAATGACATGATCATTTTCTTTACAATATTTGCAAAAAAATTTCTGCTTTTCTGATTTCTTCTCATCTTTGCCTTCCTTCTTTGAATGTGGAGCATTTGCAGATTTTTTGCTTACTAGTAGAAGAGGTCCATCTTCCTTTGCCCTTCCGACTAGCTAGGAAAGCTTCGCCTACAATAGGCATAATGGACATGTTCTTCCTAGACTGATCTGCCTAAAATAGAATAGAAACTAACTCTTCAAATGAGAGGGCATTTGGATTGCCTTTCATCATCAAACAAAGAGTAGAAGCAAAACTCTAATATGAGTCAAGAAGACCATTTAGAACGGTCTGCACAAGTGAGCTATCTGGCATAACTTCATCAACACAAATCAACTGTTCCTTCAAATCCTTGATCTTTGTTAGAAAATTGTCCATAGAATTACCTTCATTCATATGCTCACTCTCCAATTGTTTTTGGAGGTAAGCAACATGAGCATCATTCCTAGCTTGGTACAATATGGTAAGTGTATCCCAAGCATCCTTAGCTATATTGCAAGAGCAAATGTGGGGAATAATGGCACGTTTGATAGAGAAGGCTATCAATGCATGTGCCTAAGCATCTTTGCCATCCCAACAAATCTACTTTGTAGTAGGTGTAGTACAAACTATAGCATGAACTAGAATCTAAAGAATATCAGCATCTTCAACGCCATTTGCATCAACTTCAATACTTGTATTTGTAGGTGTAATAGGATGTTTTTCAACACCCTACACCATCTTCCATGTCCCATCTTATAAGCCCACAATGGGTAATTGGTATCGTCCAACTTATCCCCAATAGCCAACATATGGAATACATCACTGCTTTCAACCATGACCACTCAGTAAAATACACTGATGTAGAAAAATGATTGTATCTGAAAAAGTTGGACATAACTACCTTGACAAGTTCCACTAGACCTGTAGCAGACTTCGAGATGCTTATACTGGCGAACCGAAACCTGTATAATCTTTGGTACAAAAATACAAAATAGCCTGCGCAAGCAAAATGATAGTGCATTTGGAGGTCGAAAGGAGCTCAGATCACAATTTTGGCACCATACAACAAAGCAGTTTTGATCTCCTAATCACCCAAAGTATGCTCACCAAATTTTGTGTGATTCTGAGATTGCAAGCAGAGAGGTGTTGACGACGCCCTAGATGAAGCGGTGCCCTACTTTGATACCAATTATTGGAGTTAGACGTTTGCAGAAACACACGAACAACTTAAGGAAGAAGAAGAAGAAGAAGATTGGAGCACAACACACAATACTAAATGTATTACCACTAGTATGTACAAAGATAAGTAGCCTGTTAGGGCAATAGGCGTACATTCAAGGCGAGGGAAAAAACCTCTTGAAGAGGGGAAAAAGTGCCCAGATGGTCCTAGTGTGTTCAAACATATCACTACCTAACTATATCAACAATATCAAGGCAAAGTAATCCATGGTGTGAAGTAAATTTGGGTACGCAAGGGTGAACACCCATTGATTCCTTAATGGGACAACCATTGACTAAGAAGTAGTCAATGAAATCAATGCGACCAAAGGTGATACACCAGATATTTCATTCATAATGTGTACTCTCCATTTGGGTAGCAAAACAATCAATGAAGGTTGAACCCAATCCTAGACAAATTTGGGTGCCTAAGGCTTGCTTATGAGCTCATGTAGATGCACATGAGCTCTTAGGAACCCAATCCCAACCCCTCTGAAACTCTACAAGCTCTAGAACACAAAAACTCATGTAAAGTCATACCTAGCATAAATTGAAAAGGGGTAGGTAAAAAGTCCCATGTCCAAGTGAAGTCATCACTCGAACCTATCAATTCCAGCATGGAAATACTACAGAGATCATCATAGAGGAATTAGAAAACTTGAGACTGGGTCCATCAAAAGTTTCCAGAGTTTGTAACTAGGGCCAAGGCACTAATGGCTAAGTTCCTAGATCCTCCACATGATTTTTTTATTAAGAAATGGTTAGCTAAGCCACTCCCAATGACCACACAATGTAAAATCAAGGAATTAGTGTTGCCAACAGCCTCCATAGAGGAGTTAATCAACACAACTACATGATTGGAATAGATAAGGCAACAATATGGATCAATTGCTTCTCAACTACCCTACTCTATAGAAATGGAGGATCCTGTAATCCAGCTAAGGAAGGAGCTGGAGGGCTTAAAAAGGAATAAGCCTCACAAAGAGGAGGAGAATGTTGTAACTCAATTGAGGAGGGAGATTAAGGCATTGAAGCTACAAAAGGAAGAGGAAGCCCAAGCAGAAGAGCTAGCTCAGCTTCTACAGGAGTTGCAGGAGCTCAAAGGGGGTGGCATCAAAAGTGGGCTATGGTGTACCATGTGCAGCAAGCAAGGTCATATAGTAAGTGAATGTCCTCTGTTAAGTGTAACTTGCCAACTATGCAGGAAAGTTGGTCATGAGGCCCAGGAATGTCAATCAAGAGGAATGCCTGCAACAACATATTGGACACAAGGAGGAGCCCTACCGCCAGCAAATGTGATGGCGGCTGCACCGAATCAAGGTAACAATTACAACCCTAGACATAGGGATAACTTTGGAAATGGGCCAAGGAGGCCAATTATTTGTTTCCGATGTGTAGAGTGTGGGCTAGATGCACTCTACCAAAAAATGCCCCTCCTTGCAGAAACTGCCCAGAGGCTAGAGACCACTATACTAATTGTTTTCCTAAGAACCAAGCATCTTCATCTGGGCCCCATATTCAAATAATTTTTGTGTGCAAAGAAGAAATGGTAGATCAAGCCAAGGTGTCATCACCATCTACCAGGGTGGTGCAGCTAGAAGAAATTGAATCTTTTACAGTGCAGACAAGAAGCAAGGGGAAGGCTCAAGTGGAAATAGGTCAAGAATCAATGATTAATGGATTGAACAAAGACAAAGATGCATCTGAAGACAAAGCCACCACATCTGCAGATACAAGGCAAAAAGAAAATTTCATAAGTACCAATGATGCCATTGGACATGCATTCAACAGGGCTCATGAGGAGTTTGATAAGTCCATTGGAGCCCATGCTCTTAAGGAATCAGAAGCTTTCAGAGTACTCAAGTCCATGAAAAAGGAGGTGAGTATTTTTTATTTAATAAAGATGGATGGGAAGTTCAGGTCAGAACTCTTGCAGATAATTGTTGAAATGTGCACAACAAGTTTAGAGGCAAAGGTTGTTGTTATGCATAAAGATAAAGGTGTAGGAGAAGCACCCCTCAGAGATTATAAGAGCCCTCGGCTAACATTTTCTATCAAAGGTCATGAGTTTCCAGGAGTTATTGTGGATGGTGGTTCTAACATTAACTTAATGCCTGAATATACCATGAAAAAGATTGGACTACACCCTTCAAAACTTGCAAACTTCACTGTAACACTAGTAGACCAAAGCATAGTAAAGCCTATGGGAGTGGTCCCTGGAGTCCCAGTCAAGATACAAGTACCATCTTAGACTTGGATTTTGTTGTTTTAAGGCTGCCACAGGTAGAAGGAAGTTTCCCCCTGTTAATTGGGAGACCTTGGTTAAGGCATGCCAATGTGCTGCATGACTGGGGTAAGGACACAATGTGGGTGAAACAAGAGGGTAAAGAGTTACAACATATATTTTTAGAAGAAGGTCTAGACAACCAAAGACATACCAGCATGATGCACACAAGTGTATTTGTATGGAACAAGAATTGTTAGACAACCTAGAAGCAGATCTATTTGAAGGAGCAAATTTATATGAATATGAAAACATGTTGGCTTGGCTCCATGCAGAAGACCCATCTTCCTGCTATGGAATTTTTCCAAACTCAAGTAGAGAGGAAGCATATGAAGAAAAAGAGGACATCATTCAGGTTACTGACTCGAGTGAGATAGTCTCAGTCAAAGGCCATAGAAGTCAGAAGAAAAGAAAAGTCCTTAAGTGCAGTAGTGATGAAGCTACTTCAAATCCTATATCAAGGGCTAGTTTGTTATGGATACTCGTATGGATATCATCTGTTATGTCAATTTTTATGATAGTAAGTGCAGGGCTTTACAAGGATGTGGAAGAAGTACCTGCAAGTCTTTGGAAACAGAGGGTTCCATCAGATAAAGAAGCTAGAATAGTAAAAATGGAATTTTGCAAATTAATTCATAATGCAGCTGAAACAAAGATACAAAAGATGCAGTATGGAGGAGATAATATTTTACTGAAGGATTTACGGTGGCCCTATCAGATGATCAGTGTGCCCAACAGGAAGACAAAACAAATGAAGTGCAGTACAATTGGAGATTATGGTGGAATTTCTCTTAGTCAACATATCAAGGCTCAAGGCCTATCATCAACACAACTGAAGATTTACGGATCACCTGGAACTTGCAAAATTTGTCCAGGTTGTACATAGCCTTCTTATGTCATTTTTGCTTAAGTTTTAGTAATTTTTATCTTTTTTTCTCATGCTTTTTCCTTGAGTTTTTAGCAAATTTAGCAACCATGTCATAGCCTTTGCATAAGCACAATTTTTGGAAATTTTTGGGAATTTCTCAAGCATTTTAGAATTTTTCTAGCATTTTTATCATTTTCAAATGTCATTTTCTTGCCAAATTGGAGGAATAAAGGAAGCTCTCTCTGACTTTGAGTAAGGAAACTAGCTTAGACGTAGGGAATTTTTGGAGAATTTTTTGAGATTTTTTTTTGATTATTTTGCAATTTTTTTGGATTCTTTCGGGATTTTTCTCCAATTTTGGATATTTTCAAAAAAAAAGGGCCCCATGGAATTTATTTTTCAAAAAAAAGAGGGGAAGATAAATTCGAAAAAAAATCCCCCCCTTGCCTCGCCCCCCCTTCCTCTCTCTCTCTCTCTCTCTCTCTCTCTCTCTTTCCCCCTCCCCCCCCTTGTCGCCCCCCTCGGTTGTTTTTCTTTTTTTATTTTTGTTTTTTGTCTTTTATTTATTTTCTTTTCATTATTATTTTAATTATTATTTTAATTTTTTTTACATTATTTATTTTAATTTTTTTTTTTTTTGACGACCTACGCGTTCAAAAAAAAAAGAAGGGGAGAATATTTTTTTTATAAATACTTAAAAACTTTATTTTTTTTTATTTTCATGGTTCAAAACTTTTGGCTCTGGATTGCACCTGGGATGGCCATTTTTTTCAAATGTGGGGTCATTTTCATGTATTTTGGCACCTCTGCCTCATTTTTTGCCTTAATTTTTCCAAAATCAAACCCTTTTCTCTAACTTTTGGTAAAAAATCACATGTTTTGAGCACAATTATCATATGTTTTGAGCACATTTTATTTAACCACATGGTCCACATGGTCTATTCTCACTTTGTTTTACCTTATGTTTCACAATTTCCCATATGCACCCTCTGGAGCTCTACTATTTGATCATTTCGGCCCTCTCTAGACCCCATAATCCTACTCCCTCAACCTCTCTTTACCCTTCTGCCCAGCCCCATCCTTACCCCTCCCTGTCCTATTCATCTCAGCCCCCTCAGCCCTCCCTTCCCCCTCCTTTCTACCCTTCCATTGCCCTCCTTTGCTTTTCCATGAAAATATTCAACTTTTGGGTTCTTCTCTAGTGCTTGTTCTCTCCTGCTTCTGGTGGACTTGGTAGCTGCTCAGGTGTCCTTTTGAAGATTTTTTAGCACAAGATTCATGGTGTCATATATGCTCAGAGTTTTGGCTATAGCTCTCTGGGATGGAGAGCACATTAGGTGGTGGGCAACTGTTGAGCCCATAAAATAATGGTCAAAGTCAACCACAAGCAAAGTCAACCATAGTCAAAGTGAAATGGGTCAAAGTCAAAGCAATCAAAGTCAACAACATCAAAGTCAACATGGGTGAAGTCAAAGTGTTCAAAGTGCAGGTGTCAACGTGTACAGGTAGTGCATCATTATCTATTCACAATGGGTAAAATTGCAAAAAGTTGGTTGCAGGTTGGAGAGGTAATTATGTAATTTTTCTAAAAGTGTTTTGGAAGGTTCAGGTGAACCCTCTCCTAGGTGCACATGTGAAGAAGTAAAAGGCAAAATGTGAAGGTATGTGAAGGGGCAGCATATGCAAAAGTGAAAGTATGGCCCCCCAATTAAATTTTTTGTTTTAGCCTAAAGTCACTACAAGACAAAACAGGGATTCGTTGGCTGCCCACTTTTGGAGACAATCTTAAAACATCAAAGTGAGCGTGCCGACAGAAGGTATCCAACCATCCCCCTTATTGGTAGCTTGGTGCAAGGTGTGCACAAGTGCAGGCTTGGAGAAGGTGGAGGTCTGGTGCAGAGAAGGCCGGCAGCAACAAGACCCTTGGGTATTTGGTATTTTGGGATTGATCACTCTCTGGGATTTTGCACAGAAGCATTGGATTGTATTGTGCATCACCATTGTATTTGTCTTCTTATAATCAATCAACAGAGGCTTCTAGTGTGTACTTTCTTCTTGTCTTTCCTTTTTCTCCTACAAACACTCAAATCCCTTCTTGTCCAAGAATCCCCCAACACTTACCAAGCTGAAAGATATGGTAGCTATGACCTTGAATGTCATGGTTCATCTCAAAATATGTATGCAACATTTTTTCTTTCCCGAGAAAGATCGATTCATGCAACCACATAAGGAGGTTTGGTTTAGTCTGTATGTGGCCAAGACTAATAATATGACCATCAACCTCTCAATCTAGATTATCAATCAAATCCATGACACCAATAGAGATGGCCTCACAAGATGATTTTGAATGGTTGCTTCGCTCTCACCCCTATTTTCTATAAATGCTTGGCTTATGATATTCCTATTCAAAAAGCCTTTTCTTGGAACAAAATCCAATAGTTTGAGAGCAAAAAAATCCTTTGCATCCCTATCTAAGAGAATGAGAGGATCTATCCCATGTGTGCAACCTAGAGGATCTATTGTGACCCCGATATCTCACTAGAAAGGAAACATATACTATGCCATTTCACACTTAGATTACCCAAGAGAAGCACGGATGGAGCTCAACAGATGGTTCCACATGTCCAAAAAATATTAGAGTTTCTTGGACTAATTGGTCTTGAGGACTTTGGCAATGTAGACTTCGAAAAACTTCTCAGGGATGTAGATATCGCTTTAGAAGATGAGGAGGCGCTTGGTGACTAGCAACACCAATAGCAGCAAGAAAAACATCATGAACAATAGCAAGAGGAGGAAAAAGAAGACGACGGCGATGAAAAAGATGAAGATGAAGAAGAGCAAACCACACAACTTCGTAGGTTATATGACACCATAACAAGTGTACACGTAAGAGGCCAACTCTTGTTCCACGCCAACCAACTATTACTAAACTCCAAGATTCAAGAATATGCCTCATATAGTTGCTAAGATGTTTATGAAATTTTTTGAGCTCATGAGTGTATTTTTTAAAACATTTCGCAACATCAAAGCTCTGTATATCTCGACAACAGGTTTTAATGCATGAAATTTTGATTTAGTATATGATATGAGCACCACACTTTCTGTGAACACTATATACACATGGCATGCACACATCAAATATTTACTTGCATGTTACAAACAAAAAAACATTCAAAGAGATGTGGAGTGGAAGCTCCATAGCATCCACACATAGACCAACTAAATAATAAGGAAACTAACTAGCAAGGCCACATAAGGAAGAGAGATGCACTTTCCACCCAACCAACCCCTCCAATTAAGACCAATGGGGTAAGTCCCTCTCAAGGGGACATGTGTACCTTCCATCACATGGGTTTCCAAGGTGATCACGTGGTTTCCAAGCTTAGGATATCACATGAATTATAAAAGAAGACCCTCCAAGCTTTCATGTACAAATCAAGTGGCTAGGAGAAGCTTCCAATGAAGCCGAAGGTACTCAACCTTAAAGAATTAACCCTAAGGTTCAAGACCCATGTAAAAGAGGTATATAAACCATAAAATCCCAAGGGTTTCACACCTAGAAACCCAAGGGTTCTACCCCTTAGACCCATGTAATAATACAAAATTCTCCCCCCTTAAAAGCATTTGTATCCTAAAAAATGAGTGGCGATATATACCTTGGGGTATTCCCCTATGCCCCATGATCAATCTCAAGGATCATGGATTTCATCTCTCTAATATTCCTCTTTATTTAGAAAGGGGGATTATTTCCCAAATGACTCTTAAAAGAGGAAAATCCATGTTTGATTGATCCTTACCCCAATCATTCAAAGCTCCATCTGCTTTTGCACATGAAAAAAGACCTATTTCAAGATGCAAAGTATGGAAATAATGAAAAAGGTGGAGCATAACATCCCTCTCTATTTCCTTGTTTAAGCTATGTGCCATTGGGGCTTCCATAGCCCAAACATGTGAATAAGGCGGATACAAAGTGTCTTCAACTATATTTCTTTCAGGGGCCATCTCTATGCACCACTTGTGCATGAACCTAGCAAAATAGATGATTACTGCTTAAGATTTTCCTTATTAGATTCAGCTTTCAAGTCAGAATCCATCTTGTTCTGAAAGGAAGATGAATCTTTCATCATCCCTATCCAAATCACTTCCTATTATATTTACACACTCTCTACCTTAGGCTTAGTAAAATGGGTGGATTTTCTTGTTTATGATTCGTGCAAGAGAACAAGGATTACGACCACCACATGCTAGAGAGATGACTCTCCTCCCAACCAAATGCCTCTATATATAGCTCTCTCCAGGGGACTGCCTTCTTGGGCAGGTGGATACTAGCCAGCCAAGTGTCAGCCATGTAACTACATGTGCGCCAAGTGTCCCAGTTAACTCGAGTTAACTCAAGTGGATGCTTCTAGAAGGCTCTAGATCTCTTTGGGCAAAATACTCTCCCCATGTCTCCCATGGGGATTGAAACCAAGACCTCCTCCTTCACATCCTTGAGACTTAACCACTAAGCTAAGTGGATCACTTGTTCACAAGAGCACAAGACCTCCTAGTAAGTCTAAAACTCGAGATCTTTGGTCATACACACGGATGACCAAACGGTGTCCGATTTCAGATCTGTCTGAACTGGCCAGACCCTTGGATCATAGACTTACTTTATTACATTCTTTCCCCCTTGGAAAATATTTTCGTCCTCGAAAATAGAGCTATATACATACTGTAGGCAACCCCCGAGCCTCATGTTCTAAAACTGGAAGAACATGGTCATGTTTTAGAACTGGAAGAACATGTCTCATCTCTGTGGTGGCATCCTTGCCCAAATGATTCAAAACACTATCTGGGTTTGTACTTTGATGAACGGGACAAAGTACAAACTAGTAAAGAATAATGAGGGTGGATCTAAAAACATCCCTGGCCAATTCAAAGTTTCTAGATGTGCGATCTAGGCACAAACATGTGAATTGGATGGATTCAAATTACTAGTCCATTTCTGGGCATGACTGGTGCATGGACTTAGTGATGAAGGTGAAATTCTTATCCCTCGCAAGACTTTAAGAATTCTTGATTCACTTGAATTTGTTTTTGGAGAACTTGAAGTTTGGTTGTCTCAAACATCTAACTTGGATGTTTATACAATGGTTTACTTTGATCCAACAGTTACTTGATTTTTCTACCCGACTAGAGGACTACTTTGTCCTAATGAGTTGAAAAAATCCTATATAAACTGTAAGAGAAAGTTACCATTTTCTTTGAGTCAACCATACTATAACTTACCCAATACAAATCCATAATGAAATTTGTCCAACTTAGGACACTTTTCTCAAAGACTTTAACTGAAAGTTCTTGGGAATTGTCAATCTGCTGAGCAACTCCTAACTTCTTTATTCTAGAGTATACTAGACTCTAGGAAATCATTTATGCTATAACTTGAAGCAAACTCAAATGAATAAGTCCACTTAGACTTATCATCTATTGAAGATTGAAAAGATTCTTGTACATAACATCTATCTAGGATGTTCAAGTTAGTTATTTTATTCTAACCGGCTAACCCTGGTCTTTTGCAAAAGGAATCAGATATCATGTCGGAGCCAATTCCAAAAGATTTGGAAAGCGGAAAGAAATAACTAAAACTATGTACAACCAATTCAAACTTCGAACATACGTAAATTTGCTATGAGTCAAAGTCTAGTTGACTCAAGACTTTAACTTTTCAACGATCAATTTCAACAAGGTATTGAAGCATTGTCTTTATCTTTAAGAGAAATAAGCTAAATTCTCATAAACATTTAAAGAAAATCAAAAACATCATCCAACCACAAAATACTAGTGTGGTAACCAACATCAGTGTGTCGACCCACTGAGGTTCTGTCGATGAGTTTAGTATTCAAATAATGCTTCACTTGAGACTAAGTTTAGGTCACATTCAATCTTTTGACTCCTTACTGGAAATGCAATTCTTGTGCGTTTCTTTGAGTCAAAAGAGTGAATTTATCAAGTTATACTAGAAACTTGGTGCTTGACTTAGTCAATCAAATCCTTGGTTGAAAAGAGCAACTCAAAGTCAAAGTCCAACTTCTTTCATAAATTTATCAAATATTTCTGATCAATAACACTTAAGCTTGAAGTGTTTTAAGAAGATCTTGGAAGTTACTTACTTCATATCTTCAGTTACCTTGATCTTGAAGTCGTCGTGAAGTATCTTGAGATCCTTCTTGAATTAAAACTCCTTCTTTGAAGTTTTAATTCCCTTGAAGATCAAACCTAACTTCAAGATCCAAACGAAGACTAAAAGATAATCATCATCTCACGGTCCGATGTCCCATACCATCTTTCCTACATCAATCTGAGTATAAAATCTGGTGTCCCATACCACCCTATTTTATACTCACATTGACGTGTGAGTGAATTTTATCCTAAAGTCTACAACATCTCTTGATAGAGAACCTTCTAGCTTTAATTCTTGACAAGAATTTCGTAGTTTCAGGCACTATCTCTATCTTGATATTCTAAGTTTTAATCCCTTGACATGATTGTTTCACGATCTTGTGCAATAGAATATCTCCAATCCTTTTTGCTAGGAAAAAAACCAATCAGAATTCCAAGTTCTTGAATTTCTCAAATTCAAGTTCAATTGGCTATTCTTGACCAATTTTGTAGCGACAAGAGCTTTTGACTTGTCTTTAGATTCCTTTCAACTAATGCTTTTAGGTACCTATCCTGGCCAGGACTTTTATAGGAATCTCTCTACTACTTAAGTCTAAGCATCCGCTCATGCTTTCTGGATTTGTACCGAAATCCCTTTAAGGATAGGCAAACGTTTATGTTTTACCTTCCACAGACTTAAGTACCGTCTTCACGGTTGCAGACTACATTTTTGGAATTCCTTTATTCTGTTCAGACTTGGAACAGCTTACTTTTTTCATAATTTTCCATTCGATAAATGGACTTGAGTGAATCATTCCTAATGGAATTTTTACTGCCAATACTTGGGCAATCTATAGAGTAGTTCTAGTCGCACATTCTTGGACAATCATGGCCAAGTTTGATCAATTCTGGTTGATACTTGCGACAAAAATAAAGACTTAGTCTTTATCTTTAAGATCTCTTAAATTATCTTAAGCTTCTTTGCTTACCTGCAGGATTTTAGAGATCTTTCCCTCAACTTAAGTCCAAGCATCTTCTAATGCTTTTCAGATTCCAAAGCTAAGAATCTCTGATATACCTTAAGGTTATATCACTTATTTGGACTTAAATACCAAAACTGGTGGCTAGGGATTTACTGGGAACTACTTGCTATAAAACTTTTCTTGAAAGATGCTAGTCTCACATCTTGGGAGATTTTTCTTTCAAGAACTTTTTGATTCCTTCCAAGGAATCAAGTAACACTAAGCTATAACTTGAAGCAAATGAGTCATCTTGGAATCTTTTGTTTTCCAGTCCAATGATTCATCTTGGAATCTTCTCCTTTATTGGAAAGATCTTCAAAAGGAATTCTAGACTTTTGGATAAGACCAAGACTTAAGGCTTTGCTTGTCCAAAAGATATTCTCATTTAACTAATGAAATAGTTAATTGGACTCTTTCATTAGCTTATCTTTAGGAAATAGCTTAATTTCCAAAGATTACTTTGCTTGGGTCTCTTTAAGGCCTTACCACTTGAAGCTAATCTTTTAGGAAAGAACTTGTTTCCTAAATTATCTTTAGGAAATATGAGGATTTCCTAAGATATATGTTTTTAAAAAATAAAAATAATTTTGAATCATTTCATTAATTGTCATGACTTTAGGAAATTACTTGATTCCTAAAGATCAACTAATATTTGTCTTGATTTCTTTTTTAAGCTTTGAGTTAGCTCAAACAGAATCAAGCAAGTTTCCTTCAAAAGTTTTCGCGTCAATTGAAGATCTTGCATCATGCCTTGAGATGCATTTCTGGAAACTAACATCTATGAACACTAGAGTTCCAGGGATTCAAGAAGTTCAATACTTCTACTTATTTTCATCAATATTTGATGAATAATAAAGTATTAAATCTCCTAAAAATATTTTGGAACTTACAAGTTTCAACAGAAACTTCCTTACTTGGATGCATGAACATGAACATCCAAAAACAACTAAATCCTCGTTAGTTGCTAAGAATGTCTAGGTTTCTTCCCAAACTTAGACTGGGCATGCATGTTGGAAAGTAGCTCTATGAATACTTACTTTCAACTTGCTTTCTTTTCCTCAAAAAGACTCCTACTAAGTGGTACCTATGTATCACTTTTTGGGACAAAAATAGACTAGATACTTAGTTGCATGATGGTCAAGATCCTTGCAACTAGGTTATTTTCTATTTTTTCCACCTAGCTAAGTCAAGTTAGAAAAAGAAAGGAATGAAAATATACATGTTCAGCTACTTACCAAAAGATCATGCATATGCACATGCATCTAATTGCATGCAAATGTATGTTCATGTATGCAAATGCCCATTCTTGGGTGCAAATGCATGTGAGTTCATGCAAGTGTAATGAACTTAAGCAAATCTTGAGCTTATTAGGTATGCAAACAAGCATCCATGCAAAAAACAACCTGCTTGCTTTTCTGGCAAAAGGTAAATGAACTGAAGAATTAACTACCTTTTCCAAGCAAGTGCGAACTTGATGTGCATAAAGCATTCTTTTATGCACAAATAATCTTTTCATTTTTGTGCATGAATGGAAATAGAAATTTCAATTGCATGCCTAAAACTGAAAAAGTACTTTATATACTTTTATGTCATTTCAATACCGTTTAGTTCTCTAATTAGCTTTCATGTTGAGATAATCATAATTGGACTATGATTTTAGTCCTAATTAATGCATCCTAAATGAAAGCATTCGAGAAAACGAATATCAAAATGAAAACATAATTTGGAAAATACTTAGCTCTACATAGAGCTACGTCCTTCCCTTGATCCTTTGAAAGAGTGATTCATTCTCTTGAGCTTCATGAGTCTCCCAACATGTCTCTAGATGGAACTCCTTTGCTCTCTTCTCACTCGCGATCGAAACTTCTCTTCTCCCACTCAATGGCTATGAGCGCGTGGGTTGTGCCTCATCATTGATTGTTCAAGCGCAGATCACCGATTTGCAGAGGATGTCAGCTGTGCCGCAACCTTCGGGTTTGATGCCGCTCTTGTGCGCAGAAGTTGTAATGTCATGTTTTACTTTTTGTGACAGGAGAAGTCGAGAGGCGATGATATTAACAGACTTATATAATCTCTGCGGCAGCTTAATATCGCCGACACTGGTAGCCTAGCGGATGGCGTCTGTAGCCTAGCCCATAGGTCGGGAGATGGATACCCGCTGTTCGCACTAAAGTCTTTTTGATTTAGCCAATTCGGGTCGCATATGGCTTCCTTTTGACATTATAATAGTTTGGGTATTGAAACAATATAGCGTAATGTGTTGAACGCTTCGCACTTGGCGAACGCCTTGAGTTCGACGCCCAGCTCCTGCAATATCTATATATCGAACTGTTCAACGCTTTTACATATCTGCTGTGCCATAATAAGATATAACCTGTCCGATTACTCCGGCGTCACCAGACCAGTTAATCTTTAGTCATATCTTGCTCTTGATGGAGGGCTCCGACAGAAAACACGTCGTTATAATGACTGCTGAGCGATAACTGGATGCATATACTTCTTGGGCTCATGGTCAAGAAGAATTCGTGTAGCCACAAGGTTATACGTTCGAATTTGGTCTGGGGTACTCAAGAATGTAGATCGTTCATAACCCGGGTGCCACGCTCCAGAGACTACGTCTTTTGTAATCAATATTGCACATCATATATGCGTCTAGCTCAGTTGGTCGAGCGCGGGGCTTCGATCTTCAGCGTTATAAACAGTTTTGCCGATCCCGTCGCCTGAAGCCAAGCAACAGTTTTGCGTTGGAAATGGTATAAACAAGAATTCGAGAACGTTATAAACGAACGTCCGCCCTGTCCACTTGGCTACGAGAAGGAAAACTATATGCCGTCTGTAGACTTTTTCCCGTATGGTACGAATTTCTACAGCAATAAGATTAGGAGAGATCAACTCCTACCAGCAATCAAATCACGACAGAATTAATACTTGCGCTTCAGAGAAGATGTGTCGGACGGCTCAGACGTCGTGACTTATGATAGCCTTCTCGGGGGTGTATGGCCCAATCCCTGCTGCCTCCAACGTATTTCTGAAGATAGAGACTACAAGGAAGTCTAAGACAGATTAAACAAGTCGAAAACTTCATATATCAATATTGCCTTGTTTCCTTGATTACTTCAAAGACAATCCTTCCGCCATGTTGTGGGTTCAATACCCGCTGCTGCGATCATTGTTTCTTCATTTTGCCACCATGGATATGCGTGAGCACAAACCACTAAGAAGGAGACGCACATAGTGAGAGAGAAAGAGAACAATATGAAGAAACTGGATTCGCAAAATCTCACGAAAACTTTTGAGGAAGGTGATGATGTCCCCCAAGGTCACCATGAGAGCTTGGCTCTGATACCAATGCAAGAGAACAAGGATTACGACCACCACATGCTAGAGAGATGACTCTCCTCCCAACCAAATGCCTCTATATATAGCTCTCTCCAGGGGACTGCCTTCTTGGGCAGGTGGATACTAGCCAGCCAAGTGTCAGCCATGTAACTACATGTGCGCCAAGTGTCCCAGTTAACTCGAGTTAACTCAAGTGGATGCTTCTAGAAGGCTCTAGATCTCTTTGGGCAAAATACTCTCCCCATGTCTCCCATGGGGATTGAAACCAAGACCTCCTCCTTCACATCCTTGAGACTTAACCACTACGCTAAGTGGATCACTTGTTCACAAGAGCACAAGACCTCCTAGTAAGTCTAAAACTCGAGATCTTTGGTCATACACACGGATGACCAAACGGTGTCCGATTTCAGATCTGTCTGAACCGGCCAGACCCTTGGATCATAGACTTACTTTATTACAATTCGCCTTCAAAATAGAGGGGAATTTTTTTTTTTTTTCAATCCTCGCCAACCAATAGAAAGGGTATAACATCCTCTTCACTTTGAAATGGGTTCAATATTCTTTCAAAACTTTACATAGTTTTGAGAATCTACTGTAAGAGACTAGTACCCATAGGGATCAATCTAACTAATTGAATACTCTGGTTGATTGAAATTTATTTTACTTGTTCTTCCAAAAAGAGTAGGTGGTGTACAAGCAGGAGCAGCAATGGTGCTGGTCATCCCAACGTTGTGGATATGGCGAACATACAACGTGGTACGAACAACACCCTGTGGAAGTTTAAAATCACTTCTATCCTTGATTCATATGAGCTTTTGGAGACTCTTCTTGGGATTGATCATGAGCCCCAAGAAAGACCTGATCCAAATAATCCTAGTTGAATGACTCCTCCTGATGGTGATCTTCTACGTGCTTGGAAATGTAGAAATGCAGATGCACTATGTGCTCTAGTTACAATCACTTCTGATAGTGTTTTGAATCTCATTCAGCATACTACGAAGGCATGTGAAGCATGCAACATATCAAGAAATCAATATGAAACTCGTAATCAGACACGAATTCAGAACTTGGAGAATCAGCTTACAGCAGAACAGTTTGTTGATGGGGAGACTACAGCGGTGTTTATCACTCATATAAAGAATATGAGATCAAATGGTGGGAGCAGGTGTTTGAAAGTCAAGTGAGGAGCTAGCTTGATATTGTCTTCGAATCTGTCCACCTAAGTTTCATGGTTTGGTAACTGCGCTAACACTCAAATCAGACCTCAAGCACTAACTTTTGAAGAATTCGATGCCTTACTCATGGAGGAGGAGCTGTGGCTCAAGGCAAGGAGTGGTGGTAGCAAATGAGATGTTGCATTCATAGAAAATGCCAAAGGAGGCAAAACAAACTCTTCAAAAGATGGAGACAAAAAGAAAAATAACAAAAAGAAGTTCCAGGGAGAGTGTTTCCACTGCAAGAAGAAAGGAAACAGAATCCAAGACTATTGCATTAAGAAGGTAGAAGAGAAGGGTGGCTCTTCAAAAGGTGGCAAGGGCAAGGAGTCTACCAACACAATAGAAACTGAGCTTGAGTTATTTGTTACGATAGAGGAGGTGTGCTCCTCGACTGAAGATTCAGGAACAGATGACTCATGGGTGTTGGACAGTGGTGCATCTTGTCACATAACGAGTAGAAAAGACCTTTATAGTTCCTTACAGACTCTAAAGGAACCCATCACACTAAAGGTAGGGAACAATGCAAGATGTCTTGCAAAGGGTGAAGGTACAATTTCTTTCATTAACTCTAATGGAAATATTAGAAAGCTTTCAAATTTGTTGTATGTTCCACAAATAAAACAAAATCTACTTTCAATAGCTTCTATAACTGATCAAGGTCATCAAGTATCTTTCAGTAAGACAAGAGCTAAGATTACGGATGGTAATAACAACATTTTTGGGACTAGCATAAGGAGGAACAACATGTATGATTTGTGCGCTCTTACATCCACTACAAACATGGGCACAAGTAAGCTATGGCATGAGAGATTCAGCCACATTGGATATCCTGTACTGAAGGAGATGCATCGCAGGGGTATGGTTGCACACCTACCATCAATTGCAGAAATGAAGGAACCATGTGAAGCTTGCATGATGGGAAAGCAACAGAGGAAGGCATTTCCACAAGAAAGTATGAACAGGGCAAACTATCCTCTAGAGTTGGTGCATGCTGACTTGTGCTGAAAAATGCCTACACAGGCCTTGGGTGGATCTTCCTACTTCATGTTACTTGTCGACGACTATAGCAAGAAGATGTGGGTGTACTTCCTTCACGATAAGGCTCAAGCTTTTGATAAGTTTAAAGAATGTCTTTAGCTTGTTGAAACTAAAATAGGGAAGAAGATGAAGAAATTCAGGACAGATGGTGGTCGTGAGTTCACATCAACAGAGTTTGAAGATTTCTGCAAGAGTAAGGGAATCAAGCATCAACTCACAGTGGCACATAGTCCTCAATAGAATGGTGTTGCAAAACGTCAGAATCAAACCATCATGGAGATGGCAAGGTGCATGTTGAAAGGAAAGGGTTTGCCTAATCACTTTTGGGCAGAGGCTATCAACAATGCTGTCTACATCTTGAATCAAAGCTACACCAAGGCACTTGATGGAAAGACTCCACAAGAAGCCTACATTGGTAAAAAGCCTTCTGTTTCCCATTTCAAAGTATTTGGAAGTGAATGTTATGTACATGTTCTAAATAGGGAGATAAACAAGCTTGAACCAAAAAGCATCAAATGTATCTTTTTAGGGTACATTGAAGATAAGAAGGCTTATAAGCTTTATGACCCTGAGGCTAAGAAGATCATGGCGAGTCGTGATGTGGTGTTTAAGGAGGAGCACCCACATGTGGTGGAGGAGGAAAAGAGAGCTTCCACTTTATCATCAAGCAAAGGAGCAATCCACTATGAACCTGGCCCAAGAGCTATCCCTTCTACACAAGAGAAGGAAGCATCATCTTCAGATGATGAGTCTGAAAGTCACCAACCTGCTGACACCCAAGTGGAAGAGCCATTGCCGCATTGGGTGAGGCAGCTCTATGATTATGTAAACCTATCGGGTTCAGTTCCCCATGATTTCCTCCATTTTTTGGTGTGTACAGTTATTGAGTCTTGAAAAACTCAGAGAGACTCAATCATGATCATTCCACCCAGCCGTGCGATGGTTCTAAATTCGAGACTCCCTCATACCTACCCAAAATGGGCAATATCAAGGTTCCTAATATGAGTGCCACTTGGCACCCATGTGAGTATCATACTTATATGAATAAGGGGAGAGTCTCACCTCCTTATCCTACTCATCTATGATACTCCATGTGACATTTCCTTCCCCTTAGTTCCATCTTTGTCCTCAAAAATGGTATTGGAAGGTCTGATAGAAAGAGAGAAATAATAGAACCACCAACTCCCACTATATCCCCATGTATAGAAATACATGGTCCTGTCTCCGTGTTGTTTCCCCATATCCTTCCCCTTAAGAAGACGCTTGGGAAGGTAATCTAAAATTGGGAAACCGTCTCTGAAGCGTGCTAACCCGCTCCCACGAGGCATTATCTTCTGAACTATCTTTCCACTTAACTAGACACTCTTTATACAAGTGACTTCTCGTCCGTTTCTCTCGAGTGCATAGTATGCTCTCAGGCTCATGTGGAATATATTGAATAGAAATAAGCTCTACAGCCTTTTCTTAAGCCGGCTAACATGAAAAACTAGATGGATTTGACTATTATCTGGAAGTTGGAGTTGGTAAGCCATTTTTCCTATTCTCTTAAGTATTTGGAACGGTCCACAATACCTAGGAGATAGTTTTGGACAGGGTCCCATCTTCATGGTTTCAAACCTAGATGGAACTCTAAGATAGACTTGCTCTCCTACCTCAAAGTTGATATCTCTCCTTTGAGGGTCAGCATAGGCTCTAGCTCTATCCTGAGCTCTTCTAATGTTGTCCTTAGCAAGCCTAAGCATATCATTCATCTCTTCCAAGAAGTCCTTTGCAGCTTGAACTTTTTCATTCTGCAAGTCTACCGCATAAGGAGCTCTTGGCTGAAACCCATACATAAGCATAAATGGACTATGCCCAGTGGAAGAGTGCTTGGCACTATTATATGCAAATTCTACTATAGGTAAGTACTCTTCCCAATTAGTTTGCCTTTCATTCATATATGCTCAAAGCATATCCTCTAGGATTTGGTTAACCCTCTCTGTTTGCCCATCCGACTGTGGATGCTTGACTGTACTCATGCTAAGTTTTGCATCCAGCCTTTTGAAGACCGCTCTCCAAAAGTGGCTAGTAAACTTCCTATCCCGATCGGAAACTATGTCTAAAGGAAGACCATATAACCGGTATAGGTTCTCCACAAAAAGTCTAGCCAACTCTGGTGTCTTCAGTGTAGTACATGTTGGAATAAACCTAGCCATTTTGGTTAACCTATCCACAATTACCCAGACTAAGTCATGCCCTCTCAGTGTCTTAGGTAATCCGACTATAAAGTCCATGGAGATACTCTCCCACTTCCCATTAGGAATATCCAATGGGTGGAGTAGTCCTCCAATCCTCAACCTCTCAGCTTTGTTGACCTGGCATTTATTGCATTTAAGCACATACTCTAGGATGTCCTTATGAAGTCCAGGCCAATAAAACTTCCTCTTAACAAGATCATAAGTCTTGTTAATTCCTGGGTATCCCGCACTAGGTGTGTCATGACACTCATACAAAATATGCCGTCTCATCTTAATATCTCTAGGGGCACACACCTTACCTTTGTATAACATATATCCATCATGGACACTGTAATTCTTCCCCTTGAATCCTTCTTGAGTACCCGTCGATACTCCATCCTCACTAGAAACCCGTATATCACGATCCCCATTGTGTGTGGCTTCCCAAATCTCGGAATATGTAGGATCAAGCCTACATTTCCCTCTAATGGACTCAAGTAGCTCACTAGTGATCTGAGTAAAACTCAGTCCATTGAGCATAGGCATGCGGCTAAGTGAATCAGCCACTATATTAAACTTTCCCTTCCTATACCTAAGCTCATAATCAAACTCTTGAAGGGTCTCTACCCATCGGGCTTTACGACCTTTAAGGTCTGTTTGATTAGAGAGCCACTTAATGCTCTCTTGATCAAACACTATCATGACTTTGGCACCATATAAATAATGACGCTACTTCTTCAAAGCATGGACAATTGCATACAACTCCTTCTCATAGACGGAGTAATTCTTCTGAGCCGGTTCTAGTTTCTTGCTCTCAAAAGCTACTGGTCGACCATCCTATACTAAAACCGCTCCTATAGCAAAGTCACTCACGTCAGTCTCAACCACAAATGGTTTATTGGGATTTTCTATATGTAAAAGTGGAGAGCAATTGCTACTTTCAACTTTTCCATACTTTTCTTCTCTTCGTCTCCCCAATGAAAGGCTTTCCCTTTCCCTTTAAGTTGTTCCGTCATCGGGATAGCAATCTTGGCATAGTTCCTAATGAATCTTCAATAGAACCCTAATAAACCTAGGAAGACCTGCAGCTCTTCTAGGTTCCTTGGGTGTGGCCATTCCTTAATAGCCCTTACTTTTTCAGGATCCATCTGGATTCCATCCTGGGAGACTATATGCCCAAGGTATCTAACCTTTGTCTTGAAAAATTCACACCTTGATTCCTTAGCAAAGAGTGAATTTTCCCTTAGCACTTGAAATACTTTCCTCAAGTGTTCCAAGTGCTCCTCTTTTGATGCACTATAGATCAGAATGTCATCTAAAAAGTCTACCACAAAGTGTCCTAGATAAGGCTGTAAAACACTATTCATGAGCTTCATGAAAGTGGCAGGAGCATTGGTGAGACCAAAAGGCATCACCAAAAACTCATAGTGCCCATATCTAGTCCTAAATGCAGTCTTAGGGACATCCTCTGCCCTAGTTCTGATATGATGATATCATGATCTAAGGTCAAGCTTGGTAAAGTACCTAGCTTGATGTAACTGATCAAATAGGTCTTCCAATCTAGGCATTGGAAACCTATTTTTGATAGTTACCTTATTAAGTGCTCTATAGTCTATACATAATCTCATAGAGCCATCTTTCTTTTTCACTAGGAGCATTGGCGATGCCCAAGGTGAGTTACTAGGTTTAATGAAGCCCTTATCTAAATAATCGTGCAATTGCTTCTCAACCTCCTCATGCTGAGAAACACTAAGCCTATAAGGTGGCCTGCAAATAGGGTTAGTGTTAGTAACAACCTATATGGCATGGTCAATGTCCCCTCTCTCAGGTGGTAGCCCTCTATGTAAGTCAGTGGGAAAAACATCTCTATACTCAAACATAAGATCCTTAAAACTTTTAACCACAGACTCTTGCAAAAAAGAATAGTAGAAAGTCATGTTCATATTTACATTCCTAGCATGAAAAGATACATCAGATGAGCTGTCTGTACAATGCTCCATATCATGACTATACAATAAAAAGATATTCTATACATGCTGAGAATAACAAATACTATACAACTCTAGTGATGAAATGAGAGGTGCACTAGGTACATCTCTCTCTCCTTGAATACAAACTTTACTTCCATTCTTTTCGAATTCAAGTGTGTTATTTTGATAACTCCGTTTAAGTGTGTCTCCCAACCCCCATAGCCACTCTCTTCCTAAGAATAGGCCTATCCTCTCCATATTCATAATTTCGAAGTCCATATAATCTGTATAGTCCTGCATCTTGACTTCCAAATTGGATACCATGGTATCCCATATTCTTTTATCTTGCCCTTGCATCATAGATACAATGTATTTATGTGCACTAGGATGCTGGGGAATCTTTAATTTCTTGACCAAAGCATATTTTATAAAAGTATGAGTGGAAGAGTCATCTATCATGACCCGCACCCTAGTCCCGTATACACTACCATGCAGTTTAACTAGGTCATGTGGTCCAAACTACAGTGACCCTAATGACTGAGTCAAACAACAGGTGTGCTCTATATCCTCGTGCATCACCTCCACTCCCTTGCAGCTAGAGCTTCCATGAATAGGAAGGGACTGCACTAGGTGGACCGCCTTTTTGCCCTTTTCGGGGGCCATACTAGACTCTAGTCCTTTCTTCTTTTCTTCCCCCTTTTTGAGTGGACAGTTCCACTGTGAATGGCTAGGAGACAGGCATCTAAAACACAGGTTCTCTCTTTTGGCCCTCTCAAACTGATCTGTGGATAATCTAGGCCCTTCTGATCTTTGCTTTTTAATAAAAACTTTGTTTTTCCCAAAAGGCAACTTCTTCTTAAATTTAGTCGTACTAAGATGCTTTAGGGGCTGATCTGTCTCCATAGGAGGATACTGAGGACGGTATGGTCCTCATATATCTGTGTATACTTGATCACCTCCTCAAATGTCTTAGGTGCATTCCTTCTGACTTCCCTCTTTATGGCTTTGTCCAAGCCCCTAACAAACCCTCTAGTCTTCTGGAAATCATCTAAGCTCTTAAGTTTCAAAATGATCTCTCTATAGTGGGATAGGTAAACTGAAAGAGGCCTACCTCTCTGTGTTATCCTATCCCACTCATCCCAATTCCTCTCCTCCTCATTCTCAGGAACAAACTCTTTAAGAAAAAGAATCTCAAACTGAGTCCAATCAGTAGGGATAGTGTTTGCCTCCTTAAGACTCATCCACCACTTGTAAGCACGTGGGCCGAGGGAAAGACTCACCTCTAACACACGATACTCTAGTGGGGTTCCCTTCAATTGATGCAAATCGTGCCACTTTTGTAAAAAAGTGTAGATTGCATCCTTGTTCCTGTCTCGGTCATCCCCCGTAAAGGTAGCTGGCTTCAAGTCTTTCAAGAGGGGAGCTTCCCTAGAACTCTCTCCTTTGTGCTTACTAGGAAGAGAAGTATCTTTCCTACTGAGCTCCAGAGGAATAGGAGGGATCTCCCTTTCCTTCCTAGCTAGGAGAGAGGTGACACTAGTCTCAAGTGAGATCATTTGAGACTTAAGCTGCTGTATAAGAGATGTGATGATACCAAGATCTTTCTCTAATTTAAGGGTTTGTTCTTTCAAATCTATGAATTGGCCACAAGTGACAAACTCATCTAACAGTTCCTCATAAGTGTACTCTTCCTATGAAGGCTCTTTCTCTTCCAAGTTCTCTTCTATTTCTTGCCCTAATTCTACTTCTTCCATTCTAGAATCAGGATCCTCTAGTTGCTCTTTAGATGGAGAAGTGTTTTCAACTACTTGTTTGCCTTTAGATTCCATGTTTTTCTTCCCTTCCCCCATTTGCTAAATAGAGTATATGAAAATGAATGGAAGTGAAGCTCAAATATGCAAGAAGAAGAAAAATATATCACAAGAGCACTTCCTTGTTACAAAATTGAGTCGCGGAAGCGAAATCCAAATGATCCTTGAAGCTTTAGGTTGCTAATTTTGAATCTTCGCCATGCCCAAAAAAAAATTGGAAATGTTCGGTTGGTCCGGGAAGGTTCTTGTTATAAATTATGGAATATGTTGAACAATGCATTGTTGGAGTGTTAAATTATTAATGTATTAATGTGTTTTTGATGTTTTTGATGTTTTTGATATAGCAGTTGAAGGTTCGTGAGGAGCGTGCAAGGCATGAAAGGGTGGCCATCAATAATCCGAATAATTATTATTTAGCTTGTAAACAAACTTGCATAGAAGGTTCTATTGTTAGAAACAGTTAGAAAAGTAATGGTTAGAATAAGGGTCGTTGTAAACCGCAGTTTCTGTTATTGAAAGCAATGGATTTCTATAAAAGTTACCAACTTTTAGTTTCACGCTTGCTTTTCGAAGCCGCTCTCATGTAACCACTCTTTTCGACGTAATCAAAAATTCCTATAAATACATGCACTCTATGGACTATCGAAATAGAGTGCATGGGGGGAGATTGCACCCAATACTGTTTTCAGTATCATCTCTTGCTGTCTCTATTCTTCTGTGTGTTTTCTGCATTCGTAACCTCTATTTGTGCATGAGCAAGATCCTGACAACAATGGTATCACAACTCTGCATGCGTAAATAGAGAGGGTTCTGTTCTCTGTTCGCGATTCCGTCTCCATCTTCGGTTTCAGTTCCTGTTTATTCCTATTCCAGTTCTAGTTTCTGTTTCTGTTCCAGTTCTAGAACTAGAACCTATGTTTTCACCTACATTTGCTCCTACGTTTACTCCTTTGGCTTACTCCAAGGCGTCGACTAAGGCAAAGAACTTAGGCAATAACTTAGGCAATACATTGGCAACATTGGCACCCAAGGCTCCTTTGGTGACCGTTGGCTACACGCGAGGCAATTTTAATTTTGAGTGGCAATAGAGAGGTTTAGATTCCCTAAGGTAGGAGGATTTGAACCCACAACCTCTTACTTACAAGGGAAGTACTTTTACCACTACACTCTTTCTTGGAGTTGTCACTCAAGTTCTCTCCTCTTAAATTTAACATAACTTGTAGTTTTTCTTACTTTTCAAGGCGGCATGATCCGACGCGATGCAGCGCGTCTCAGGGTATATCCTGTCAGGGCACACTTCTCAGGGTACACCAGGGTACATCCAGACAGGGTACATCAGGGTACATCCAAACAGGGTCCATTCTGCTAGGGTACATTTCGTGAGGGTACATCCCGAGAGGAAAGCACTAGATTGAGGGTCCAAGATAACTTGCATAGGTGAAAATTAGGTTCAAGAAATTAAGGTTGAAATCAAGGAAAGTCCATAGCAAGAAGGTTTTTTTCTTTTCATACTCATGGATCCTAGACTATGTCAAGCATCGCATGATTAATCTTAATAACTTAACACCTCCATGAACATTTCCATGCATGTGTTTTTTACATGGAACATGCTTATTTTTTTTGTTCAGTGACGGAACATGTGATTGGCTATCCATGTTTATTATTTTATCAACTAAGGTCAGTTGCTTTTTCAATTGAGGGGCATGTTATGACTTATGGAATATGTTGAACAATGCATTGTTGGAGCGTTAATTTATTAATGTATTAATGTGTTTTTGATGTTTTTGATATAGCAATTGAAGGTTCGTGAGGAGCGTGCAAGGCGTGAAAGGGCGGACATCAATAATCCGAATAATTATTATCTAGCTTGTAAATAAACCTGCGTAGAAGGTTCTATTGTTAGAAACAATTAGAAAAGTAATGGTTAGAATAAGGGTCGTTGTAGACCGCAGTTTTTGTTATTGAAAGCAATGGCTTTCTATTAAAGTTACCAACTTTTAGTTTCACGCTTGCTTTTCGAAGCCGCTCTCATGTAACCACTCTTTTCGACGTAATAAAAAATTCCTATAAATACATGCACTCTATGGACTGTCGAAATAGAGTGCATGGGGGAGATTGCACCCAATACTGCGTTCAATCTCGTCTCTTGCTGTCTCTATTCTTCTGTGTGTTTTTTGCATTCGTAACCTCTGTTTGCACGTGAGCAAGATCCTGACAACAGTTCTAAACACCATAAATCATCCAAAACAATGCCAAAACCACGTGGGAATAGCCCCAACCGGGCGAACTGAGTAAAACTGAGCAACATCTGAGATTTATCAATCCTCTCTAGTCCAAGAAGTGTAGCCCAGCACTTGTACTTCAAAAATTTGAGACTATCCCAAGTGAAAAAGTGAATTTGGACACCGGATGGCGAAAAACTAGGCCCCGGATTGGCCACCTAGTTCTTGCTGAAGCACGGCAGAGAGATTTTGGTGGGGCAAATCTCGTCCAAATCCAACACCAATGGTTTCAAGTGAAGCTTAGGAGTGCAGCTTCGAAACGTGACCAAGATTTTTGAAATCCGATATCGTATGAGCAAGCTATGGTGCGGAGAAGCCGGGTAGGTCAAGAGTAGGAAGTGAAAATGATAATCATCTTGGAGGAGTGACTTTGAGAAGCTCAAAACTGAGGGATTAAAGCTTTTTTGAATCAACCCAAAGCCCGTAGCCCCTCTCCATAGCCCATAATACATAGGTGCATCATAATTTTCCCAAAAATTTGGCTCATAGCATCACCTTTCCGCTCCAAAATTCTAAAAAAAACTCGATTTTATTGGATTGCATTACCTCCTTCTCCATGAACTTGGAGTGTAACAGCGTCAACTCAGAGAGAACACCAGAAAATCCCATATGTGATGCATTTCAGCTTGAGAACTCAAGTTATACAATAGACTTTAATCATAAGTCCCTCACCCAAGAGGGAGGAATGAGGGAAAGAGGCCAGTCGGCTGAGACCTCTGCCTGCATGCTCTACGTGACTCCATCGGCTAAATTCTTGAGTTCTCCGCCCACGTGGTCGTCTGCCGCCGTCCATCTGGCTCTGATGCCAATGTTGGGTTCAGTTCCCCATGATTTCCTCCATTTTTTGGTGTGTACAGTTGCTTAGCCTCGAAAAACTCACAAAGACTCAATCCTGATCGTTTCGCCCAGTCGCACGATGGTTCTAAATTTGAGATTCCCTCATACCTACCCAAAATGGGCAATATCAAGGTTCCTGATATGAGTGCCACTTGGCACCCATATGAGTATCATACTCCTCCTTATCCTACTCATCTATGATACTCCATGTGACAAAACCCCATCCCACAGTCACTAGAACAGGTTTCAGATGGATTGAGGTGATCAGAGAGAATAGAGGAACAAAGACAGACAAGCGCCCATATTGTAAACACAACCTTGATGGCTGATCTCATTCAAGAAGAAGCAAAGGAACCAACCAATGTGAAAGAGGTACTCCATGATCCGAATTGGAGGGCTGCCATGCGAACAGAATACAACAATATCATGAAGAATGGAACTTGGGAGCTAGTGGATCAACCCCCTAAGTGTAAAGTCATTGGCACCAAGTGGGTCTGGAAGTTAAAGTACAAGGATAATGGTACTCTAGAAAAGTATAAAGCAAGACTTGTTGCACAGTTGAAGGCATTGGCTTTTGTGAATCATTTGCACCGACTGCAAGAATGACTACTATCCAAGTAGTACTAGTTGTGGCTACACATAAGCATTGGCCAATCTATCACATGGATGTCAAATTAGTGTTCTTGAATGGAGACATCAAGGAGGAGGTATATGTGTTTCAACCACCAGGGTTTGAGGCTCCCCATTTAGAGAACAAGGTATGTAATCTAAAGAAGGCATTATATGGTCTAAAACAAGCCCCTAGAGCATGGTAAAATCGAATAGATAAGTTTCTCTTGGATCTAGGTTTCAAAAGATGTGCTTCTGATGCTAACTTGTATGTTCTAAAGAGAGGAGGGAAGACAATTGTGCTTATACTCTATGTAGATGACCTTGTGATTATAGGAAATGATGATGCTCTTCTTCAACAAACAAAATATGCCCTAAGTTCAAAATTTGAAATGCAAGACTTGGGTTTAATGCAGTATTGCTTAGGTCTTGAAGTTTGGTAGGAACCAGGGAAGTTTTTCATCTCTCAACAAAAGTATGCAAGGCAGATATTGAAGGCATTCGACATGGAGGATTGCAAGGAAATTTCTACACCTATGGAGGTCAACACAAAATTATCTATTGAAGCTACTTCACCTCCAGTGGATATTGGAAGATATAGGAAATTAGTTGGAAGTCTCATCTACTTGTGCAATAGTAGGCCAAACATCTCTTATGTTTTTGGAGTAGTAAGCAGGTTCTCTAATAAGTCTTGCCAAACTCATTGGAAGGAAAGCATGCAGATACTCAAGTATGTGAAAGGAACCACTGATTATGGTATTCTTTATGAAGAAGGATCATGCCTAGTTGGATATTGTGACTCAAATTGGGCAGGAGATATTGATACCAGAAAATCAGTTTCTCGATATCTCTTTTCTTTAGAATCAGGGATTTTCTCTTGGATTAGTAAGAAGCAATCGGCTGTAGCATTATCTTCTACTGAAGCTGAGTACAAAGCTACATGCATTGCAGCATGTGAAGTAGTATGGTTGAGGAGGATCCTATGGCACATAGGAATACAAGGACAGGAGGCTAAAAAGTTGAAGTGCGACAACCAAAGTTGCATGGCCATCACCAAAAAACTTGTTTTCCATGCACGTACCAAGCACATAGAAATTCAATATCACTATGTGCATGAGTTGATTGAGGACGGGGTCGTGGAGATAAGATATTGTCCTATTGAAGAAAATGGAGCAAACATCTTCACCAAGGTTCTTGGGAGAGAGCAACTTCTTCGAAACTTTCCAAAGCTTGGGATTGGACCAAGGAGGTAGTTCACCATAGGGTGGACATTGAGGGGGGGTGTTAGATATGCTCAATACTCTACCCTCATGTGACCACAAATGATCCATGGTGCTCTACGTTGTAAGGTCCCCATTATGAGGAGAAGCCATTATGAGAGCCCGAACATTTGTGGAACCCTAACTATCAAGTTAGATGAGGTCTACGTGTGATCATTGATGGTTGTAGATGATCTTTGTGAGCCTAGCCATTAGGTTAGGTAGGACATAAACTTCCAGGCCATTTGGTTGCCATTTAAGGTGAAAATAAAGGCCATGTGGCATCCTATGATTTCCCCATAGAACCTTAATGGGGGAGTGCAGAGGGGGGCTTGGCCCCTTCTACAGGGTCGGGGGAACCTATCCTTTTGGCCCGTAGGGCCAAGATGGTAGGACTTCTGGTCATGGAGATATTGTCAGATCGTATATTTTACCGACTATTTTGTATCTTCCGACTACATTTATCTATACTGAACCGCCTTGTAAAAGCTATATAAGCACGTCCTAGGTTGAGCTTTACATAGCATTGCGCACTAGTAAGCCCTTCATCTAGATTTTGTCTAGATTGCCATCTAAGTTCTACATTGGGAGTGCACGGGTGGACAACACCATAATTGTAACTACATTACACTTGGCAATCTGAGAATTTGAGTTCTCTATCTCTCAGTTTGCATCTATTTTTGTCTATGTTTTTTCTCTCAACTCTGTCTACAAGTCTATTCCGCTGTGCTATTATTTTCTTACAATAACTTGTACCTCTTACTTACAAAAAAGAATAAATAAGTGTGTGTATGATTGTGAGTAAATATGTATTGTGATTGTTTGAATCAATATTGATTCTTACTTCACAATAGTATATGTATGTGTATTTGAGTGTATAATTGTGAATGAGATCTATTATCATTGTTTGATTCAACATTGATTCTTACTTCACAATAGTATATGTGTGTGTTTATGATTGTGAATAAAAATGTATTGGGATTTTTTGAATCAATATTGATTCTTACTTCACAATAGTATATGTATGTGTATTTGAGTATATAATTGTGAATGAAATCTATTGCGATTGTTTGATTCAACATTTATTCTTACTTCACAATAGTATATGTGTGTGTGTATGATTGTGAATAAAAATGTATTGTGATTGTTTGAATCAATATTGATTCTTACTTTACAATACTATGTGTATGTGTATGTGTATGTGCATATATGTTATATGATTATGCATGTATGTGTGTGTATATGTGTATTCTTTTTATAATTCAAGGGTTCAAAAGGTATTAATAAGTGAAGATCAAAGGCATCCAAGGTTGCATATCAGCTAAGAGAAGGTTCTTGTTGTATCGATTCAATATAACTTCACAGATCTCTAGATCTTCTTTAGAAAATTGTATTGTATTGATACAACAAGAACCTTCTCTTAGCTGAGATGTTGGGCCTTGGCATCAAGACAATAGCATCAAGAGGGATTTGTTGGGAGGAAAAAATCAATTTTTTGAGACAATAGCATTGAGAGGGATGACAAAGTTTTGATAGAAGTGGACTTATGCACTTGATCCTTGGATACTTATGATGAAAAAGATGCAAATTGGTAAAAAAAGATTTTACTTTTTATGATATAGTTCAGTATTTTTTCTAGCATATAATAATGAATGTGCATATGCATGTGTGTATGTATGCATGTACATATGCATGTGAGTATGTATGCATATGTGTGTGTATGTATGCATGTGAATATATGTGTATGTGTGGCTGTGTGTGTATGTATATGTGCAAGTATCTATATGTATATGTATATGTGTATGTGTGCATGAAAGTATGTGTATGCATGTGTATATGTGCATGAAAGTACATGTATGCAAGTGTGTATGTGTATGTGCATGTATGTTATATTATTGCAAGTGAAAATCAAATATGATTGTGTATGTGCATGTGTGTGTACGATTGTGAATTAAAAACTATTGTAATTGTTGAAAAAGGTTTTATGTTGTTTTTGATAATTCAAGGGTTGAGAAGGTATCAATAAGTGAAGATCAATGGCATCTTGGACAATGTATATCAGTTAACAGAAGGTTTTTGTTGTATTAATACAATATAAATTCACATATCCATAGATATTCTTTAGGAAGTTTTATTGTATTGATACAACACAAACCTTCTGTTAGCTGAGATATTGGCATCAAGAGGGACTTGTTGGGAGGAAATGAATAGGCTTATTAAGATAATCGCATCACGAGGGACTTGTTATGGCCAAGTTTTGATAGAAATCTACTTATGCACTCAAACTTTTGATAGTCCTGACAAAAAAGATGTAAACAGGTAATAAAATTCTTTACTTTTTATGATAGTTTAATATTTTTTCAAGCACATAATAATTAATTTTTAATTGTTTTATATTTTTATAGGTTATTTTGAAGGTTGATTGATTTTGAGCATAGTATAAAGGTAGAAATTTCCCATTAAAAAGGGATCATTATCAGTTGTTAACTTGAATCATTTGAATCATTAACTTTGATATTTTTAGGATTAAGTCAATTTATTGTGTGTATGTGCTTGTATTGATGTATATATATACATATGCATGTGTGTGTATGCATATGTATGCATGTGTGTGTATGAATGCATGTAAGTATGTATGCACATGTGTGCTTATGCATATGTATGCATGTGCAAGTGTGTATATGCATACGTAGGTATGTGCATGTGTGTATATGCATATGTATGTATGTATGTATGTATGTGCATGTGTGCATATACATGTGTCTATGTATGTATGCATATGTGTGTATGTATGCATGTAAGGGTATGTGTGTGTCTATATGTGTGTGTGTATATGTGCAAGTATCTATATGTGTGTGTGTGTGTATGTGCAAGTATTTATATGTGTGTGTGTGTGTATGTGCAATGTATGTGTGTGTATATGTGCAAGTATCTATATGTGTGTGTATGATTTTGTGTCTATATGTGTGCATGTTTTTGTGTGTCCATATGTGTGCATGTTTTTGTGTGTATGCATATGTGTGCATGACATGCACATACATACACAGATGCACTTTCAAATCTGTAAAACAAAAACACTAATGTTACCTTTGAAGAAAATTTGGAGCTCCTTAGACTCTCAAACATGTGCAAAATGAGTTTTTGATAATAAACTTTTGATCGAAAGAACTTTCGATCGAAATGTTTTTCGTCGAAAGAATTTTTGATCGAAGGAGTGTCCCTGTTTGTTTTTTTTCAGTGTTTATTCAGACAACCCCAAATAAAACTAAAATATTTGGTATTTTTTAATTATTCGATCGAATAAATGCAACCTAGGTTATGTGTATGAAGAACCCATTGGTATGGGACAATGGATATTGAATCCTGTTGAGTACTTTTTCTTGATGGCAAAAGAAAAAGGGACTCATGATCTAATGTAATACGTTAAGAAGATAATTTCTAGGAATATGCATCCTCTTCAGTTATTCTCTCAATGGAAAGAATAATTCTTCCAACAAGATACTAAAGGTTGTATCTCTCGATAAACTTCATAGAGAGTTAGAAATAAAGAGAGGATCAACTTCTTGGAGTTTGAAAGTAAACTCTAGAAGATGAAGCTCTAAAAGCTTCATTCAAAAGTATAACTTGAAATTCAAGGAACATAAAGATGATCTTGAGCCAAGCTTGAAAGAAATCTCAGAAAGATCATCCTTGGAATACTTGATAACTCAAGTCAACAAGAAGAATAAGGAAGATCTAGTTATGGTGTCAATATAGGGAATCTTAAAATAGATCTAGAATATAAATGGAGGGAATTCTAGAAGGATCAAGAAGACCTTTGTGGCTTGTGATCCAACTAAAAATCCATAATGATTAAGTATTGAAGAAATGGTTGGAATAATATATTGTTACTTGCAACCTTAAAGATAACATAAATTTTTACACTATGAGCTCCCATCTTTGGACGTAGTTATACAGATCTTAATCTATTGCAATAAAAATCCAACTAAAAATCCATAATGATTAAGTATTGAAGAAATGGTTGGAATAATCTATTGCTACTCGCAAGCTTAAAGATAACACAAATTTTTACACTATGAGCTCCCATCTTTGGACGTAGTTATACCTATAGACAGATTTGAGAGAAAAAATGTAGACAAAGATAGATGCAGACTGAGAAATAGAGAACTCAAAATCTCATATTGTCGAGCGTAATGCAGTTACAATGATGGTGTTGTCCACCCGTGCGCTCCCAATGTGGAGCTTAGATGGAAATCTAGACAGACTCTAGATGAAGGGCTTACTAGTGCGCAATGCTATGTAAAGCTCAACCTGGGCCGTGCTTATATAGCTTTTACAAGGTGGTTCGGTATAGATAAACGTAGTCGGGAGATACAAAATAGTCGGTCAAATATACAATCTGACAATATCTCCATGATCAGGAGTCCTACCATCTCAACTCTATAGCCGGGGGATAGACCCCCCTTCTGCAAAAGGGGGCAAGCCCCCCTCTGCACTCCCCCATTAAGGTTGTATGGGAAAATCATGTGATGCCATAGGGCCTTTATTTTCATCTTAAATGGAAACCCAACGGCCTGGAAGTTTATGCCCTACCTAACCTAATGGCTAGGCTCACAAAGATCATCTACAACTGTCAATGGTCACACATAGACCTCATCTAACTTGGAATTTAGGGTTCCACAAATGTGCGGCCTCTCATAATGGCTTCTCCTCATAATGGGGGCCTTACAACTTAGAGCACCATCGATCATTTGTGGTCACATGAGGGTGGAGTATTGAGCATATCTAACATTTATTGGGTACTTTCTCCACTCCTTAAGAGTTTTCATCCTCAAAAATTGCATGAGGGTTAATTGAAAATAGTGCTCTTTCTATTGCTATTTATTAGAGTTTTGAAAGATTTTATTTTCAGTCTTTTATTGTTCTCCTTGGTTAAAAGAAACTATTCAAAGCATTAAAATTTCCTTCAAGCTTGTTAGAAAAACATCCCAAAGTTCAAGTTTGGATTACCTACAAATTCAATGTGCCATACCACTGAATCTACTTTAATGGTAGTGTAAGCCCAGACGTCACATACCATCTGACTTACACTTCCACTTTGGTGAAGGTAACTTTTAGCTAGAGTCTTGGGAGCAGACCTTATTTTCATCTAATCAAGTAAGATCTATTACTCCTTGGACTTCTAAGTGCCATTTCCATTGCAAAGAATATCTATTGCTCATTTCACAATGAAATTATAACTTAACAAGTCTTGGTTGTAATTTCACCTTCACAAGAATTAGTCTAAAAAATTGACTTTTCAATGATTCTTTGGTTCTGATATATATATATATATATATATATATATATATATATATATATATATATATATATATATATATATATATATATATATATATATATATATATATTATGTCACTTGATAATAGAGGTAGTTTAATTCTCAACTAGGTATTATCTATGGACATAATCAAGAGTTTGAAGTGCAAAGGAATAATTGATTAGCCAGCTAAATTCTTAATTTTGAAGAAGATGGTAACACCTTTTACCCTTTTAGAAACTAGTCCTTTATTTCAAGAACATTGGTAAATAGTATTCAAAGTATCTTTCAACCCCTTTCATTACCTCTTCTTCAGGTCTTCTTTTTGCTTGGGGAATGTGTGTAAAGATCTGAATAGTTCTTTTGTTCTTTCAAATAAAGAACTTTCTTGAACAAAAGAATCGATACTTCCATACTACATAGATTCTTTCATACCATATTTTCTCTTCCTTACAGCTTGAGAATAACCACTCTAAGTTACCATTATTGTCCCGTGGTTAAAGAAGAAAGCAATTTGACCTATCACTTAGGTCCTTGGCCTTGCTGATAAGGCATGCTATGGGTTTTTATGGAACTTTGGAATTCCATAAGGGGAATTTAAGCTTAAGGTATTTCAAGAAGTTAGGATTATTTGGCTTTTACTTATTAAGCCAAACATAAAGGAGTAAAATATTTTATAATAGCCAATTGGCTTCAACACCATTATTCCTAGAACCTATTAAATTTAAGTTGTACTTAATCTTAACTTCAAGAACTTAATTAAGGTCTTGAAGTTAAGCTTAAGTACGACTTGAATAAGAACACTAATCCAGAGGAAAATCTTTACGAAGCTATTTACCTATGCTCTAATACCACTATTGTGGAAGCTCCATAGCCTCCACACACAAACCAACTAAATAATGAGGAAACTAACTAGCAAGGCCACACAAGGAAGAGAAATGCACTTTCCACCCAACCAACCCGTCCAATATATAGTGTCAAGACCAAGGGGGTAAGTCCCTCTCAAGGGGAGATTTGTACCTTCCATCAGATGGGTTCCCAAGGTGATCACATGGTTTCTTAGCTTAGGAAAACACATGACTTCTAAAGGAGTACCCTCCAAGCTTTCACATACAGGTCAAGTGGCTAGGAGAATCTTCCAATGAGACCTAAGGTAGTCAACCTTATAGAATCAACCTTAAGGTTCAATACCCATCCAAAAGGGGTAAATAAACCATAAAATCCCAAGGGTTTCACACCTAGAAACGCAAGTGTTCTACCCCTTAGACCCATGTAATAATAAAACAAGATGTTCTCTACTAACTTATGGAAACACCACTTAGAAATGTTTTTGGAAAGGCCTATTACACCTCTTTGCAGTAGAACAAGCCATACATGCTGAACAATTATGTATGTCACATTCAAATGTTCTAGGAAATATGGATTGGAATCACCTAATGGCTTATTTAGAATGCAAAATTAAACTCAAGGAACATGAATTGGCTACTCATTTCGTCCAATATTACACCAAACACCATCCACAACAAGGGTCAGTCAGGGATGACAAACCCAAAAGAGGGGGAGTACTAGTGATCAAGGCAGATCAAGTCATTAAGGGAGAATGAGGCAAGGAAGTTAGAGACAAGAAAGTCAAAGAGAAGGTCAAGGAGGACCAAGCAGACAAGGAAGTCAAGGATGACCTCACAAGTATGCCAATCATTTTTATAGATCATGCAGACAATAAACAATGATTTTTATCATTACACTCCATTCTAAATTGTATTTTTGGTAGCAGACTCCGATTTTGTTCAAGTTGAGGTTTTGAGCCTATTTGGGCCTTCAAATGAGCTTAGGGACTAGATCTTCAACTAGGCTGGACAGTAGGTCTGAACTAGTCCAAAGCAAATCTAGAAACTATAAAAAGAGCTAGAGAGCTCATTCTAAAGGTTAGCATTTTTGGGAATTGAGATTTTACGAGCCAATCTTGTATCTTGGAAGTGGTGCATCAAAGATTCCATTGTTCTTTCTTTTTCTTGCCTTCTGTATGTGTGTGTATGTGTGTAGGCTATTGTGCTTCTCAGTCATACACTTGTGTATCTCACTTTCTCATGGTCGTCATATCACCCTCACATCTCCATGGATTGAGAATTACAAGGAAGATCTCCTCACATGATTGCTTACCATTGTGGTAGAGTGACATCACATTGTTATAATATTTTGGCCTTGAAGATTTCAAACCTATTGCCACTCCTATGGAAACATGTTTACAGTTGAGTCATCATGATGATCAAGATGAAGTTGATGTTGTTCTCTATCAGTAGGCTATTGGATGCTTGATTTCTTTATGCATAGCCCAAACCGATATTCAATTTTTTGTCTCTCATTTGAGCATGTTTATGCATTGTCCATGTATCAAGCATTGGTAGACGATTAAGCACATCTTTCACTACTTGAGTGGTACTCGACTACTTGGATTGTTTTATCACAAGGGGGGATCATTATTGCCAGATTTAAATGATATTTCTGACTTGGACTAGTTTGGTTGCTATGACACTCATGTGTCCACTATTGGTTTTTGCTTCATGCTTGGTATCTCATGCATATCCTGATTAAGCAAGAAATTGCCTACTATGGCCACTTCTGATTGAGAGGTTGAGTATAGGAGGAATGTTTCATAAGGACTCTTGAGTGTGTGTGAAACATATGCCTTTCGGCTGATTTGGGTGTTGTTTAGTCTTTTGGGACCATCATCTTCATTGACAATCAAAGTGCATTGGCAATTTTGAGGAACCTTATGTTTCATGCTCGCACAAAGCACATTGAGGTGCACTATCATTATGTAAGGAAGAGGTTCTCTACTAGAGAGATCAATTTAGCATATGTATCCACAGAGGATAACATTGCACACCTTTTGCTATGCCTAGGGAGAAGTTTGAATTTTGTCAAAGCTTTGGGCTTACTTCCTTTTGTGGATTTATCTTTACATAGCTTGGCACTTACATGAGTCCCAACTCCTTGTTCAATGCATCACTCGCAAGGGGGGATTTGTTGATATATTTTGGTAGTGATGTGTGTGAACATGCTTAGGACCACCGGGATACCTTTTTCCTTTTTAGTATGTTTTTCCTCTCGGCTTGTATGTACACCTATAAATTTAACAAGTTGTTTATCTTTGTACATTCACTTGGTAATTCATGTAGTGTTGTATTGTGCTCCAAGCTTCTTGTTCTTCCTTGTGTTGTTCGTGTGCTTCCGCGCACCTAAAACTCCAACAATGCATGCCCATGCATTTCCTCTTTTTTTTTTTCCAATAAAGGGAGTTCGGCTATGCCTACTCTCCCTGACTTTAATTAAATAAAAGAAGAATACAAGTGAATGGGACTAGTGCCCACGGGACCCCCCAAGTCCCACAAAAGCGGGGGTAGCACAAACATGTCAGGAATCCGGATTTTCAAGGTAGACCTTACAAGTCTTACATGGAGTTATAAAGGAGGTTGATAAACCTTGCATCCCCTGTTGGAGGATAAACACTCCTATGTGCACAACAAAAGCAAATGAACCCTCCTAGGATCTTGAATTTTTTCAGACATAGGTTCTGTATTTTCTGAGTTTCTCTAAGTATATGCAAAGACTGAAAATGACATTTTTCAGGCATAAACTAGACTTTAAGATCTTTCAAATGAGAGTAAAATCACTCCATTTGGATACTGGATGATGCCTCAACGAGCTGCAACAAAACAGATAACTTGATCTCTTCACAGAGTATGAGCTAACTAGACAGACACTGTTCTGGACATTTCTCTGCACATGTGCAGGCACTGAACCTCAGACTTATACCAGACAAAGTAGAACTTATAAGCTTTCCAACAAGACAAAAATCATTGCAAATGGATTCCGGATGAAGGAGAAACAACAATTCCAAGACCAGGGGGTCTGCCAAAAACATCTAGATAGATAGAGTGTGTAAAAGTGAAATTTCTGCAAAATATGCAGAGAACAGCTAGTAGGGGGTGTGCTTAAGCAAGGGGGCAGCTTGGGCACATATTTCCACGACTTTAAGTCATCACATATACAAAAAACCACATACTAACCTCTTTAACCAATCAAAAGCATATACATGTCAAAAGTGAGGTCCAATCACATCAAGAGGTGAGCTAAATCTTCTCTAATCAACTTCTTTCCATTATGGGCATAATTGGATGCCTCCAAATCCTGGAAATCAATCTCCTTTTATTGTGGATGATGTGGAAGGTTCAATTTGGGGCATGTTCCCACTCTCTTGAGCTTGAAAAACTTTCAACACTCCCCCTCAAGCTCAAGTCTTTTCCTTTCGTTGCTTCAGCCTATGTCTCTTATGTTGATAGCTTCCTTGAATCCTCCAAGCTTTGTACCTTCAAGAAACTTTGTCATCATGTCTGCAACCTGCATTTAGTGTTCACATACCTTATATCTAGCTCTTTTTCCATCACCTTTTCTCTAACAAAGTGGTAATGAACCTCTATGTGCTTGCTCCTTGCATGAAACATGGGATTGTTAGCTAGATAGATGCTTGAAATGTTGTCTCCATAAAGAGGAAACTCCTCCACTTCTACTTCCAAGTCCTTAAGTAGCTTCTTAAGCCATAATAGCTCACATGTAGCCAATGCTAAACCTCTGTAATCAGCCTCTGTGGATGAAAGAGCAACAGTGGGTTGCTTCTTAGAGCTCCAAGAGATCACTTTTGTACCTATCATGAAAACATAACCCGATGTACTCCTTCGATCATCCTTGCTACCTGCCCAATCAGCATCACTATATCCTTTGACACTTAGATCAGCATCATATGAGTAAAATAGACCTTGGTTGATGGTGTGCTTGATATAACGAAGCACCTTTCTAGCCGCCATAAGATGATCGTGAGTAGGTGCATGCAAAAATTGAGAGAGAACACCTACTACATATGCAAGATCAGGTCTAGTGAATGTAGCATAAATTAATGAACCAATTATGCTTCTATATAGTGTAATATCTTGTATAGCCTCTCATTGACCTGCAACCAACTTTGTATTGGGCTCCATGGGCTGAGAAAGTGGCTTACAACCACTCATACCAAACTTGTATAGCACATCCAACAAGTATTTTCTTTGAATCAAGAAGATGCCATTGTGTGCATAGATTACCTCTATTCCCAAGAAGTACTTTAGTGTTCCAAGATCAGATATCTTGAACTCCTTCCCTAGCTTTGATTTGATATCTTTAATACCTGCAATATCACTTCCTGTGATGATCAAATCGTCCACATAGATGCATATGTATACCGTCTTGTCTCTGCTGCCCCAGGTACCACAGACGCACGAACGCAGAGAATAACAGACGTACGAACGTAGAGAAAAAAATACTTAAAGAAAGAAAGAGATAAGAGACGACACCAAATTGGGTACAATCTCCCCCCACATGCTCTGATGGACACTCTACCAGAGCATGCGTATTTATAGTAAATTCCTATTACGTCCTGAATAGAAGATACATGAGGGCCGCGCTTCGAAAAGCGTGTTTTTGCTTTATTTACAAGTTCGTAATTTTCTATTTTTACAAAAACGTCGCTTTCTAAAGCGATCCATTATTTTTTACAAAAATAACAAAAAATAACCATCTTCTAAAAATATTCTTCTAAATATCTCCAAGTCCATGCGCGTTCACACCCTCATGGATCTTCACCTGCTAAATCAAAACACAAAACACATTAAAATCCTCAAGGCATTACACCTTCATTCCAAATATCCCATAAAGTATAACATGCCGCCCAGTTGACGAGCAACTGACCTCACTTGATAAAAAATAAAATAGACATGGATGGCCAATCACATGTCGCATCACTGAACAATCATAGGCATGTGCCATGTAAATAAAAAAAAACATGCATGGAACTGGAAAACTGGAATTTAATGTGATTGTGAATGATAAGCAGAAATCAAATGATGATAATGTGGAATTAGTGATGTTTTGTGAATCCATTGTGATTCTTTGAATGAATGATTTTTATATTTAATCAAATATCTATGGTATTGATTACCTGTGCGTGTAGTAGTAACATCATGATCAAGTATTTTTTCTGGAATTAAAACTTCAGCATCCTCTTCTAACAATGGAGGATTATCCAAAATAGGAATGAGTGGTAAAATTCCTTTAAATGGTTTCAATAAACTGATATGAAAAGAATTATGAATATTCCAATGAGAAGGTATATCTAATCTAAAAGCATTCTCATTAATTTTTTGAAGAATACGGAAAGGTCCATAATAACGTGGTGCAAGTTTTACCTTAGGATGTTGTAGAATATTTTTCAAACGTCGTTTAATTATGCGTAACCAAACATAATCATTTTCGTTAAATTGTTTAGCTGCTCGTTTCTTATTAATATTACGGGTATAACGTTCTTGACTCTTTTTAATATGCTCATGAACCTCATGAAGTATAGAAATATGATCTTGTGCAAAAGAATCAGCCATAGATATGTCAGTTTGAATGATAGACATGGGAGTAGGAAGCTTTTTACCATATACAATTTCATTTGGTGCACGTCCAGTAGTGGTATGTGTTGTGTTATTATATGCAAATTGGAGTAAAGAAAGTTTCTCATCCCAATTAGTTGGATTATCTAAAGAATAACAACGTAATAGATCCAAAATAGTACTATTCGTAGCTTCACTTTGCCCATTACTTTCAGGATGAAATGCAGAACTAAAATCTATTTTAGAGCCTAAATTTTTAAATAATGCAACCCAAAAGTGATTACAAAAACGAACATCACGATCAGATAAAATTACTTTTGGAAAACCATGATGTGGAAAAATACATTTAATAAATAATTTGGCAGCTTGAGGTGCAGAAAGAGTTTTTGTACAAGGAATGAAATATGCTTGTTTACTAAACCTATCAATAATTGTCCAAATCATATCATAATGTGATGAAGTTGTAGGAAGACCAGTAATAAAATCCATAGAAATTTGTTCCCATGGCCCATTAGGTATGGGAAGTGGCATTAATAATCCAAATGCTTTACCATGATGTCTTTTGACACGTTGACAAACAATGCATTGGGAAACATATTGTGTAATATCCTTTTCCATATTTGGCCAAAAGAAGAATTCTTTACATGTAGAAACAGTACTTTGTATGCCCCTATGACCCATATATGGTGGTTCATGCATCTCTTTCATAACAAATTCTTTAAAATCTTGTGTAATACATAGCTTATGATCAAAATACAAGAATCCATTATGAAATGTGTAATGGTCTTCACTAAATGTAGTAGAATTATTGAAAGCACTCCATGTTTGTGAGAAATATAAATCAGATGCATATGTAGGAATCATGTCATGAAATGAATGAATATGAACCACAGAAATGTTATTAATAAAAACAATATTTGTTTGTGGGGATGGAAAACGACTCAGGGCATCAGCTACAACATTAGCTTTGCCAGGTTGATATTGAATCATAGGCTGAAAATTTTGTATGTATGAAGCCCATTTGATATGTCAATCTGAAATCAATGGTTGATTGAGTAAATGTTTAATAGCTTGTTGGTCGGTTTTGATTATGACTTCTGTACCCATGAGATAATGTTTCCAAATTTTTAAAGCATGTACAACTGCCAAAAGTTCTTTATCATATGTACTGTAGTTCTTTTCAGAAGGTTTAAGCTTCCTACTTTCAAATGCAATGGGATGATCATTTTGCATCAATACAGCACCTATACCTGAGCCACTAGCATCTGTAACTACATGGAAAGGTTGTGTAAAATCAGGTAATTGCAAAACAGGTGCATGAGAAAGTGATTGTTTAAGTTTTTCAAAAAATTGTTGTTGTGGCAATCCCCATGCAAATTTTAACTTTTTCTTTAATAATAAAGTGAGTGGGAGGGGTAAATAAGAAAAACCTTTTACAAACTTTCTATAAAAACTAGCTAATCCAAGAAAAGAGCGAACATCATTCACCGATTGTGGTATAGGCCATTCTTTAATTACTTTAATCTTCTTTGGATCTACATGAACTCCTTGACTTGAAACAATATGGCCTAAGTACTCTAATTCTCTTTGGAAAAAGTAACTCTTTTCAAGATTTGCATAAAGTTGGTTGGTGTGTAACAAATTAAAAACTATTGCTAAATGCTTTTCATGGTCATCATCATTCTTACTATAGACAAGTATGTCATCGAAGAAAACAAGAACAAAAGCTTGGTATTCAAGAAAAATATTATTCATCATGCGTGCAAATGTAGCAGGTGCATTGGTAAGTCCAAAAGGCATTACCATGAATTCAAAGTGACCGGTCTGAGTTCGAAAGGCAGTCTTAAAAATATCATTTGGTGACATTCTTATTTGATGATACCCAGATTTAAGATCAATTTTACTAAAGACACGTGCTCCACGAAGTTTATCTAATAAATCATCTATCCTAGGAATAGGATATCTATTTTTTATTGTGATCTTATTGAGTGCTCTATAATCAATGCACATCCTATAAGTCTTGTTCTTCTTCTCTACTAAAAGAACAGGTGCTCCAAAGGGAGAAGAACTAGGCCTGATAAGTCCTTTGTGAAGTAATTCCTTAACTTGATTGGTTATTTCTTGTTGATGCAAAGGTCCATGCCTATAAGGTGCTTTATGGGGAGGAGAACTACCAGGAATTAAGTCTATACTATGATCAAGGGATCCTCTCGAAGGTGGTAGTTTAGAAGGAAAATCAACCATAAAACAATCCTTATAAGAATCCATAAATGATTTATGGGTATTAGGAAGTGGATGTAGATAATCGACTATGTTATTGACAAAAACAATACATGAATTGTAGCCTTTTCGGAATGCACGTTTTACTTGTGTATGACTAATTAATGGGAATGGTTGGAAATCATGTATTGCAGACAAATAGATATTTTGATGGTTAAACTTAAAACGCATGGTGTGTGTATGATAATCAATGCATGGATTATAATGGTGACGAAAAGGCATACCAAGTATAACATCATAGGACTGCAAAGGAGCAATTAAGAATGTGCGTTTATCCATGTATGAGCCTATACAAATTTGAACATTATGCACTTCACTTGTAACATTATATCTGTTTCCTTGGAATGCAGCCTTAACTTTGTACATAGAAGGAAGTGGGGTTAATTGGAGATCTTTGACTAATATGTGAGAAATAAAGTCATGTGAACTACCATCATCATGTAAAATATTAACAACTTTACCATTAATAGTACCTTGCATGCAAAGTAAAGAATGAATAGAAATTGTGTTACCCAAGGTACTAAGATCCTGCTCCAATGCGTCTTCAGTCCAATCAGGTTGAATGTCTTCAAATTGAATATCTTCAGGAACCACCTCCATGTTACGTACTTTAGCTCCGCCAGGTTGCATGTGGTTAGTTGGGAACCTACATCTAGCTTTGGTATGACCAATCTTACCACAATTCCAACAAATGATACGGGACCTCTTTTGTTGGGCATCCATCATCGCAGTTTGAAAGGTTGGAGGTTTGGTAGGGTGTAAGGGGTTTGTCGTGGGGATTGGGGAAAAAGTGGATTGAGGAGGTCGTTGAAAAATAGGTGGTCGTTGAAAAGTAGGTGGACGTTGAAAAGGAGGAGAAGAAAAAGTAGAAAAGGAACGCTTGAGTGGAAAAGTGGGTTTGATTAGTTGTGGTCGTTGACGTGTTTGTTGTAAGCGAATGGACTTAGTGATAGATTGAAATTCTTTCTCAGCATCATGTGCAAAAGAAATAGCTTCATAGAGCGTCGTCGGACGTAAGGTGTTGAGCTTAGCTTGGATTCCCATCTCCAAACCATCTTCATATTTCCGCTGTAAAGTATCTTTAGGAATCATTTCAAGTGAACGTATAAGTAATAAACGTTGCCAAAAACGTTCAGTATAGGTAGAAACAGTATCTCCATCGTTCCATCCAAAAGTCGTCCAAGAGCGACGGGCATGTAAGTGAAACTGAGGAGGAAGGAAGGACTCCTTGAGCTTGTCTTGAAAGGCTTGCCATGTGGTGGGGCGATCTATGCTATGGCGCAAAACATTCCACCATAACTGAGCCTTTCCCACTAAGTAGTTGGTTACAAATTTCACTTTTTCTTGTTCAGAATAAGATTCATCAGAGTAGAAATCATCAAACTGGGATAACCATGAGAGAACAAATTGGCCATCTTTTCGTCTGTCAAATCGTGAAAATTGGAAATTTTTGGCACCAATCTTGGATTGTGTTCCTTGCTCTTGGGCGGTAATAATGGCCTTCACTACCCGGACTAGGTTATTGTCATCGCTTTGTAGTTGTTGGAGTGCAACATCACGTTCTTTTATTTCATTTTGGGCATGTTGAAGTTCCAGTCGTAAAAGTTCGACTTGTTGCTCAATTGATACCCCAGGGAGGGGTGAGGAACTAAAATCATCGATATTTTGAGTAGTGTCCATGGCCGTATGGAAAGATGCAAAACCTAGGTCTAAACATAGGAAAAGACGTTTAACAATAACATTTAAATAACTACTACTAATAATAATAATAATAATAGTATTATTAATAAATAAATAGAAGTATTGTGATAAATAAATAAAAGAAAAATAAAATAAAAATAAATAAATAAATAAACAAATAAATAAAAGGAGAGAGAGATAAAAGTTATGTTAAATATTTATTAAAAGGAATAGAGTACCAAAAAGAGGAAATAGCATAGTGGATAAAACTTATCTCTTGGTAGTATGAGGTTGTGGGTTCAAATCCCCTACATACTAAATAAGGAACTATGTGGGTTAACTAGGCTAACTAGGGAAATAACTAAGCCCTTATTGCCACTCATATGTTAGAATTGGTTCGCGCGTAGCCAACGGCTACCAACGGAACCAAGAGAACCAAGAGAACCAAGAGAACCATGAGTGCCAGAGAAGCCAAAGATGCCAAAGTTATGCCATAGTTCTATGCCTTAGTAGACGCCTTGGAGTAAGCCGAAGGAGTAACCGAAAAGGAGCACAGGGTAACCGAAAAGGAGCACAGGGGGTACAGAGAGCACAGAGAGCACAGTGAGCACAAAGGGTACAGAGGGTACAGAGAGCACAGAGAGCACAGAGAGCACAGGGGGTACAGAGGGTACAGAGAGCACAGAGAGCACAGAGAGCACAGTGAGCACAGGGGGTACAGAGGGTACAAAGTGTGACAGTGTGAAATTTGAAAAACTTGACCGGCGTAACTAAAATCAAAAAACTTCAAAAAAAACTTAATGAACGAAAAACCTGGACCAGACGGTTGAGATGGATGCCGATTCGCGAACGGACTGGATGCCACAAATTGCAATCAAACACCGCAACTGGACCAGACGGTTGAGATGGATGCTGATTCGCGAACGGACTGGATGCCACAAATCGCAATCAAACACCGCAACTGGATCAAACGGTTGAGATGAACGTCGAATCGCGAACAGACCCGAATGCTGCAAATCACAATCAAACGCTGCAACCACCTCCACGAATGTCTTGGCTCTGATACCACTGCTGCCCCAGGTACCACAGACGCACGAACGCAGAGAATAACAGACGTACGAACGCAGAGAAAAAAATACTCAAAGACAGAAAGAGATAAGAGACGACACCAAATTGGGTACAATCTCCCCCCACATGCTCTGATGGACACTCTACCAGAGCATGCGTATTTATAGTAAATTCCTATTATCTCCTGAATACAAGATACATGAGGGCCGCGCTCCGAAAAGCGTGTTTTTGCTTTATTTACAAGTTTGTAATTTTCTATTTTTACAAAAACGTCGCTTTCTAAAGCGATCCATTATTTTTTACAAAAATAACTAAAAATAACCATCTTCTAAAAATATTCTTCTAAATATCTCCAAGTCCATGCGCGTTCACACCCTCATGGATCTTCACCTGCTAAATCAAAACACAAAACACATTAAAATCCTCAAGGCATTACACCTTCATTCCAAATATCCCATAAAGTATAACAGTCTCCTTGCTTCTTCATGTAAAGTGATGGATCTGCAACACTTTCTTTGTATCCACAACCTGATAAATAATCCATTAACCTCTGATTCTAGGCCCTTGGGGCTTGCTTTAGTCCATATAGTGCTTTCCTTAGCTTGCAAACATGATTTGGGTACCTCATACTAGCAAATCCTTGAGGTTGGCTCATGTAGACTACTTCTTCAAGCTCTCCATTGAGGAAGGCATTCTTCACATCCAACTGATATAAGCTCCATTTCCTTGATGTGGCCACTGCAATCAAAGTCCTAATTGTTGGCATCTTGGCTACGAGGCTGAAAGTTTCATCATAATCTATCCCGTAGCTTTCGGAGAAGCCTTTCGCCACCAACCTTGCTTTGTACCTAGCAATGGAACCATCTGAATTTCTTTTAATTTTGTAAACCCACTTATTACCTATCACCTTCATGCCTTCTTGAGCTGGTACCAAGCTCCAAGTATGGTTCTCATCAAGTGCTTTGAGCTCTTCCTTCATTGCCTCTTGCCATTCCTTGCAATCCTTAGCTTCTTCATAACTAGTTGGTTCTTTGTCCTTGATTACCTGAGTCATGTATGCATAATGCTTTGCAATGAAATTATCATATGTTAACCTTTGTACTGGATATCTTACTCTTGAAGACCTTCTTTCACTTCCTTTTGGTGTGGTTGCCATCTTCTTTCTTTGTTTTGCCACTCCTGGAGTTTGAATTTCTTCTATCTCTTCATCTTCCAACATGCTCTCGTCCACATAGCTTCCTTCTTCAACTAAAATCTTCTCTTTGCCTTTGACTTTGCTTTCTTCAGAGCTGTTCTCTCTTTCCCTAAGCCTTCCACTCCATGGTGAGGGTGTCCTTGTGTTGCATGAGTTGCTTGGACCACTTAAATCCATGCTTTCTTGAACTCTATCATCATTCTTCAAATCTCTCTCACCTATGTCTTCAACCTGCAATGGACTTGTGCATGCATACCAAGGCTTCAACTCATCAAAGACAACATCCCTACTTACCTTCAGCTCCTTGGTGATGGGGTTATAGCATTTATACCCCTTTTGTTCCATAGAATATCCCAAAAAAATACATCTTTCAGATTTGGCATCTAACTTTGACCTCAACTCTTGAGGTACATGTACATAGCAAATACAACCAAAGACTCTAAGATGTGAAATGCAAGGTTTTCTTCCACTCCATGCTTCCTCAGGGTTAGATGATGTATACCTGATGTAGGACATCTATTCATGATGTATGTGGCTGTATATGTAGCCTCTCCTCAATAACAATGTGGCATATTCATTTCGTTGAGCATACACCTTGCTACCTCTGCTATGTGTCTGTTCTTTCTCTCTGCTATCCCATTTTGTTGAGGGGTATACCTGCATGTAAATTGTCTTTTGATGCCATTGACCTGCAAAAAATCAGAAAATTCATGGGAGAAGTACTCTCCCCCTCCATTGGATCTCAAAGTTTTGTTAAACTTGCCAGATTCCTTCTCCACCTGTGCTTTGAATTTCTTGAAGTAGTGGAACACATCTGATTTGTTTCTAATGCAATACAACCACACTTTTCTTGAAAATTCATTAATGAAGGTTACAAAATACCTATTTCCAGCAAGGGATGCTTCTCTTGTTGGACCTCAAACATCCGTGTGAATGAGGTCTAAAACATTTGCACTTAAATAGGTACTCTTCTTGAAGGGCAGCCTTGATTGTTTTCCTTGTTGGCAAGCTACACAAATTTCATGCAACATTTTAGATGTAAAATTTGGTAGGCCTCTTACCAAGCTCCTCCTTTGCATGTCCTTGAGCTTTTGTAGGTTGATGTGACCTATTCGTTTATGCCATAGATCCAAATCTGCTATCCTCTTGTCTCCATATGTGACATACATTGAATGGTGTGGCTGATTTATGTCCATTGTGAACATTCTCCCTTGCTTTTTTCCTTTTGCTATGAGCTTGAAACCTGCCCTTGGATCCTCAACAAAACATCCTCTTTCATTGAACCTAACTTGATAGCCTTTTTCTACCATTTGGCCTACCGAAATCAAGTTTTTGGTAATAGTAGGGACATGTAATACCTCTGATAAGCACTTTGCTCTTTGATTTCCTTCCAAACTGATATCTCCCACATGTTGAATGATATGCTCTGAGTTATCACCTGTTTCCACATGCCCTTAATGCTTTGGGACCTACAAATTACTAAAAAACTCCTTTCGACATGACATATGATTGCTACATCCACTGTCTACATACCATACATCTTCACTAGCTTGAGTTGTATCTTCACCATACCTCATGGCAAGTAAATAATCATTCCCTTGGCTGGATGATGTGTTTGCATAATTACCTTGCCCTCTATAATTGTTGTTGTTGCTTTGATTCCCTTGTCTTTGAGCTCTATGATAGCATTCATTTGCAAAATGATCAGGCTTACCGCATACAAAGCATCCATTTGAAGTGGCTTGTCCTCTTCCACCAAATCTTCCACCTCTTCCTCTATTTGTGGCTCTTCCACCTCTTTGACCTGCATTTTCTTGTTGTCCTTGACCTCCTTGGTTGCTTTGATATCTTCCTCTTCCTCTTGTAGCACCTCGGTTGTGTCTTCCTCTTCGTCTACCTGCATACAACAATTGCCCTTGGCTATCCTTGGCATTATGACCACCAAGGTTCATCTCCTCTGTCACCATGAGAGCGATTAGTTGATCAAAATCAGGAAGAGAGTCCCTTACATACACTGAAGTTGTGAAAGCCCTCCATTTTTCATCATCCCTAAGTCCATTTAGGGTGTGGGCGACAAGATCGTCATCATCTAGGGCACAACCGATTGACCCTAGTGCATCTGCAAGCTCTTTAACCTTTAATATGTAATCATTAGCACCTTGAGAGGGGCTTTTCCTAAGATTATTTAGCTCATTCTTGAGCTGAATTTTTCTAGGTTTTGTGGAGGTTGAATACAATCTCTCCAAGCACTCCCACACCTTCTTCGATGTATCCAAATCTTGAATATGCCCTACCATAGAGTTGCTAATATGCTGAGATAAAATGAAAACGACCCTTTTGTCCCTTTCATCCCACTCTCTTACTGCTCTTCTCTAGTCATTGGTTGGATTTACCTCATCTATGTAGGGTTTTGGCTCTCCACCACTCACAAGTCCCCACAAACCTTTCCCCATCAAAAAATTGCTTATTCTAAATCGCCACGGTTGGTAGTTTCCTTTTTCGAGCTTCTCAATCTGAGCATTGAGATCAGCCATGGTGCCTCCTAACTCTTTTGAACCTCCCCCTTGATGCAATGAAGTTGAAAAGGATGTCTTTTACCTCAAAAAATAGAGTTACTCCTCTTGATGAAGCTTCGTCTTTGATTTGATGATGTATTTGCTTCGCCTTGTTGTTGATGTGCCCGTTCTTTGTTTCCTTCCTTCAAACTTTGATGAAGTCTTTGCTTCACTTCAGTAGCTCCTTCTTCTCTCTTTGATACTCCACTTATGGCTCTGATACCACTGTTGGAGGATACACACTCCTATGTGCACAACAAAAGCAAATGAACCCTCCTAGGATCTTGAAATTTTTCAAACATAGGGTCTGTATTTTCTGCGTTTCTCTGATTATATGCAGAGACTGAAAACAAACTTTTGCAAACATAAAGTAGACTTTAAGAGCTTTCAAATGAGAGTAAAATCACTCCATTTGGATACTGGATGATGCCTCAACCAGCTGCAACAAAACAGATAATTTGATCTCTTCACAGAGTATGAGCTAACTAGACAGACACTGTTCTGGACATTTCTCTGCACATGTGCAGGCACTGAACCTGAGACTTATACCAAACAAAGTAGAACTTATAAGCTTTCCAACAAGACAAAAATCATTGCAAATGGATTCTAGATGAAGGAGAAACAACAATTACAAGACTGGGGGGTCTGCCAAAAACATCTAGATAGATAGAGTGTGTAAAAGTGAAATTTCTGCAAAATATGCAGAGAACAGCTAGTAGGGGGTGTGCTTAAGCAAGGGGGCAGCTTGGGCACGTATTTCCACGACTCTAAGTCATAATACAACTCATTAGAGGTTTTAAAGACCACATACTAACCTCTTTAACCAATCAAAAGCATATACATGTCAAAAGTGAGGTCCAATCACATCAAAAGGTGAGCTAAATCTTCTCTAATCAACTTCTTTCCATTATGGGCATAATTGGATGCCTCCAACTTGTGGAAATCAGCCTCCTTTGATTGTGGATGATGTGGAAGGTTCAATTTGGGGCATGTTCCCACACTCTTGAGCTTGAAAAGCTTTCAACATCCCCATCATGCGGAGCCCACTTGGTTTTAAGCTTATTGTTGACATATTGGAGCTCCTTGTGATGTCTGAAGGGGGGGTTTTCTTACAGTTAGCAATTCTTTTGCCAAGAAATGATAGGGACTTCTCGATCGACCACTCCTTGGGGGTATTACCAAAGTTGTGAGCGCAGCGATCCCCCCAAATCTTCCAGAGGATGTCTCCCCTAATCGCATTCCACAATGTCGAAGAGCAACCGATGGCTTCACCAATGAGGGCTTGCTTCCAATTGATTTGTTCTCTGATCTCCAAAGACTGACCCAGGACCCTCCATAGCATAAAGGATTTGGGGCAAGCAAAGAACAGATGACCAATATCCTCTTTGCTCCTGTGACATCGCTTGCACCAGGGCAGAACACCACAAATCTTGTTAGCTTTCACATTGGTCCATATTCCACGGTGAAGAATTTGCCATAGGAGGACCGACTTTTTGTTTTCAATGAGAGGGTGCCAGATAGACATAAATTTCATGTCCCATCGGAGACGCGTCCAGATTAATGTGAATGTCGTTGTGAGATTAATGTGAATGTCGTTGTGAGCTTCAATATGTGGAAGCTTGGAGAGGTGATTAATGTGAATGTCGTTGTGAGCTTCAATATGTGGAAGCTTGGAGAGGCGATTGCCATTATACCATTTAAGGCCCAAGTAGTTCGGAGCGTCCTGTCCCATAAGTAGTCGGATTTTAGAGCGGTCCCAAGCATGACGTCTGCTTAATAAAATACTCCATTCCTCGTACGTGACCGCAGCATTAGGGTCAAGGTCCTCAAAGTCCATCCATCTGTTTGCGTCCTGTTTCTAGAGATGCTTCCATTGTTTGAATCCCTTATTCCAGAGTCTCTTGGCACTTAGGACGCTCCAAGGCTCCACGTTTCTTATGCCTTGGATCGGGAACCAGATAGAGTTGTTTTGTCTTATACCTGCCGCCCACTTCCAATCTTCACTGATTCTGATGTGAGGTTTGTAACTGTTCCAACTCTTCCACAAGGATCTTACCAGGGTTGATCCTTTGGGTGAAACCGGGAATGGAGAGAATAAGAGGGTGAGGATGTCAAGGTTTTTCCATGCAGGGTAGCCCACCAAAGTGATCGCATTCGTGTTTCTAAAGATTAGTGTGGCCCAAAAGGAATATTTGTTGCTCCAGGCCTTAATCATCCACTTTGCTGCAAGTTTGTTGGCCATGCTGCCAATGTTTGTAATACCCAGACCACCATTCTCCTTTCGGTTAGTGCAAATGGACCATTTGATTTTAGGCACCCCCCTCTTATTATGGTCCCCAGCCCAGAGAAAGTTCCTACACACCCTTTCCAATTTGGCTAACTCTTGATCCTTCGGTCTCCAACAAGAGATAAAGTATATGACTGAGGATAAGAGGAATGTGTTGATCACCATGGCCCGGCCAGCAAGATTAATTTGCATACCCCTCCAATAGTTGAGTTTGTTGTTAAGCCTGGCGAGGACCCAATCCCACCTTTGTTCAAGAGTAACCCCGAAGCCCATGGGGATACCAAGGATGCGAGCGAACTGACCCGATTGAATGAGTTGGCAACCCTGGTCAGAAAGCAGATTGGGTTGAGTCCCTTTGATAGCCCTGAACACAGTCTTGGAGTGGTTAATTCTGGATCCAGAGGCCTCACAAAAGGTGTCGAGGCACCACCAAAATGATTCCAAGCTGTTAACGTTGTTGTGAACAAAGGCATTTGTGTCGTCTGCAAATAGCCTCATGGTCATTTGCCCAGCGTTATGTGGCAGCATGATGCCTCTTATGCGACCAAGCTCCATCTGTCGCGCTACCAGTCGGCTAAGTCCTTCTGTGGCGATGGCAAAGAGCAACGGGGCCAACGGGCAGCCTTGTCTGATTGATCGTTTCAGTTTGATTGCTTTTGTGAGTTGCCCATTGACATTGACTTTGGTCGAAGCATTTCCAAGGAGAGTAGAGACCAGCTTGAGGAATCTCTGACTACACCCAAGGTCTTTTAGCGACTGTAATATATAGTCCCATTCCAATCTGTCATAGGTTTTGTCAAAGTCAATCTTGAGGAAGACAATGTCCTGATTAGATTCTTCTGTGAAGTGACTTCAAGCCTTCCCAGATTGCTTAAACTATCTTTTTCTTAAGAATTGCTTAAACTATCTTAACCGCTTCCTTCTCTATTATTATGTTCTCGAATAAGTCGTCCATTTTCTGTTTGTATGTGGCTTTAGTTTGAACCTTTACGTCTCTTAAAATCCTTTCGGTGTCCGTTTTAAGCGGACATTCTATGCTCAAACAAATCACTAATGTGGATTACAGTAAGTACAAATTTGTGCATATTTTTGCAATAAAAGATGTGCATATTTTTGTAAGTACAAATTTGGATGTGCATATTCTATTTCATGGAGGTGTAAAGGATTAAATAAACTAGAGATGTCTAATGAGTTGAAATCTATGGTCCACATTTTTTATGATAACATGTGATCCGTTTATCATTAAATCAATTCAAGGATTGAATGTTTTGCTTACATTTACAACCATTGATCAAAATCAATCCAAGGGCCGATAATGGTTGAAATGGTGGTTTTGATTTCCCATTCATTTTCCAAGCATATAAGACAAAAATTTCAATTTATTGCTTAAGAGAATAAGCTACCTAATGTTTTTGATGATGTGCCAAAAACCTGTTAGAGAAAATGTGAATAAGGTTTTTAATTGAATGAAAAAATATGTGGAACTTCAAGATGCAAAACTTTTCGTAATGGCTACGATGAGATACCCAATGCTCCGGACACGATATTTGAGTATGTGGGACTTGAAGAAGCTCCTCACCTACTAAATTGCCTACGTGATGTGTTCTTGAAAAAGGAATGCCATACTTTTTTTTTAATGGAGGTTCGGCTGAGGTCTACTCTCCCGAGCTTTAATTTTGAAATTGTAACTATACAAGGAAGGGCATAGTACCCATGGGACCCCCCTTATCCCACAAGAACAGGGATTTACATGGCTAGGTTAAACGACGGGCACTACTACCACGGGGCTGGACAAACGGTGGCACATCAGCCACACGCTTCCATCTTGAAAAAGGAATGGCATACTTCACAACTTGGAGCATCGGCTCATAAGTAATGGCTAAGTTCAAAAAAAAAGGTAAAAAGCAGATAGATCTTCTTAGAAAAAAATAGAAGCATCCATGAAAGAAAGAGAAAACGATCAATTAGCATACATCGATCATAAATATATGTGAAGACATTCTACCTTTTTTGGAAAAGATGTCACATCACTTGACAATAATACATTCTTAACATGTCACCTCAGATGAGAATAATGCATTCTTTGTTGAATTTAGCACATAATTTTTTTTTCTAAAGAAGTTCGACGTGAGGCTTAGTCTCTTCAAATTAGCTTGAATTAATTTGAAAGTACAAGTGAAGGCGGGCTTAATACCTATGAGATCCCGCATATTTCACAAAATTTACCCCACAAAGGGGAGATATGCATGTATCCACCCAAAGAACTCTACACATATATTTTCTTCTAGGCCAACAAGATGCTATAAATTTAATGCCTTCTCTTTATAATGTTTTCATAATGTTTTCTCTTCATAGTCAAACATCGCAAGATGCAAAACACAATAAAATTTAAATAATATGTGGACTTTATGATGCAAATGCTCATAAAAGCAATGATGTCAATAACACTACACGGTCAATCAACTTCTTTCTATTAAACAAATAAATTCATCGCAAAAGATCATAATTTTCTTAACAATAAGAGATAAGAAAAGTAAAGTGATAATCTTATTCATTGGTATAGAGAGAGATGTGTATAGAGAGAGATTTGTATGTAGTAGATGACAACACATACACATACATATATATATATATATATATATATATATATATATATATATATATATATATATATATATATCGGAGTCTGCAATTAAACCTCTCTTTTTCGTGTCAAGATGCATAAACAACTTTCTTATGGCACATGCAACATGCGCACATAGAGATACACACATACACATCTTCAAGCATGCATACATGCATATGGCACACACACACACTCCTTCCTCATGAAACAAAATAGCCAAAAATTCTCCTATATCACCAAAATAATTTCTTTTCTCGAGTGATTCGAGGCTATAGCAAACAATAGAGGGGCAAGTGGGCGACCTTGTCTTATAACTCCTTCCTCATGAAACAAAACAGCCAAAAAATCTCCTTTATCACCAAAATAATTTCTTTTCTCGAGTGATTCGAGGCTATATCAAACAATAGAGGGGCAAGTGGGCGACCTTGTCTTATGGACCTTTTTAGTCAAATAGGGCATATAGGTGACCAGACCATTAATATTAGTTCAAGCAGAGGCATTGCCAATGAGAGTGGAAATTATCATGATGAATCTTGGACCGAAACCCAAATCCTTAAGAGATAGTAAAATGAAATCTTTGTCCAATTGGTCATAGATTTTATCAAAATCAATCTTTAGAAACAACATGATTTTCATAGATTCTTTTAAAAATTCATGCTCTTCCCACATATCCACAATGGCTTCTAAGATGGACCTTCCCTTGATGAAACTTTTTTCATCTTCGTAGAGCCAATCTCAAAGATGGTTAATGATATGATTAGGTAGTGCCTTGGTGATAAGCTTGTACCCTACTTGAAGCATGGTGATCGAACTTCAATTTTCGATCCTATTCTTGTTGTCTTTCTTGTGAATTACTTTAATGCCATCTTCATTCAAGCGAAAGCCAACACTTCCAACCTATCCAACTAGTAGGGAGACATCCACAGCATAGCTCATGAGGATTGAACCTCGCCCCCATCCTGGAGGCAGTTGGCTTATCTATGCCACCAAATGCACTCGGATGTATGCTACCAACAAAACCATTAATATTGACATAGCTATTGTAGTGGATATGGAAATCTTTAATATGACTTTGAGAATGCTTTCTCTAATGCTTTGTCTAGAAGAGAAACCTTTGGGGGGCCTTTGGTGATTGTATTTTTGTAGTAGATGATGCCATCCAAAGCATTGATACCCATCATCTCAATAGTAGTAACTATTTTTATCATTATATAAACATCCCCCATCACATTTCGAGGAGTTATGTCAGAGAATTTTTTTGATTTCCTTCCACAGGATACTCTTCAAGGCCCAAATCAAAAACCCAAACCCAATATCAACAAGACTTGAGTCTTCTGTTAAGTCCGTGAGCCTATGAAAATGAACTAGTGTTTCAAGAGTGAGAGCATTTGACATTTTTCGGGTAGGTAAATGTTAACGAATGACAAGTATGTTAATGAATGACCAACATAATTCCATACATTTTTTCTATGAGAGCTATTCCTTCTTCTTTGTTTGTCATAATGTTATCCCATACCACTCATACCATGATTAATGACATGATTGTTTGGGTGAGATTGATGTGTCTTTCCACCTCCAATTCATGTTCAACCAAAAAGGGGTGACATGGACAATCTATCTCCCTTATTTTTTTTTTTTGAAATGGAGGTTCGGCCGAGGCCTGCTCCCCCGGACTTTAACTTTGAAATTGCAACTGTACAAGGAAGGGCATAGTACCCATGGGACCCCCCTTATCCCACAAGAACAGGGGTTTACAAGACTGGATTAAACGGCGGTCACAACTACCGTGGGGATGAACAAATGGTGGCCAACAACCACATACAACAACTTTCCAAGATTCATATGTCCCTTACATGTTGTTGTCAGGGGTTGAACCCTCACGCCCGCCTCAAGAGGTGAGAGGCCCAACCACTAAGATAGTGAACTGAGACTCTGGGACTTCTATCTCCCTTCTTTTTATTTCCCTCTATTCCTACATTAATGAATGCATATATAGGTTTTTTCTCGCAATCATATAAATATAAATATGATTCACTATTGTTCATATTACTTTATCACATAGTTGTTACTTTTGTTTATGTTATGGAGTGCTATACTGGCCATTTGTGTATTCATATGAATAGCATTGAACGTGACTCGTGCACACTTAAGTGTGAGAGTGAGAGAGAGATGCATTTCTAATATTTCTAGGATTTATAAAAATATTTTATTATTAAAAATGTTGTTTTACACATCTTCTTATCATCGCTATCCGGTTGATATACGAAGCTATTTGCCCACCAAAAAATACTTTTCTTTGTTGATGCACTACAACAAAAAAATCACTCGGGTTGTTTAAAGTGAGTCAACCGAAATTCTTTTATTTATTAGTAAAAGCTCTTTTTTTTTTTAAATGGAGGTTCAGCCGAAGCTTACTTCTCCGGGCTTAAACTTTGAAATTGCAACAGTACAAGGAAGGGCATAGTACCCATGGGATCCCTCTTATCTCACAAAAACAGGGGTTTACAAGAGTGGGTTGAACGGTGGTCACAACTACTGTAGGGTTAATCAAACGATGGCACATCAGCCATATGCTTCATCATTCCAGGTTATACATGTCTCTTACATGTGGCCGGCATGGATTGAACCCTCACCCTCATCTCAAGAGGCGAGAGGCCCAACCAGCTGCGTTAACGGCCTGGGACATTTATGTGAAAGACTTTTTTTTTTTTAATGGAGGTTCGGTCGAGGCCTACTCCCCCTGACTTTAACTTTGAAATTGCAACTGTACAAGGAAGGGCATAGTACCCATGGGACCCCCCTTATCCCACAAGAACAGGGGTTTACAAGACTGGGTTAAATGGCGGTCACAACTACCGTGGGGATGGACAAACGGTGGCACCTCAACCACATGCAACATCATTCCAAGATATACATGTCCCTTACATGTTGCTGCCAGAGATTGAACCCTCGCCCCCGCCTCAAGAGGCGAGAGGCCCAACCACTAGGCCAGCGAACTGGGACTGTGAAAGACTTTTTTTTTTTTAAATGGAGGTTCAACCGAAGCCTACTCCCCCGGACTTTAACTTTGAAATTGCAACTATACAAGTGAATGGGCATAGCACCCGTGGGACCCCCTGTATCCCACAAAGCAGGGGTTAGACAAGGTGATAACTGAAAGAGACATGGTTACAACTGGGTTTAACTGGCCTAAGCCATAACATGTCCAGCCCAGGACTTGAACCCTAGACCTCCGCCTCAAGAGGCCAAAGCCCAACCAACTGTCCTATGGGACTTGGACGACTGTGAAAGACTTTCTATATAGAGGCTTCATGGGCATTTATGTGAAGCCCAAGGTTGGAACTTGGGCGTCAAATTTAAGCCCTACATACACTCTCTTGTCTGTCTGTTACTCTCTCTCTCTCTCTCTCTTGTCTCTCTCTCTGCGTCACCACCAGAATAACTTCCCTTCTGAAGTGATTGCACAGTGCCCCCAATGATCTGGAATAGACGACGACCATCCCCAAAAACGCAAGGTCTTTTTGATTTCCCATCGTTATTCTTTCTCTTAAGATACGGAGAAGAATCGACAATAGCAGCGGCCAGCTATCCTGTACTCATATGCAACCAAAGATATTTAATGTCATAAGTGAACCATTGTCTCTTTGGAATGCCAAGGCCAAGATGCACCAAACATTTAATGTTGCACAAGTCATGCGTGAAGCATCAAGACTTCAATTGGGACAAACATTAAATGCACAATGGAACTCTATGTATCTTTGAAAGTCCCAGGCCATTGTCCGGGTGGCTAAGCCTCTCACCTCTTGAGGCGGGAGCGAGGGTTCAACCCTCGTTGACAGCATTTGTGAGGGACATGTTAACTTGGAATAATGTATCATGTGGTTGATGTGCCACTGCCTATTCTGACCCGTGGTAGTTGTGACCGATGTTTAAACCCTACTATGTAGACCCCTCTTCTTGTGGGATAAGGGGGGTCCCATGGGTACTATGCACTTCCTTGTACAATTGCAATTTCAAAGTTAAAGCTCGGGGGAGTAGGCTTCGATCAAACCTCCATTTAAAAAGAAAACATTACAAAGAAGGTTGCTAACCTATTTGTTCCCTTCATGGGGGCCCGCTTGCTTAAAACTTGTTACAAAACATTCCAAAGAAGGTTGATAACCCTTTCGTCTCCCTCTTGAGGGGCCCACTTTCTTTTAATCTTGTTTCTCTCAAGGAAAAACACTCTATGATGTCTAAATGGTGGGGGATTCTTACAATTGGCAATTCTTTCACCTAAAAGGAAAAGAGGTTTTTGATCGGCCATTCTTTAGGAGGGCTACTAAAGTTGGCAGTACACCTCTCTTTCCATATCTTCTAGAGGGTCTCACCTCTTATAGCAATCCACAATGTTGATGAACAACTGATCGCTTCACCCAATAGCCCTTGCTTCTAGTTGATTTGTCCCTGTAGCAAGATGATTTTCCCAAGGGCCCACCATATAGACATTGACTTGGGGCATGAGAAGAAGAGGTCTCCCAAGTCCTCATTGTCTCGATGGCATCTTTTACACCAAGGATGGGCTCCACAAATTTTGTTAGCTTTTTCTTTGGTCCAAATTCCTCGGTGGATGATTTGCCACATAAGAATCAAGTTTTTAACCTCAATGAGGGGATGCCAAACGGATTGGAACTTGAGATCCCACTTTAATCTGGACCAATACAGACACCATCTCCTATTAAGCATGATGTGTAAGTCCACATCCTTCTTGAATCTCGAGAATTTATCAAGATTGTTGTCATTGTGTCATCTAAGACCCTCAAGGTGAGGGGAGTCATGTCCAATAAGGAGGAAAGTCCTCGAGCCTCGCAAGCATTGAATTTGCTTCATAACAGGCACCATTCATCATAGTCCACTCTCGTAGCCACATCAATGTCCTCAAATATAATCCATTGGCATGTTTCTTGATTCCATAGGTGTTTCCACAAACAGAAACCTTTGGTTCAAATCTTCCTAGATTTTTTGAGGTTCCAAGGCTCAACACCTCTGATGCCCTTGATAGGGAACTACATCAAATCATTTTGTCTAATACCGGCTACCCATTTCCAATTTTCATTGATATTCACAAATGGCTTCACCTTGTTCCAACTCTTCCAAAGGAAGAAAACTAAGCTTGAGCCTTTGGGAGGCACCAATGAAAGCCATACCTTCCCAAAAATCAATGATAGCCTCGAGAATGGACATCCCCTTTATAAATCCTTTTTTAACCTCATTGATCATGTTTTGTAAGTGACAAACAATTTTCTTAGCAATAACTTTAGCAAGGATCTTGTATCCTGATTGTAACATTGTAATTGGTCATCAATTTTCAATCCTTTCTTTGTTTCCTTTTTTATGAATAAGCTTGATAACACCTTCATTGAGACATCCAGGCAGTGCACTAAAGGAAATAGCCTCTTGCCACACTAGACATAACAAAGTAGTCACCACATGCTTGAAGGTCTTGAAAAACTCATTAACGAGGCCGTCTAGCTGCGGAATTTTGTCATTAGGAAGTGAATCAATAACTTCAAGAATCGCATCATCCGAAATGGGAGCTTCAAGAAGAGGCTTCAAATTTTGTGGAATTCTTTTGGATTTTACTATAGAGATGGCTGCCATGCAATCACATATGTGAGGAGACGAGAGGCATGGAATGCCCCAAACGTTGGGTAAAGTGGTTGACAATCAACGAGCTATTTTCTTCATCCATCTTGCACTCAACTCCATTGATGTTCATCATGAAAGGCATCACTTCCTTGGATTGTTTCTTCATGAGGAGGCCACACATCTCTTTAGTAGGTTTGTTTGCCCTACCGGCCCACTAATCTTTTAAGCAAACCTGTAGATTCTTTCTTTGAATTTCTTCTGTTGGAATTTGGGGCCCTAGGATCTTCCAATACTAAAACCATTTGAGCATACACACTTAACTAAACAAGACCATAAGTGAGAGATAGAAAGCAATTTTGAGACAAGAGTAAGTAACGTAAGAAAATTTCTTACTCACTAATATAGATGGCCAAATTACAACATGGGAGTACCACTCAACCATATGATGGTGCACTCACTAAGTGGAAGAAGAGCCAAGAAGATGATGATGTACAAAATTCACATTATGTTGTTATAATTTAAGTATGCGTGAAGCGAATGAGCAATGAAGTGAACCTAACCTCTCAAGAAAGTGCAGCAAACCTGAAAATCAACAAACCCTAATTCTAAAATTAGGGTTTTAGAAACCCTAAAAACAAAAAATAAAGCAATTGCAAAAAATAGCAAAAAAAGTTGATCGTTAATCGAAAAGCTACCTATAGTTATTTCTTAATTTGAATCGTTAAAATTATATTTTCGCTAATTTAAAAACTTTGCTTTATTATTTGGTTGCCCAATTTCTGTGCTTTTGCCATCTTTGACTTATAACCTAGATTTTTTTGTGTTTTGTACTTCTAGAACCTCAGAAAATATGCATCCACCATTTTAGGGCAGAAATTAGGGTTTGAGTTTTCTCCTAACTCTGACCTTTGATGATAGAATAAAGCATATCATTAGATACCTCTCGTGAAGCTCTATCTATCTAGCCTAAAAAAGTTTTACCTATAATGTACAAAAAAATGGCTAAGTCCTAAATTGGATTTGCTGGAATGATATATACATTGATTTCCAACAATCCCTCCTTCAATGTCATACTGGTACAAGCTTCAGTAACCTGCACATCTTCTCATGACTATCTCTAGTCAATGCTTTGGTAAATATATCTGTAACATTTTCACTAAAAGGAACATAAACTTGCTCAATGTGCTTCTTTGCTATCTCTTCTCGAATATAGTGGTAGTGAACCTCTATATGTTTTCCCCTTGCATGATGCACTTGATTCTTTGCTATATTGTTGCAGAGCAAAGAGAGCACAAGGCAGAGAAAAAGAAGGACCCCAAAATTTTTCCGATTTGGACACCTTATTTTTGTATCATAATCATTTTGTAATATATTTTCTGATGTAAATGCACTAGAGGAGTCCTCTAGATGCATCCCCACAGAAGATGAGAAGCTTACCCATGTAAATTAGTAGAAAATTAATCTTTTAGTGAATAAAGTGCCGATCTCTTGTGTGAAAGGACCAATTTTAGGGCACATGTATATATGTCAATTTGTGACTCTTTGTAAAGACTTTTTGCCATTGTGAGAATCAAGAGCACAGAATTTCGAATTTGTGTCTTCTCCTCTCTGTATCTTCTTCTTTGTGAGCTTGTATGCATGTGTGTTGCTTGAAAAGAGTGTTAGGAAGTGTTGTCTATCCATGAAAGTGTTTGTTTGTTGTGGTTAAGGTGTGTGTGAAGTGTAGGAAGTGCTGAAGTGTAGGAAGGTCATTCCCGCAACTCAGTATTTTGCTCATAACTTGAAGTAGGAGCGTTAGAATTGAGTGCAAATTCTACCATTGGATGCGTCTTCTCGAGAGCTTCAAAACGCATATGCTATTCGCTATATTTGAAGTTTGGAGCTAAGAGAAAAGCTCTTTACTGTCGGCTACTGCACCAAGTATTGCGACACCATGACTGACAGTTGAAGCTTGTTTGGATTAGTCTTTGCCTTGTATGCACTCCTTGAGTAACTCATTTGCATTGATCGTCATTTGAATGCATGTCTTCATACACTCGGCTAAGTTTTGATACTCATCGGATTGATAATTAAAGCGTGAATCCCCACTATATGCACTTGAGGGGGATTGAGGTATAGTCTCTTTCTCCACAAGTCCCTAAGTTGGTTCTTAAGTACACACATTTTTTTGGCGCCGTTGTCCGGGAGTGTTGAATCAAACTGAGGCGTTCGTGTGATGGTAAGTAGCTTTTTGCATTGAAGTGAGTGGAGGAATGGTGATTTTCTCTTCTTTGGTAAGTCACACTCATCCGCACTTACTACTTCTCACTCTTGAAGTGTGTGTAGTGAGTTATTAATCTAGGGAAGTGAGTGGAATGAGTAGAGTAGGAGGAGTAAGGGAGTAGATTATTAGAGTAGCTTTCAATCCTTGTCTTGTCGTTCTTTTTTAGTGAGTAGGAATATTCAAAAGTATAAAAGTCCAAAATTGTCTTTTGTAAGTCACTTGTTTTCGAAACAAGTATCGTGGGAGCTCACAGTCAACTATCGCGATCTTAGAAGAAGGTGTTTGAGATGCACAGAGCTAGCGGAGGCGAGTAAATAGTTGAAGGCTAACATCTAAGGTGAGCACATTACTCTATCATCCATGTTAGCTAACAAAATCATGTAAATTAGCTAAATGATCTGCGGTAAGTATCGTGTTGGCCATACCGGGGTAGAGAAGAAGTATTTTTATGATTCAGGCTATGAGGGAGGGGTTGATGCACTCACAACACATGTGTATGCACTCAAAAACCAAAAACAACACTTGCAAAAATTGAAAAGTGTCAAGACTCCCGCGGTCGAGTATCGCGATACCTAAGTATCGTGATCTCCTGTGGTTGAGTATCGCGATACCTGACCTCGTTAAGTATCGAGTATCGTGTAATCCTTTTCACGATACCTGTCAAGTATCGGGTATCGTTGAATCAGGTCTGACGATGCATGCCAAGTATGGAGTATCATTGAGAAATTCTCACGATACTTGTTGGATATCGCATATCGTGTATCGTGAAATTCAGGTCGCGATACTCGTTGAGTATCATGTATCGTGAGTTTCGGATCGCGATACTTGCTGGATATCGTATATCGCGGAGACCATTTTCCCATTACCTGACGAGTATCGAGTATCATTTTGAATTGCCTCGCGATACTTGTTGTGCATCGAGTATCGTCATTTTCTCGGTGAATATCGTGTATCCTGTATCGCTAGATCTCTGATCGCGGTACCTATCAAGTATCGTGTATCACCAGATCTCTGATCGCGATACCTATCAAGTATCATGTATCGAGTTCCTCAAGTATCGAGTATCGTGTTTGGCACGCGATATTGGGAAAATATCGTGTATCGTGTATCTGGGTATGACAACAACCACCCCACCCTCAAAATGTTGTCCCAGTGAAAATAGCTCAACCTGAAGAAAACTTAGAGAGAGCAATAGTTCCAGCCACACCTTTGACTAGTAATGAACCATATGATTCATCCTATGACCATAGCCAAGGAAACTATCCCACTTATGAGAGCTCTATGATAGAATATGGACAAATGTACTAACCATATGCCTATGGCATGGAAGCGCAGGATAGTTCCTACGGATATGAGCAGGACTATGTGTCCTTGATGTACACAGCCCCCAGGGCAGCCATACCCCCCCGACCCATGAACAGACCGCCTGTACCAAGAGGACCATGTTATAGATGCGGAGGTGATCATTATATCAGAGAATGTACACTACCAAACCCACCACCACCACATCCAGTCTGGGAAGGATACTGTAGTGATTGTGGTAAAGAACACCTTTTAAGAGATTGCCCCAAGAACCCCAACAAAGTTAACTCTAACGTACAGATTAATCTGATAGAAGTAATAGAGTCATCAGGGAGTGACAAGGAGTACACTGTACCGTAGAAAGCAATAACTAGAGCCAAAGCTAGAGAAACCCTAGACAAAACTGAAAAAAATAATCAAGGTGACAGAGGAATGAATATACCTGAACCTCAAGTAGTTGAAGACTCGGAAGAGCCTGAGAAAAGTGTTACAAGAAAACGAACACAAAGATGGAAGAACCGTAGAGATAGGATAAAGGAAAAGAAACTACAACAAAAGAAGGAAAATGAAAAGAGTGAACAAAATCCAAAAGAGAAACAAGAAGAGGAAGAAGAAATTTGGAAAGGAAAGTCAAAAAAAGAAGAGGTAGGATCAGTTTTAGCAGATCCCATGCCTGAAGAATTAGCCATGTGGATTCAGGCGTACAAAGCACGAATAAGAGAAGGACCTGCCATTGAACAACATGAAAGAGAATATCCTAGAGGTGACCTAGAGAAAGAAAGGTTGGAGATATGCAAGAAGTTAATTGAAGTAGCTCAACAGACCTTAGAAAAACCTGTTGTTCAATTACCCAACTCGCGAATTCCCGAAAAAGAATTCCAAGAGTGTGTCATCCCTAAGGACCCCGAGAAACCCGAAGCAGGTATGACACATAATGGAAATTGTTGCAAGGATAAAAGGGAAGGATCCATTGTTCTCGAAGTAGAAGGGGAATGGCCTAGAGATTTATGGGCAAGAGTCCAAGAAGACCGATGGAAGAAGGTGGAAGGAATAGAACCACCTTTTGAGGAGTTGGAAGCAGAAGGTGAAATAGACTATTCAATACCTGAACAAAATTCAGAGGGGTTATTACAAATGGATCAAAGTGACAAGGATAATGACAGTATAAGGGTCTTGCCAAATTACATAGGAGAGTACGAACATAATTCGGAATTATATTGCATTCCCTCGATAAGGAAAAAAGAACCGTACCCTTCAATTAAAACATCAGATATCATACAACATCTTAAAAAGGTAAAAATCCCTTGTACTTTGACGTTGGAAGAACTGTTAAGGATCAAACCAGATTTGAAGGAGAAACTGACCAGCCAATTGAAGATCAAGGTGGAAGAAAAGGAGATGTCTGATGAAGTAAACACAGTAAAAATCCCAGTCGATAAGGTTGGAGATTTTAGTGAGGGAGATGAAGGAAACACATGCCTTCCAATTACCTATAGAGGTTACACTACTAAAGCCATCTTAGATTCTAGAGCTGGAGTAGGAATTGCTACTAGAGAAATCTCGGAGAAATGGGGAAAACCAGCTTTAAGACCAACACGCATGAAGATCCAAATGGCAGATGGACACACAGAACGACCCTTGGGATTATTGGAACGGGTAGTTTTTACCACTTGCAGAGTGGAATTCGAGCGCACCTTAGCGATATGTCAATTTGAAAGGCCTAGCAATTATGAAATGATACTTGGAAGACCATTCATGAGGCAGCTCAAGGTTATGCAAGATTGGGTAAAAGATGCAGTATACCTACAGCATGAAGGAACCACCACAAGAATAAATCTCCACACATATACATATCAAGATGTTCCTCCCTTACAATGGAATCAGATTCATAAGGAGGAAGATCATCAGTCAATTCATAGTGTAGGTTCAAGTGATCAATCGTGGATGAATGAAGACACTCATCTATGGATATGCCAAACTGCAAAAAAGGAAGAAGATAAGAGGAAAGGATGGTAGCACAGGCAAGGAGTTGCTAGATCTGTACAAGATCCAGCCTATATGCCTCAAATGTTCTTAGATGAAGAATTCAAACCTCATGGTTGGATGGAGATTTTAGCTACCCTAGATGTGTGTGTAAACAAAGAGGTGATAACCATGAATGAATGTATTGATGAGGAAGGATATGACGTTAGTCTATATGTGATAGTTCTTCAAGAGGCCGAAGAAGGGGAGGTAATTGAAAAAGAATGGAAAGAGGATTACGAGAGCATTGAAATGGAGCAAGACCATATGGAAACGGAAAATGAAACTCAAGAAGTAAGTGTCATAGCTAAGGAAATAAATCAAGAACCAACACAGGAAGAAGAGCTTGGATTAGATGGAGTAAAAAATGATGAAGACAATAAGTCTCAAGATCAATTTGAAGTACCCGCGCATTTTAAAAAATATGAAGTAGAAGAGAGGAAAATTGCTATTCAAATGGCAAGACGAGAAGCTCAGTCCGGAATAGCATATGACAACAAAGAACAGACCAAGAAAATAGTAGTAACCTTAGAAGAGGGAGAAGAACGATGTACTTTTATAGGATAGGATGTCTCTATGGAGGAAGAACAAGAGTTAATACGCCTCATAAGGGAATATAGGGATGTCTTTGCCTAGACATATAAGGATCTGGAAGGAGTAGATCCATCTATATGTGCTCATAGATTCCCTATGACATCTGAAGCTAAACCTTCCAAACAAAGACCATACACATATAACGATGTTTACTCAGCAAAGATTAAAGAAGAGATAGATAAACTGTTAGATGCTGGGTTCATTTACGAGATCAAACACATGGAATGGGTATCACCTTTGGTGATCGTACCGAAAAAGAATGCTAAGTTAAGAGTATGCATAAATCTGAAAAAAGTAAATGTTGCTACCATTAGATATAGTTACCCATTACCCATCACGGATCATCTTTTGGAAAGAGTGGCAGGGAAGGAAGTTTATAGTTTTTGGACGGCTTTTGAGGTTATAATCAGGTAGCTATTGCTCTTGAGGACCAGCATAAAACAGCCTTTGCAACTCAATGGGGAGTGTACGCCTTTAGGGTTATGCCTTTCGGCTTAACCAATGCCCCAACCACTTTCCAAAGATTGATGTGCCATGTATTCAAGGAGTTCCTGAGAAAGAGTATGGAGGTATACGTGGATGATTTATGCACTTATTCAGCCATACGATTAGAGCATATCCCTGAACTAGGAAAGATCTTTGCCAAATGTTGACAATATAGAGTATGCCTCAACCCAGAAAAATGTGTCTTCATGGTTCGACAAGGAAAGATATTAGGACATATTGTCTCTAAAAATGGTATTTCAACTGATGAAGACAAAATCAAAGTGATTCTGGATTTGCCAAGACCAAAGACTACTAAGGAAGTCCAAGTATTTATGGGACATTGCGGATACTACCGAAGATTTATACATATGTATGCCATAATTGCTAGACCTCTTTATGCATTATTGACTCAGTTTAACTCGACTGAAGAATGTGAAAATGGCTTTAACGAGTTAAAGAGTCGATTGAGTTCAGCCCCAATCCTTCAAGTACCCAATTGGAACAAGCCCTTTCACGTTCACGTAGATGCTTCCAAGTTTGCCATTGGTTGCATCCAAGCTCAACCCACAGATACAGGAAAGTTAGACCACCCTATAGCCTATGCCAGTAGACAATTAAACCAAGCGGAGCGCAATTATACCACAACCGAGAGAGAAGGCCTAGGAATGGTGTACGTAGTAAAGAAGTTTCGACACTACTTATTGGCTCAAGCCCTAATGTACTTAGTTAATAAGCCTTGTAATACGGGACGACTAGTATGATGGTTCCTATTGTTGATGGAATTTGATTTTGAAGTAGTAGTCAAGAAAGGAAATACCCACATTAGAGCAGATCACTTATCAAGAATGACACATGGAGAACCACCCATAGGAGTACCGGATGATCTGCTTGACACATACCTTTTCAACCTCAAAGTATGTCCCCAATGGGCAGAAAAGTTGATCCCAATACTCACGCATGGACCTAAAGATGGGATCACACAAAACCGAACCGAAGACCTATGGAAGACTAAAAACCTTCATATCATTGCTCGAAGTTTGTATCACCAAGACTCAAGTGGATTACTCGTGAGATGTGTAGAAGAAAAGGAACAAGAAATGTGGCTTCAAAACGCACATGTAAATCAATGGAAAACTCATTTAAGTGCAAACGGAACATGGCAAACATTGAGAAGACTAGGCATATATTGGCCAACCATGCAAAGGGATACATATAACTATGTATCAGCCTGCCCAACTTGTCAAGAACGGAATCCAGAAGAGAACTCTAACTTATGCTACTCCACCGTAGCACCAAGATGGAGCATGCCTCTGGTGAAGTTCTTAAAGACCCAGGAATACCCAGAAGCAACCACTCTAGCAAGGAAACATGCATTGATAGAGCAAAGCAAGGACTATGCTCTCATAGGAAAACAACTCTTTAAATGAGGAAGAGATAATCATTTACGAATGTGCATTCATGAAGATAATCATTTACGAATGTGCATTCATGAAGATGAGTATCTTGTTGTTTTAGAGATGGCACATACAGGAGCTGCAGGAGGACATTTTTCTGCAGATAAAACAGCAAAAATGATTCTCTTTGCTGGAATGCGGTGGCCAACTCTACACCAAGATGCAGCAACATATGTGCAAAGATGTGATATTTGTCAACAAACAAAATATCCAATTAAAAGGGATGAAATGCCACTAAAACCCATGATGAGTGCCAGAGCTTTCACAAAATGGGGAATAGACTTCATAGGACCTATTAGCCCCCCAGCTAAAGGATCCCACGCTGAGTATATAATTGTAGCCATTGACTATCTAACCAAATGGGTTGAAGCCAAAGCAACCAAGAAAAATGATGCAAGAACTACGGCCAAGTTTCTCTTCGAGAACGTTTTCACTAGATTTGGATTGCCGACAGAAATTGTGAGTGATAGAGGCACACACTTTGTGAATGAAGTTATAGAAGCCTTACTAAATGAATTCTTGGTAATTCATAAGAAATCAGCTCCTTATCACCCACAAGCCAATGGACAAGCCGAAAGTTCAAATAAAATCTTGTGCACAGTTCTCACCAAAATTGTGAACAATGGTAGATCAGATTGGGATAAATAATTACATCATGCTTTATGGGCATTCTGAGTAGCTTACAAGACCGCCATAGGAACTACTCCTTTTAACTTAGTGTATGGACAAAATGCTATTTTGCCAATTGATTTATTAATACCCACTCTCAGAGTTGCAACAACTTACGAGTGGACAGGACATGAACTCTAAGCTCAATTGGATCAAATAGAGAAATTACATGAAACAAGGTTACAAGCAATAGCAGGGATTTATGCTGCTTAAAGGCGACATAAGGCATACTTTGATGCTCATATTAAAGATAAAAATTTGAAGGAAGGAGATTTAGTTTTGGTTTATACTTTGAAACAACACGCAAAGAAACTGCAAAAAAGAGGATATGGCCCATTAATCATCAATCGCATATCCACCAGCGGAGCCATCAGCTTAGCAACTCTAAATGGAGAAATATTGCCCAATTATATCAGTGGATGTCGAGTAAAAAAATATTTAGAGCCATTGACTGAAGAAATGATGTCACGACTGATAACGGGTAAAAAATAGACGTCTAGAGGAAGAAAGAATATGAGAGGAATCCAGACAAGAAGCGCTACAGCGGATCAGGAAACGAAAAGAGTGGATGAGAGAGAGAGATGAGAGATATCGACTAGGAGAGGAACTCGTCCCAATGGCTAATTTTAGAGCCACTGAAAACCTAGGTCAGCAAAGGACGCAACCATATTTGAATTTGGGAGCCGAAAAAAAAGAATACCACTTAGTGGATGCTCTCATTCACACAGGAGCCGCTATAAGATGCATCAAATTTTCATTGACTAAAAAACTCAAGGAGGAATTACACCCATCTAAGGCACAGGTAATTGGAATAGGAGGAAATATCACCAAGTGTATAGGAGAGATTATCTTACCTCTACACTTAGGAAACAACACAATGGAACAAAAACTCTTAGTATGTCACGATCAAGACTTATTGGAAGAGCTCGTGTTAGGTCAAGACTGGATATACGAATATGAAGTAACTATTCAATTGGCCTTAGGATACATCTCGGCCAAGATAGGACATCGTGAAGTATTCAGCATGCTAGACGAACGACCAATCAAAACCGCAAGTATAGAACCAAAAATTCACTCAAATGAACACAATGATGAATGTATGTTCACTAGCACTATGGAAACCCCTTCATCGAGTACTTCATGTGAGGATACACAGAATTCTGCTTGCACACCATCTTCTAATCTAGCAAGTCACAAGAGTGTCATTCTATCTGAAAACAGCCTTAGCAAAGAACCAAGCACAAGAGAGACTAGTTCTCCGAATAAGCACAAGTCTGCACCTATTAGAATATGCCCCATTCCTTACACTAGACAGGCTTGGATAAGGAAGGATCAAGTGGCTGCATATCTTCAACAACAGAAACATTATCAACATCAGAATGACCCATCGAACACGCGAGTAGATCACTTTGAACACCGAGGTCCACAACGAATTGCTAGAATATGGATTCCAAAGAAAGTGGTAGCTGCTCAGCCGGCCCGAACACAAATATGGAGTCCCAAGTCATGTACTCAAATGACCATAATCAAAAAGGACAAACCAATCCTTAAAGAAAATCAGTATGGTCTAAAGGCAAAACAACCAAAGATGAATAGCTACAGGATAGAAAAGGAGTCTACATATGCTTCAAAAACTATTCCAAGATTCAAAAAGCAGATAAAGCAAACGTACAACATGAAAAGCACCACATTCTTCAGGAATGTTAGGAATACAACCAGCCCCAACCGTGTGAAGCAGCTTTGGATGCCGAAAGACAAAACAAGCTGTATACATCTACCAAATAATTCGAGTTGCACACATTTGGAGTTACCAGAATCCAAAGTATGCATAATAGGGCCACATTACAAGGCCGAGCATTCGACACCTTCTTTCTCTACTTCAGAATAGTGAAGCACATTTTCCCTCTTGGGAAATAGGAGAGCACTTGTACATAATCTAAAGAAAATTACTAAAAAAAAAATCAATAACCGCTTCGGCTATGAACTAACTTTTCTGTTTTTCTTTCGGACAAAAACATAAAAATATCTAAAAGTAGGAAAATCCCAGGTATTACCTTTGTCACACTCATGGGGAAGGGACGACACCATTCACGCGGAGCATTGCCAATCTTATGGAAGACAACTGAAGGAGGATTTTTGATACTATCTTGCCACTAATTCATACTCTATATTGAGTGCAGATGTCATCTACTAATTCTGAAGCTACGCAAGAGGAAGAGGTCTAGCTTCTTCCATTGGAATCAATAATAAAAGCAAGAGGCCATTGGTTTTTGGATGACCAACTGGTATCGGAACTCATTTTCATGGCGACCATCAAGATTATGGACAGGGATCACTACTTTCCTATCATGTCACAGGATTTCAAGACGATCATACAAGTATTACCATGTATGACAAATGTCTGGACTAGCTGGAATTGATGCATTCTTAAGACTTCCAATATATTTGCCAGATTTTTAGAGATGTACACAAGTAATGAGCACGCTTAAATCGGCATTGAACAAGATGTTAGTCCCAGAGGCAACAGTACTCGATAAAGTGGGCGCTTGGAAAACGATTCAATTTACTCACGAGCTAATTAACAGATCTTTCGGATGGAATCAAGAAGGACACACTAATGTCAAAGATGAATGCCATGATCCTAAAAAGCGATCCTTTTTGGAAATCAACAGAACTGATATTGAAGAGGCTGTTCGATTAGTGCATCATCACTTTTGTTTTCCAAGTATGCATAGATATACAACACCTCAAAAGATCGTGGTGCAACTGCTCTCACATGCTATGAGGCAAGTCGGAAATCACGTAAATATGACTCCATATGTCCAAGAACGCCTATTTGAAGCAAAGAAGAAGTGGAGTCAGAAAAAGTTCTTGAATCGAAGTTCCGCATTGACCTTACTCATTTATGAGCCTCTTGAAAGGAAGGATTGCTTACGCTTGATGCCAACCTCAACTGAGATGGCCAAATATGTAAAGTCAGCAACTGTTCCAAAGAAAAAGAAAACAGTCATCGTTGTTGAAGAAGTAGGAACCAGCTCAAAGACACCTATGAGAGGAACTAAGCGCCTTAGAGAGGAAGAAGCCCAGGTTACACCCCAATCAAAGAGGACACACACATTGCCAAAGATTCATGGGACCCAACAACCAATTACCAAGAGAGATCTCTATGTAGCCCTGGAAGAAACGCATCAGTATATGTGGGCGCAAGTAAATTTGAATATTCAAGGTCACCATTACAGACAGGCAAGCGAGAAAAAGAAACAGAAGGATAAAGAAACTCATCAAGTACCTTCTAGATACAAAGAAATAGGGTTGGAGGAATCAAGCTGTAATGAGGAATCAAGCCCTGAGAAGGACACCCTGGATACGGATATACAAACAGAAACACACAACGAGGATTGGATAGAGCTCAATCAAGTCGAAGTCACACCTGACAACCAACAGGCACAAGTAAAGAACATAGAAGAATCCAGTGGGATAGTGCACGTAATTCAATTGAATGAAACGTCAAGGGTCAGCATCAAAGAAGCTCCAATAACTAATACAGATGCAAAAACACCTATCAAAGAGGAAATACAAACTCCAGTGAACCAAGACTCATGCTTACTACAAAACAAAGAGCCAATTGTGATTGAAGTGCCTGATGATACACCTCAAGGTAAAATTGACCACATGGACGTTGAGCCAAGAATCCAACTTCATATTAGGCAACCCCATGATACTATGTTACACGTGACATAAGGGAAAGATGTGACTACAGGAGCAAAACCTAGTATCCCTACCACATGGTTAAATGTGGATGTTACTCAATTGAAACCGGTTGTCAAGCAAATGATCCAGACGGCCATGGATACACAACAACAAATGATGGATACAGATGAGGATTATGACATGGCCATGCGACAAAAGAAATAATTTCAAATCATGAGTGAACAACTGTCCGCACAACTCATCCAGGCCCAGAAAGAGATTACAGCCAAAGAAACGGAGTTACTCGAAGTAAAAACACAATGTGATACATTGATGCACCAGCATCATCAGCTACAGACACAACTGAGAGAATTACAAAGACAGCATGAAGCTAGTGAAGCAGACAAGGAGCGAATGAAAGCTAGAAGTAATCTTCTCGAAACACAACTAAAGGTGTACATGGAGGAAAACGACAATTTACGAAACAAAAATAAAGAATTGATGAATTCATTGTTATATGATCAACCTATCGAAAAACAAGAGACGACAGATACTGACCGGAAAGAATTAAAAGATCAGATTGAAAAGTATGCAGAACTGCTGAAACAAGAGCAAACCCTAAGAGAACAATGGGAACACAAATACATGAATGAAACTAAGGAGCTCACGAAACAGTTAAACATCACCAATGGAAAACTTGCTGTGAGTTATAGTGAAAACATGGATCAGGTAGCAGAAATTGGCAATGAACTGCTTGCAGCAAAAGAAGCACTCAGAGCAGCCATGCAAGAAAATAAAGAGAAGATTGAATGCATAGCACAATTAGAGACCAAAGTAGAAGCGAAAACACCAATCGGGACACCAGTAGAGCCAAGACAAGAAAATCCTACTGACGAGGTAGAGGTACGTCCTCTATCTCCCCCGATTTATACTTCTCCAATAAAAGATCAGATGGCCGAACCACATGATGATCATCCAATGCCATACACTACAGAAATAGGTCAGAAGGAACGGGCGCTATTGGTGTCCCGGTTGACAGAAAATTTTGAAAATGAAGTCATCAAAGTCATGAAAGAAGCAAGGAGTAAAGGCAAAGACTTGGAGACAATCATGAAGCCTTTCAACATTCCGTATGGACTATTGAAAGAGAAAACAAGACAATACATAAAGAAGATCACACAAAAAAACCCAGACGAACATCTGCAATTAAAAAATGACACGTTCAACTATACTCAAGAAGAATTTGAAGCAGCACAGCCTGTTTGGAGGAGAAAATTTTTGGAGAAACATCCTACATTACGGGTGCACTGGCAAGCAGCACCATACTTATTACAGGTAAATCCATCTTTTTGTCCAACACCGCGTAGAAGAGAAGCAAGAGAATTTTTGGAAATACAAAAGAATGGTGCTATCAATAAACAGTGGCTGAACTATCCATTACTTCCAAGTCCACCACATAACTACCTACCTATGGAGGATTACAAGATCAGAACCATTGAATATTGGCTGCAGAATTATGCAACAGTACCCGATTTAACTATCAAGATGACCAATAAAATACTCAGTATGATACTTACAGTGTTAAAGGTCTTCAAGCACGTGGCATATACATTTTTGAACTTCATTGGCATTAACCAAGGAACAGATATTCTTGTTTTTGACTTGTTTTTTATGCCTAGCCGACCAACAATAATGGCATATTATTCTAGGTTGATGTTTTTTCTGAGTACCTATATGCAAACATTCGAAGAAGCGTTTTTCACAGGGTTTTTTGAAATTGATTCAGAAATCTTCTTAAAGATGTCATCTAACTTGAATGCCAGATTAGTGGCATATGAGCTAAGATTCTTCGCCAATCATAGACAACCACCACATGACGGTGTGAAAGCCGAACAGTGGAAGCAGCTAATGATACGTGAAGCCAATCTGCTTAACGAGACATAACAGAAAGTGTATAGAACATACTCTTGTCGACTTTCAAAGCCTATCGGGGACGACAGAGTTCAGAAGGGGGGCAGTGTTGAGGGAGAATCAAGCAAAAAGAAGAAAAGAAGAAGACAAAGAAAGAAGCTTCATTAAAAAGATCATATCTGAAGAAACATCTCTGCAAGAAGGCTCGGAGGGGCACAACACCCATCTCTGCACAGAGCCCCGCAGGGGCACATATCAAGGAAAAAGCACGTAGGTGGAAGAAGGAACCAAGGCCGGGAAAGTATCCAGGAAGTGCGAGAAGATAATTGGCAGGTACTAATCCTTCCGCTGACAACATGCGATGAAAAGAAAGTAAACAGGCTCAAAGCAATACAATAGGGTCAGATGTGTGCAACCAGGACAAATCAGAGGACCAAAAGCTAGAAAGAGGTCACTGGTGGCGTGCGTGGCAACCCAATTGAAGCAACCCAGATATGTGATATAAGGAATACCAAGGGGCAAACAGAAGCAAAGGACATACCTCGGATAAGATAACCAATTGTCTGACAGTCCTTATTGCCGCTTTGACCGCTGGGTGCATGTATTCAGACCTCTTAAACAAGCTGAAGACAAGAAGTAAAGCCTGTCAAGGGACGATAGAGACAAAGAGGGGGAGAGTGTTGCAGAGCAAAGAGAGCACAAGGTAGAGACAAAGAAGGACCCCAAAATTTTTCCGATTTGGACACCTTATTTTTGTATCATAATCATTTTGTAATATATTTTCCGATGTAAATGAACTAGAGGAGTCCTCTAGATGCATCCCCACAGAAGATTAGAAGCTTACCCATGTAACTTAGTAGGAAATTAATCTTTTAGTGAATAAAGTGCCGGTCTCTTGTGTTGAAGGACCATTTTTAGGGCACATGTATATAAGTCAATTTGTGACTCTTTGTAAAGACTTTTTGCCATTGTGAGAATCAAGAGCACAGAAATTCGAATTTGTGTCTTCTCCTCTCTGTATCTTCTTCTTTGTGAGCTTGTATGCATGTGTGTTGCTTGAAAAGAGTGTTAGGAAGTGTTGTCTATCCATGAAAGTGTTTGTTTGTTGTGGTTAAGGTGTGTGTGAAGTGTAGGAAGTGCTGAAGTGTAGGAAGGTCATTCCCACGACTCAGTATTTTGCTCATAACTTGAAGTAGAAGATTCAGAATTGAGTGAAAATTCCACCATTGGATGCGTCTTCTCGAGATCTTTGAAATGCATATGCTATTCAATATATTTAAGGTTTGGAGTTGAGAGAAAAGCTCAATTTACTGTCGGCTGCAACACCAAGTATTGCGACACCATGACTGACAGTTGAAGCTTGTTTGGATTAGTCTTTGCCTTGTATGCACTCCTTGAGTAACTCATTTGCATTGATTGTCATTTGAATGCATGTCTTCATACACTCGGCTAGGTTTTGATACTCATCGGATTGATAATTAAAGTGTGAATCCCCACTATATGCACTTGAGGGGGATTGAGGTATAGTCTCTTTCTCCACAAGTCTCTAGGTTGGTTCTTAGGTACACATATAGCTATTGCACTCTGGCTATCTGAAAATATCTAAATGGGTTCATGTACTCTTACATCTAGATAACTGAAAACCTTCTGCAACCAAACTGACTCCAAAGTAGCTATAAATGCTGCACGATATTCAACTTCATATGATGAAGTTGCAATAGTGGGTTGTCTCTTTGAAAGCCATGAGATACGACAATCTCCAAGATAAAGAAAAAATCCACTAGTACTTCTAGTGTCTCTATCTCGTGCCCAATCAGAATCTAAAAATCCTTTTAGTAAAAAATGTGTAGATTTTGAGAATACCATAGCATAATTTGAAGTTCCCTTCAAATATCTAAAGCTCCGCTTTACTGCTTTCCAATGTAACGTTGTCCGATTTTGCATGAACCTTGATACTTGAGAAACTACAAACTATATATTTGGATGTGTATTACAAAGATATATCAAGCACCCAACTACTTGAAAATATAAAGTAGCATCAAATGACTCTTCATCTGCTACTATCTGGGAAGATGTGTTCTGATCCATAGGTGTTTGCATAGGTTTAGAATCATTCATCTAAAACCTTTCTAATAGTTTCTCAATGTACTTCTGATGTGTCATATAGATACACTCATCATTAAATAGAAACTGAATCCCAAGATAATAATGCAAAATTCCTAAATCATTTACATGAAATGTCTGCTTCAACTGTTCTTTGAACATCTACAAATCTTCATCTCTAGGACCTATGACTATAATATCATCCACATAAATGACTGCTATAGTCATCAAACCTGTTTCAGCTTTGACATAAAGAGTTGGAGCTGCATCTAAGTTATGAAAACCAATGGATAAAAGATATGTGTGTATCTTTTTATGATGGAGAGTGTTAATATCCAAAAGAACAAGTTATCCTTGAAGTTAGAGCACCTCTATATCAAGAATTACTTAAACCTTCACCAATTTGGAGGATCAATGCTCAATTACTAAAATCTTAAACAAACTGTGAAGAAGATGACTACACAAAAAGTCTGTTGCACATAACTCACTCATTGACTTATCAAATGTGTAAAGGTTTTGATAAAACTTTGCACAAGGTGTTTCCTATAGTTTTTGCACCTCATCTAGGTTAAATCATTCCAAAAGACATAGTAGATTTTGAGAAATGATCTCAAAAAGTCACCTATGTCTAAAACTGTAGTTCTTTACAGTCAATTTTGACACCTGTAACTTCTAGAGCTTGGTTCTCCCAAACTAGAACCCATTTAAGACAATGCTTTTAGCCATAGATGGATTACCTTTCAACTTAAATTTTGACACCTCATTTGTGCAAAACTTTACACTGTGCACTGAGAACTGATCAGTTCTTTGACCATCAAGATTGCACCTATTTCAGAAGACACTCAACACTTTCTCACATATGAATGTTCATACACATAATTCTCATAGCCTATTTACAATTAGGCTCTCAAAATTTAACCATAGACTCATTAAATATGGAATTAGACACCTACAAAAGGATTCTTGAAATGATCAAGCACAGAAGGAGAATACACAGAAATATCAAGTGCAACTTTTATTCATTACTGAAAAGTTTTACATCTGGATGAGAGAGCTATCTTACTCACTTCACACGTGTCTAATGACTTCTGATTCTCCTCAATTCTTTTTCTCTCAGACTCTCTCATATTTGCCCCTACATTTTTACTTGTATATATAGGCAGAGATGTACAAGCTCATAACCATACAAAAGTATAAGTGAGCTAACTCTAAATTAATGTACATATGTATACACATCTTCATCCTCTGAACATGTACTTTCTTCATGCTTCATAACTTGATCTTTTCTTCAATCCTTGACTTCAAAACTTCAATTGTTGATTGCCTTGCACCAACAACTCCCCTTCAATCATCAATTGAGGTTTTCTCTATCTTCTTTATACGTGCCATGTCTTTGAATCTCTGTAGCTTTGGTCCATCCAAGCTTTTGGTTAGCATATCAGCTATCTGATCTTTTGTTGAAGTATGTATGACTTCAATCTCCTTATCCATGACTTTCTCTCTTAGAAAATGATACTGATTCTCCATGTGTTTATTCCTGGCATGAAAAACAGGATTAGCAGCTAAATACAATGAACTCATGTTATCTCCATGAATAGTGGGTGTACTCTGAATGATGTCAAAACTCTTCATAAGAGTCTTAAGCCATATCACTTCCTTTGCAGCTTCAACCATACCCTTGTACTCAGCCTGTGTAGATGATAAAGCAATTGTGTGTTGCTTCTTTGAACACCAAGAAATTAACTTATCTCCCACATAACACAAGTATCCATAAGTTGATCTCCTATCATTAAGATTACCTGCCCAATTTGTATCATTGTAAATCTTGATGTTTGTATCTAATGTAAAACCATAATACAAACCTTCTTTCAGTGTACCCTTAATGTATCTCAACACCCTTTGTCCTGCAACCCAATGTTCTTTCCTAGGACAATGCATGAATTGAGACAACACTCCTACTGCATATGACAAGTCAGGCCTAGTTAATGTAGCATAGATCAGACTATCAACCAAACTTTGATATAGCTTCATGTCCTTGAATTCTTCTCCTCCATATCTGCTCAATTTGTGATTCACTTCCATTGGAGTAGGTGCTACCCTGCAATCTTCCATTTTAAACTTGATCAATAAGTTTTTCAAATACCTTTCTTGAGTTACATACACTCCATGTTGAGTGTATGAGATCTCCATTCCCAAGAAATATGACAAGTCTCCCAAGTCACTAATCTTGAACTCTTTCTCCATTTGCTCCATTAGGCTTTGAATGCCTTTCTCATCTGTACCTCTAAGAATTATATCATCAACATATATGCACATGTAAATGAACCCATCATCACTTGCTTTGACAAGCAAGCTACTATCTGCTTTAGATACTTGAAAACCAAGTTCCTTCAAGAACTTCACAAGTCTATAATTCCATGCCCTTGGGGCCTGCTTCAAACCATACAAAGCTCTCTTGAGCTTACATACATGATTTGGATAGCTTTCATCTCTGAATCCTTGTGGTAGAAAAGCATTCTTCACATCTAATTGACATAAGTTCCAACCTTTACATGCAGCAATGGCTATAAGTGTCCTGATGGTTGTCATCTTTGCCACAGGACTATAGGTCTCATCATAGTCTATACCATATGTCTGAGCAAACCCTTTCACAACAAGTCTAGCTTTATACCTAGACACACCTCCATCTGCATACCTCTTTGTCTTGTAGACCCATTTACATCCAATGATCTTTTTACTATTTGGTTTAGGAACCAAATCCCATGTCTCATTTTCCATCAATGCATCATACTCTTACTACATAGCTTTCTCCCAATTTTCCTTATCTTTTGCCTCTTCATATGTAGAAGGATCTTCATCTTCCTTTACCATATAAGCATAATCTTTAGTAGCCAAAAAAGAAGTGTCATAGCTATACCTTGTAGGTTGCCATTTGTTTCTTGATGACCTTCTGAGTTCTCCACTTCTTGATGTCTCTAGTTCATCACATTCTGGATCAAACCTTGGCACTTCTTCAACTTCAACCTGTACTTCATTATTCTCTTCTTCATCAAATATCTGAACCTTTGATTTACCTTTCTTTTGATTCACAACTGCTGCATCACCTGCATGAATATTGATTGTACTTGCATACCAAGTACCTTGCTCATCAAATGTAACATCCTTTGACACAAGGAATCGTTTTGTGGATGGCCTCCACAACCTATATCCCATCTGCTTATCATCATATCCAATGAACACATATTTTTCAGCTTTAGGTTCCAATTTGTGTCTCAATAGAGATGGCACATATGCATATGCCAAACATCCAAATACTTTGCAATGATCTAGAGTAGGTCTCTTACCCCACCATGCCTTATATGCTGTCATACCCTGCAAAGCTTTACATGGTAACCTATTGACCAAATATGTGACTGTATTTACAGCCTCAGCCCACAAATAATTGGGACAATTTTTCTCCTTCATCATGGATCTTGCAAACTCAACAAGAGTTCTATTCCTCCTTTCTACTACACCATTTTGTTGAGGAGAGTATCTGCAAGAAACCTCTCTTTTTATACCTGCATTCCACAAGTAGTCACTAAACTCATTAGAAAAATACTCTCCCCCTCCATCTGACCTTAGTCTCTTCAACTTTTGACCTGTAATTCTTTCTGCATACACATGATAATGCTTGAATGTATTGAATACTTCTGATTTATCTTTAATCACATAAATAGTGATCCACCTGGTATCATCATCAACATAAATTACATAATACCTTGAACCATTAATACTGAAATCCTTTGATGGTCCCCACACATGTGTGTACCAACGCAAGCTTCTCTAAATACATAAAACCATGCTTGGAATAAGATTGCTTATGAGCCTTACCTAATTGACATGCCTCACATCGGTATGTCATATGTTGACATGCAACATTAGGCAATCCAAGCACTGAACCATTGTTAACCATATCTTTAATACCTCTTTCATTAAAATGTCCAAGCCTTTTGTTCCAAAGATCTAACTCAAAGATCTTATGTCCTCCATAAGTGAACAAGGCATGACCAACATTACCTTGAATCTTCAATGTGAAAAGTCTTCCTTCTTTCTTTCTTGAAACAATTTGTTTGTACCCATTGCTAGGGTCTTCCACAAACACTCCTTCATTAGTGAACCTTACTTCATAACCTTTTTCAATCCTACACTTATTAGATTCTTTGGAATTGTAGGAACATACAAAACATTACTCAAGAGAGTACTTCCATCCTTGGCTTTCACTGATCCAATTGACTTCACATTGTGGTTTGTATTGTCACATGTTTGAACTACATCATTAGTTACCTTATTCTCCAAATCAGTCATCAAAGCTATGTTGCCACTCAGGTGATTGTTACACCCTGAGTCAATGTAGAAGACTCCTTGGTCTTCACTTTGCCTTTCACAAGTTGCATTCATTATCAATGTTGAATCTTCCTTCTGATCTGAAGTATAATTGTAGTAGGTATTATTGTATTATTGGCTTTGGAATCCTCTACTTACATTTCTTCCAAAATAGCCTCTACTAACTCTACCTCTGAAATTACCTCTTTGATTTCTGCCACCTCTTCCTCTTGAATTAAAGTTCTGATTATATCCACCATTATTCTAAGTATTATACCAACAATCATGAGCTAAGTGATTTGTCTTACCACAAATCCAGCAAGCTTTAACTCCATCTTTATTACTTCCGCCTCTTCCTCTACCTTTGCCACCTCCTCTTCCTCTTAGGAAGTTAGCTTGGCTAGTTGTACCTTCATCTTCATTTGTTGCTTCCCTTTGCTATTCTTCTTCTTATCCTTTGAATACATTGCTTGACATGCACTTTTATCACCTTCACCTTTGACATCCTGCCCAAAGGTTAGCATGTGTCCTAGCAACTGATTTAAATCAGGAGTAAAATGATCTAGTGATAATTCAGTAGACAAAATGAATGGCTTCCATTTGTCATCACCTCTCAAACCTGTGAGGATTTGCCTTACCAATTTATCCTCCTCAATATCTTCATCAAATGCTTCTAATGCATCTGCAATGTCCTTCATCCTTGTTACATAATCTGAAATAGATTGAGAGGCCTTCTTCTTGAATGTGGTAAACTTTGCCCACAAGGATGCCTTCCTTGAGTTTGTGGTGTTTTGGAAATGCTCCTCCAAAGCATTCCATATATCACTTGTACTTTCAAGACCTCTAATGTGAGGTATCAAGTAGTCATTAACTCCCATATAGATAATGCTTCTAGCTTGAGCATCTCTCTTCATCCAAGTCTTCAAATCTCATAATTCATCCCTACTTGGAACACTAGGATCTCTGAACTGAGGCTTTTCTTCTTCACCTGTGATATAACCTATCAGGTCTTTGCTCATAAGATGAGCTTCCATCCTCATTGACCATGTTGGATAGATCTCTCTATCCAGTTTCTCTATCTGAAGAGAATCTCCCATCCTTTATTCACCTGTGTATTAAATCCTTCAAGTTTTATGAGGAATAAGGTTACATTTGCTTCGAATGAAGTTCCTTTTGTCTTCCTTGATATCTTCTAACCTCCTTCTCAAGCTTTACTCTCAAGCTTTCACCTTTTGTATCTTCAAGTGTTGAATTCTTTATGACTGCAGCAGTCCGGATCCTCCTTTCTTCAATTTTGATACTTCCTGCTCTGATACCACTGACAGAGAGTGTTAATCTCCAAAAGAACACGTTATCCTTGACGTTACAGCACCTCTATATCAAGAATGACTTAAACCTTCACCAATTTGGAGGATGAATGCTCAATTACTAAAATCTTGAACAAACTGTGAAGAAGATGACTACACAGGAAGTCTGCTACACATAACTCACTCATTAACTTATCAAATGTGTAAAGTTTTTTACAAAAATTTGCACAAGGTGTTGTCTATAGTTTTCACACCTCCTCCAAGTTAAATCATTACAAAAGACTCAGTAGAGTTTGAGAAATGATCTCAACAAGTCACCTATGTCTAAACATGTAGTTCTTTACATTCGATTTTGACACCTACAACTTCTAAAGCTTGGTTCTCCCAAACTAGAACCCCTTTAAGGAAATTCTTTTAGCCATAGATGGCTTACCTTTCAACTTAAAGTTTGACTCCTCATTTGTGCAAAACCTTCCACTGTGCACTAAGAAGTGATCAGTTCTTTGACCATCGAGATTGCGCCTATTTCAGAAGACACTCAACACTTTCTCACATATGAATGTTCCTACACATAATTCTCACAGCCTGTTTATAATTAGGCTCTCAAACTTTAACCATAGACTCATTAGCTATGTAATAGACTCCTACAAAAGGATTTTTGAAATGATCAAGCACAGAAGGAGAATACAGAGAAATATCGGGTGCAACTTTTCTTTATTACTGAAAAGTTTTACATCTGGATGAGAGAGCTATCTTACTCACTTCACAAGTGTCTAATGACTTCTAATTATCCTCAATTCTTGTTCTCTCACACTCTCTCATATTTGCCCCAACATGTTTACTTGTATATATAGGCAAATATGTACAAGCTCATAACCATACAAAAGTATAAGTGAGCTAACTCTAAATTAATGTACATATGTATACACATCTTCATCCTCTGAACATGTACTTTCTTCATGCTTCATAGCTTGATCTTTTCTTCAATCCTTGACTTCAAAACTTCATCAAAACTTCAATTGTTGATTGCCTTGCACCAACATTTCATACCATGCAATAGGTGTCTATTTTAATCCATACAAAGCTTTTATAATCTTACACACTAAGTGTTCTTTACCTGTTTCTTCAAAACCTTTTGGCTGTTGAATATATACATCTTCATGTAAATCCCCATTTAGAAAAGCAGTATTTATGTCAAGTTGATATACATTATAACCAAAATGTGCTGCTAAAGCAAGTATTGACCTAATAACTGTCATCCTAGACGTATGAGCAAATGTCTCATCATAATCAATACCTTTTTGTTGTGCATATCCTTTGACAACTAATTTGGCCTTGTACCTGTCAATAGTGCCATCTGCTTTTCGTTTGATTTTGAAGATCCGTTTTACACCTATATCTTTCTTTCCCTCTGGTAACTCACATAGCTGCCAATTTTGATTCTTATGAATAGAATCAATCTCTTCTTGCATAGCTTTTCTCCAAATAGGAATGTTAAGTGCATCTTTAACACATGTAGGTTCATCTTCAATTGTTGTGAGTGCTAAAATATCATGAATCTTAAAGTCTTTAGCAAAACTTACATGATCTTTTTGTTGTTGTTGTCTAGTCTGACTCCTTGTTCTTCCTGTCAAAGTCTTTATACCACTATCTTTCCATGTCTGATATAACCAAGTAGTTGTATCCTTAAATAGTGGTGATACTCTTTCTGACTCTTCAGCTTCCACTATTTTTGGAATGTGTCCCTCTAAGGTACTCAAACTTTCTAGAACTCTAGTACTTTCTTCCATTTCTGGAACTAAAGTCTCACATGGAACTGACTCTCTAGAAGGTTGTGAAATTCCTCTTTCTTCAATACTAGGAATTTTACCTCCCTCTTGATATGGTTGAATATGTACACCCGAATTCCTTCTAAAAAATCCATAGTCATTTTCACTAATGAACTCTGGAATTTCTGCTTCTTTATCATAGATGTTATTTTTTGCAATGTATGCATTACGTGATAGGATAACTTCACCTGTCTTTGGAACATAAAACCTGTATCCTTTGCCCCAACAAGATATCCAATAAAAACAGCTTTCCTTGCCTTTACATCTAGTTTGTCACGATCCTTTTTCTTAATATGAACATAAGATAGTGATCCGAATACTCTGAAATAGCTCACATTAGGTTTTCTACCATAATAAGCTTGGTGTGATTACCTTTAAAGCTTTTGTAGAAGACCTGTTCAAAATGTGATTAGCTGTATGTACTGCATCAAACTAGAATTTTGGTGAAAGCTTCTTGGACACCATCATGCTCCGCATCATCTCAACAAGTACTCTATTCTTCCTTTCTGCAACACCATTTTGTTGAAGATTATAAGCAATAGTAAGGTGTCCAGTAATACCTTTTTCTTCAATAAATGTTTGGAACTCATTTGAAAAGTATTCTCCACCTCTATCACTTCTGCGAATCTCGATAGTTGTTTGACTTTCATTTTCAACCATAGCTACAAATTTCTTGAACATGGGAAAGACTTTTGACTTCAACTTAAGACCATAGATCCATGAACATCTTGTAAAATCATCAACATAAAGAACAAAATACCTAAAATCTTGAATAGAGTGTGCTCTCATAGGTCCATTCACATCTAAATGTATAATCTACAATTTCCTGGTAGCTATAATATGTCCATCCTTCTTGAAAGGTAGTTTATGCATCTTACCTTCAAGACATCCTTCACATATATATGAATCATCTTGTAGCTCGAATGAGGGTAAACTCTCAACCATACCTCTGTCTTTGATACTCTTGAGAGCTCCAACAAAATAATATATTGGCCGATCACATGCCACAAATCACGTGCCAAACAACACCTGTGCATGAGATTTTTGATGATTTCCTAGATGCCTCACTGTTTAAGGTTCACAGTTCTTCTAACTGGTATCAAGAAGTGCAACACCTCCAAACGAGAGTTATTTGTCCATCAGAGCTCACACATTTACAGAAAAGATTACTACAGATCAAGTGTAGAAGCTACAAACATATTGTAGGAATCCTATACAAGCAAGGACATAATGGGACACTCCTTTGATACTTATTTCCCCACGAGATTGTAGTAGTTCTTCAGGAAGTGCTTGGAGTTCGTTCTTAGTACCCTCTTGGTCACATTATGGCCCAAAAGATTCTCAACTTTGGTGGCCAATGATTTTTAAGGAGGCAAAAGACATGGAAAAAGGTGTGATGCCTATCAATGGTGTGGTCCTCGCCCTTCTGGGAGGCACCACAATCCCCTCACTCTTCCCTCAGGTTGGAAACCATTTGAGCATTGCAGAATTGAGTTTGTTGGGCCTATCTACCTTATGGAATGTCAAGGATAGGAAAATTATTTGTGTATTGCCACAAACTATGCGACTAAATGGGCTGAGGTTCAAGCCACCCAAGATTGTTCTACATCGATTGTAGCCCAATTTCTATTTGAATTCATTCTGACACCATTTAAGTACCACATTGAAATCAGCTTAGATCACAACACACACTTTGTAAATACTATCCTCTATGATATCTTCACCAAGTATAAAATACCACACATGAAGACTTGTGACTCCTATCCACATGCAAATGGATAGGGAAAGAGCACAAATAAAACACCAGTCCACTTCTTGAGGAAGGAATGTTACTTAAGCCCAAAAACTTTGGGAACCACCCATCTTGACACTTTCTGGGATTATCAAGCAGCACATAAATCAACAACAACATTCACCGTTTGAGCTTGTCTATGGGCTTGCCCCTCTCGCCCCTTTAGATTTCTTAACAAAATGCTCGTCACCCATGATGACATGATTTCTTAAGCCTCCCAATTAGTCGCTTTAGACAGGTTAGAAGAAATTTGTGATGAAACTCTCATTATGGTAGAAACTACCCGAGGCAATTGAAAGGCATGTCATGAAAGAATCATGTGGTCTTCTAAGGTTCACGTTGGTTCATTGGTACTCCTCTATAATCCGGTCAAACACATGCAACACAAAGGTAAAGTTTCTCCTTTATAGCAAGAACCACTAAAGTAATCACTTTACTTAGTCAAGGAGCAATTCATACTGATACACGGGAAGATGAACCCTTATCACTTGTGAATGCATGTAGGCTCAAACTGTATCACAGTTAGATGGATATCGACACCACCTTGTATACAACACATTTTGATTTGCCTTATTATTTTGTACAAGCAAGACACTTTGTATCCCTCTGCTTTCACTTTTGTCTTTGATCCCTAAACTTTTCTTTGTTCACTCCGAGGTGGGGCGATCTTTGGTGGTGGGCACTATACAACTTGTGAAGTGTTGCAGAATAAAGGCATTTGGAATTCAGAAAAAGGCTTTAATTTAGGGTTGAGTTCCAATGTTTTTGTAATCTGATGTCTTGTGATTTTTGTACCCATGATCCATCTCAATGACCAAGTGGTCCAAAGTCTCATGGTACCTTTCGGATTTCAGAAACTTAGCATTTTGTGCATCCTTGTTCTGGTGATCAAGCACACTTTGGTCATCCTCAATGGTCTGTTTCCTTGATGCCAATTATCCTTCTTCCCCCTACTTTCCATTTGATAGGATGAGCCCGATATTCTCACATCTTCTTCCATGCGAAAGGTTTGTCCATGCAGCAGCATGTTGTAACAATCATAGTACAACATGGAAGTGTTGGGAGATAAAACATGTATCGCCGATGAGGGAAATCTCCAAGCTATATAAAGAGGCCATGGAGAAAATTCTAATCACTATTAGGAGAACTATATATGAAGAAGAGAGATAGGAAAACATTAGAGAGATGAGTAGGCAAGTATCTTGTCATGCAAGGACTTAAGCTAGCAAAGTGCATAGAAGCTTGTATGTGCAAAAGAGAGCAATCACAGCATTAATAGGAACTCCTAGAGATATGTGAGTAGATGTACTGCTATAATTGGTGGCATAAGAGCAGCATTTAGGAATATACCATTGTGCAAAAGGAGAAGCTAGAAAGTATGGAAGTGGAATCCAGGAATAAGAAGTGGGTCAAGTCATGAAAGAGAGATCCAAGTGTTTTTCACTCATGAATGGAGGATGCTTAGAGAGAAGAAGGTGCAACCGATAGACCTTGGTGTGTAGAAAGCTTGAGAAAGAGGGCAACATTCCAAGCTAAGGTAAGTCTATTAGAAGAGTTGCTGAAGGAAGATGAAGCAAAGGCACCTAGACTGGGTATGAGCACACATTACCAGTGTGTCATTAGGGAACCACGTGATGTTTGAGAACCAAGGAGGTGGGTGATGCTATAAAGAATCTGCAAAAGGGTGATCAGGCATGTGCAATTGATAGCATCCTTTTTACCCCTTTTTCCCCGTGGAGTTTCAAGTTTGTATGTTGCAGGTTGAAGGCTTCCTACCAAAAGAACGTCCTACTACAAGGAGTGTCATTTCTGCCGCTTGGGTGCAGCTCCAAGATTCTTACAGAACTTTCTGGGAAAATTAGAAGTCTAGCATGGTCCAATGCCAAGGTGCTTTTGAAATCACGTTGTGAAATTATCCTTGTCTTTCCATTTAAGTCAAGTTTCATCCTTTGTCTCTTCTCTACAACTCTATGTGTAAAAGACATTTTTGAAGAAGCTAACAACAAGGAAATTTGAGTGTATTCCACCATTCTCTTCACTCTGTTATTGTACTCGAAGATTAAGCTATATTAGATTCAATTTTCTATCTCCTATCCATTTCTCTATATATATTTCGAAGGATTCTATTATTGTCTCCTTAATCCATAAAGAGATAGTGTATTCATTAGGCAATGATGGCCCAATGTAGTTAGTTTTTAATCTTATTCTCGACTTCAATGGCATAATCAGTTCTACTCTTCTTAGTTCCCTCTTGATCATAATCTAGTGACCCTTGACCAAGTACAGAAGAACCACGTGAAACAGTATTGATGCCATATAATTGCACTTGAGTTGTACATGTATAAATTTAAATAATCTAAACACAAGAATCATTAGGCATAATTATCCACTTTCAATTATTGATCATCTATTGGAGAGAGTATTAGGGAAAGAGGTGTAATGTCTGAGAAATATCTTTCATAATGTCGCCAATATAGAATCTCCTTAAACCCTAAAAAAATGGATGTTCATGGTTCGACAACGCAAAATTATGAGACATATTGCCTCCAAGAGTGGTTTTTATATAGATAAAGATATTATTAAATACATAGTGAATATGTGAAAGGCTAACATGCAAAGGAAGTCCAAACCTTAATGGTACATTGCGTTTATTATCTAGAATTTATTCATATGTATGTTGTCATTGCACATCCCTTGTATTCTTTGACCATTAAGTTTGAATGGCTAGAAGAATGTGAAAAAGATTTCAAGGAGCTTAGAAATAGACTCATCATTGCAGAAATATTAAAAATATCTTATTGGAATAAAATTTTTCATGTGCACATTGATGATTCTACCTATGTTCTAGGATTCATTCAAGCATAGTCTTTTGATGAAGGAAAAATGGATTTTTCAATTGCCTATGCTAGTAGACAGCTAAATAGTGAAGGACGTAATTACACAATTATTGATCAAGAAGGCCTTGAAATGGTGCATGTCCTAAAGATGCAAACCCTCAAAGACTCATATGAAGAGGTCTTTGAGCAAAAAAATTAATGAAATCAAGGGATAATATCTTTAAAAGCAACTACTTGCCAAGATTAAGGAAGTTACAAGATTCATAAAGGAACATAAAGAGATGATGTAAGGGTTTTAGTGGCAGATTGATTACACTTCCCAAAACTATGATGAGTAATTAGTGAGAAGTAGTCAAGTCTTAAAGAGGCATTCCAAAAAGAGAAAGAGCAATATGAAGAGCCACTCCACATAAAAAAGAAAGAATTTGATAAAAGAGAATAAGAGTTGCAAACACAATTACATGAAGCTCAAGAAAAGTGTGAAATAAATTACATGACCTAATGGACGAACCAAAAGGAATAATAAAGAGGATCACCTAGTTGATTGCATGTGCAGGAATCGCAAGACATAGAACTTAATTATAGAGATTAGATCGAGGAATTACAAGATCAACTAAGATCTTGAGAAGAGGAGTCCAATATAATTGAAGACTTTTTGGTGTCATGGCCATCATCTCATTAACCTATCAATCAAGAATTATCCGCCCAATAAGAAGAATAAGTCCACATAGAGAAAGAATAATAATCAGACTTTTAGTAGATGTAAGCAACATAAGAGATCAATCATTCAAAATTTGAAAATTTGGATGTGTGAGGTATGTAGAAAAAGTATGGATGAAGTCTATATTCATTCTGAGAAGGATGTATTGATAACTAAGATAGTGGCAACATTAGCTCCAACCAAGGCCATCAATTTTTTACATCTAGTTCTCACACCATCTCCAATCACAAAAGCAAAATTCAAAATGTACCTCTTTTGGAAAATTGGAAAGTCACCAAAATCCAACCTAATGTATAATATTGATGATTTCAGTGATAATCCCAACAAAAAATATGGTGATCTATAGAAGAAAGAAGTGGAATACAGAATTTCAAGGCCTTCAAAGAGCTTGAGTCGAAGCCTTGCAACAAATTGGGCTCATTTTGAGCTACAAAAGGTCTAAGAATTTCCCTGCAAGGCATTGAGTTTTTGAACCCCATTTGAAATGAAGGATCAAATTATTGAGTGTCTAAAATATCCCTAGTCCATCGAAAAACAAGTGTTTCTAAAAAGGGGCCATTGACTCATCCAAGAAATAGAAAAGAGAGTACATGAAGAAACATAATGGACTTTAGCACTACTATTATACCAAAATAGATATATACCAAAGTGTCCTTTTTGCATATATGAAAAAAAATCTAGCTTCATAATCAAATACAAATTTACAAAATCCTTCATTCCACTCAATATACCAAAGTTATGCATTAGAGAAAAATGGAAATTTTCAAATAAAAGAAAATTATGATTGAAATATAAGTAAAACCCTTGGTATTTTCACCATTTAGACTGTCCATTACTATAATAAAATCTAGGAGCTTTTCAAAGACCTAAAAAACAATCAAAATGGATGTTTATGGAGAGATATATGACTATGCAAACATAAGTACATCAACTAGTTTCTCATAACTATGTGAGGAGATGTAGGGTTACGTTCTTGGAACTAGAATCAAATAGGATGTAATTTGGAAATGAGACTTTAAACAGCTCTAGTATAACCTTTTCTTCACCAAAAAGAAACAAAAAACTTCAAATGCAACCAATGGAGCAAAGAGAAAAGGTTTTTTGAAGACATATCATTTCAACTTACTTTCCAACCAATTTCTACTATTTTTCATCTACCTTTGCATAGATAGTTCTTGATTTCATGAGTTGGCACAAAGCCATTTAATAATGAAACTTTGATCTCATAGTGCACTCCAATATCTTTCTAAATACCTAAAAATAACGAAAAATTGATATTAAGGGAGAAAGTTATGACCATGCAAACATAGAATCTATAAACTAGTTTGCCACAATTATGTGCAGAGATATAGGGTTACCTTTGTTTGAACAAGAATCAAATGGAATGGAATTTGGAATTTATACTTTGCAAACCTCAAGTGCACCCTTGTACCTACACAAAGGTAGTAGAATAATTGCATTTAACCAATGGATCAAAGAGAAAAGGATTTTTGAAGACAAGTCATTTAAACTTTTTTGCAAACAATTTCTACCATTTTCCATGTATCTTTCTAGAGATAGTGCTTCACCATTTCATAGAATAGCACCAAGTAGTTATGTATTTGAAAATGAAATTTTTTAGAACTTTAGGGAAACTCAAGAGCTTTATAAAGAACTTAAAAACACTCAAAATGTATATTTGGTGAACCAGGCAAAAATAGCGTATGTAAACTAGTTTCTTGTAACTATGCTCAAAGATATAAGGTTACCTTTATTGGAATTGGAATAAAATGGGATGGAATTTGGAAATTCTAGTTTCCATGCATCAAGTAGACCCTTGCAGCTAAAAAAAATAGACATTTAAAGGCTGATGTGTCACGTGTTTAAGGAGTTCTTGTGGAAGAACTTAGAAGTCTATGTTGATGACTTGTGCACTCATCGGAAAATTTCACAAACACATATCCCAAAGCTTAAATAGTTCTTTGAAAAATGTAGGGAATATCAAGTCTACTTGAACCTTGAAAAATGTGTTTTCATGGTCAGGCAAGGTAGGATTTAAGGACATAAAGTGTTAAAGAATGGGATCTCAATGCATGAAGATAAGGTTAGGATGATTACAGAGCTACCTAGACCAAAGAATTTCAAGGAAGTACAAGCTTTTATGGGACTTTGTGGATACTATAAATGTTTTATTCACATGTATGCTATAATTTCAAAGCCTATGTACAACCTTCTGACTAACTTTGGTGGAATGAAGAGTGGAAAAAGTCTTTCAACGAGCTTAAAAGACCATTGTGATTAGCATCAAATTTGAAAACACCATATTGGAATAAACCATTCCATGTTGAGGTGGATGGATCCAATTTTTCTATTGGATGTGTGCTAGCACAATCCATGGGTGAAGAAAACATCGATCTTCACATTGCTTATGCGAGTAGGCAGTTGAATGTAGTACAGAGAAACTACACCACTATGGAGAGAGAATGGTTAGGTATGATTTATGTCATTAAAAAAACTTAGAAATTATTTAATCTCAAATAAGTTTAAAGTTTTCATAGATTACCAGGATTTACTCTACCTTGTGAACAAATCTTACAACATAGGAAGGGTCATAAGATGGTTTCTCTTACTAATGGAATATGATTTTGAATTGGTTGTCAACAAAGGCAAGAATCACCTTAGGACGCATCACCTTTTGAGGCTTACTTTAGGAGAGTCACCACAAGGAGTATCAAATGAACTTTTTGATGCTTACATGTTCAAGTTGGAAGTATTACCTAATTGGGTTAGAACTATTGTGCCTATTCTTACTGTTGGACTCAAGAGCCCCATAGTGAGAGCAAATGATAAAGAGATTCTTAAATCTTAGAAATACCATATATTGGTAGGAAAAGGTCAGAACTTCATTTTTTCCAAAGACACCAGTGACCTAGGTACCTCAATCTGGACCATCTGACAAGCGTCTTAAAAAACTATGGAATCCATAAGATGCATGACATATCTGTTGGAGTTAGACATCTGCAGAAGCACGCAAATAGCACAAGGAAGAAGAAGAAGAAGCTTGGAGCACAACACACAATACTGAATGTATTACCAGTAGAATGTACAAAGATAAGTAGCCCGTTAGGGCAATAGGCATATATTCAAGTTGGGGGAAAAAACCTCCTAAAGAGGGAAAAAACTACCTTGATCTTCCTAGTGTGTTCACATACATCACTATCTAAATATATCAACAAATCCCCCTTGGGAGTGATGTAGGGAACAAGGAGCTTACACTCATGTATAAGAAGTGCCAAGCTATGTGGAATCAATCCAGAAAAGGAAGTAAGCCCAAAGCTCAGCAGAAAGCTTCAAACGTCTCCCTAGGCAGAGCCTTCGTGAATAGTTATGCAATGTTCTCCTGCATGGGAACATATGCCAAGCTAATCTCTCCAGCAGAGGACCTCTCCCTGACATAATGATAATGCACCTCAATGTGCTTAGCGCGAGCATGGAACATAGGGTTCCTCGCATCTACCAATGCACTCTGACTGTCACTAAAGATGGTGGTGATAGAAGACTGACCAACACCCAAATTAGCCATAAGGCGTGTGAGCCACACACACTCAACAGTCGCTGTGAAAGCTGCCCTATACTCAGCCTCACAACTGGAAGTGGCCACAGTAGGCTGCTTCTTGCTCAGCTAAGATATGCATGAGCCACCAAGCATGAAGCAAAAATCACTAATGGACACATGAGTGTCTTAAAAACCAGCCCAATCACTATCAGAAAAAGCATGCAAATCTGGCGGTAGTGATCCCCCCTTGGGATAAAACAATCCAAGGAGTCGGGTATCCCTCAAGTAGCAAAAGATGCGCTTAACCGTCTGGCAATGCTTGACACTTGGGCAATGCATAAACCTACTCATTTGTTAGACAGCAAACTGAATATATGGCCCAATAATGCATAAGTAAATCAAGCATCCAACAACTTGCTAATAGAGAACAACATCAAATGCATCTCTAACATCATGAAGACTCGATCTTAAACCTATCTCCATAGTAGTGGTAATAGGTTTAAATTCTTCAAGTCCAAAACGTTGCAATAATGTGTTAATATTTTTCATTTGACACAAAGCTATTCCGCCATCAACTTGCATAAAATGAATGCCCAAATAAAATCAGACATCACAAATGAGGCATGTAAATCAGCCTTAAAATTAGCAATATGCTTCTCATGAGGACTAATGAGCAGCATGTCATCAACATACACAACAATGATCAGAAGCACATCATTAGCAAGCTTAATAAGGTGCTTTCAGTTGGAGTGTTCTCAAAGCCATGTGCAATCAAATAGGCATGTATCTTTTCATACCAAGCATGTGGTGCTTGCTTTAAACCATATAATGCACTCTTTAACCTACACACCTAGTTTTCAAGCCCGTTTTGCACAAAGCCACGAGGTTGAAAAACATACACTTCTTCAGGCAAGTCACCATTCAGAAATGTTGTTTTAATGTCCAACTGATGTACATTCCAACCATGATGAGCTGCAAGTGCATAGATGCTATGAATAATGGTCATTCAACAAGTAGGTGCAAAGGTTTCATCAAAATCAATGCCTCTTTCCTGCACATAACCCTTTGCAACAAGCATAGCCTTATACCTATCAACTGTTCCATCAGGTTTATGCTTCACCTTGTATACCCATTTAGTGCCAATGGCCTTCTTTTCAGGAGGCAAGTCACATAAAGACCAGGTACCATTTTTCATCATAGCATCATATTCAGATTGCATTGCAGCCAACCAATGTTCAGAATTTTATGCTTCATCAAATGAAACAGGTTCAGTCTTATCACAAAGACTAGATGCAACCATAGCATAGCAATTTGATGCAAAAGAGGCACTATGAGAGCATAAACAAGTATGCTATGATAGAGGTGCATCTAATTTGCTATCAGGCAAAGTCAACACTAGCCATTTTGGCATAGTTTTTGCCTCCTCAATATTAGCTCTCTCATCAAACAAGTGCGTCATGCAAATCTACATTAGAAATGGAATGATCTGCATCATCACATGAAACCTACAATGGCTGAGAAGTTGCCTCATTAGGACCAACACTAGACTGTCCACTTGTAAAAAGAGGCAGCAAAGTATCATACATGTCTTTGGAGCTAGCGTATGTCTCCTTTGTATATGAAAGTAAAGGTTGAATAACAATTTCCACAAAAAAAATATCATGGCTAACTAAAATGCGTTTACTTTGTGGATGATACAGGCGATAGCCTTTGCTTTCAGAATTGTATCCAACAAAAATACATTTTACTACTTTATCATCTAATTTCCAGAGATGTTCTTCAAGCATTAATGCATATGCCAGACAACCAAAAACATGCAGATGAGCAACAGATGGCTTGCGACCATGCCAAGGCTCATATGGAGTGATAGACTGTAGTGCTTTAGTGGGACACATGTTAAGTACATATGCTCCACACATGACAGCCTCAAGCCAAAAACTATGTGGTAAAGCCTGACTCTTGGCCATACACCTTGCCATCTCCATGAGTGGGTTGTTCTTCTGTTCAACAACTCCATTCTGTTGAAGTGCATACAACATTGTACATTGATGTTTTATCCCACATTTAGCAAAAAATGCCTTAAAGTCAAAAGACATATATTCCCCTCCTCGATCAGAATGGAGGGTGCCCATTTTACATGTGGATAGGTTTTCAGCCAAAACAAAAAATTGTTTGAAGCAGATAGACACTTCACACTTTGCTATGAGTGGATATACCCATGCATGCTTGGAAAAATCATCAATGAAAGTTGCGAAGTAAAGATAGTTTCCAAAAGAAGGTGTCTGCATAGGACCACAGATATCACTATGTACAAGCTGCAATTTCAGAGTAGCCCAAATTGAACCATCTTTTGGAAAGGAGGAATGTTGCATTTTGCATGAAAACAGCCTTCACAAACATGTTTTCTGGGGGCCTCAAGTTTGGGCAAAGAGGACACCATTTCAGATTTCTATAGGCATAGCAAACTAGCAAAATTCAGATGACCAAAGCATGCATGCCAAAGCTTTGCATTTGACATAGCCAGAGAATTAGTAGTTCACATGCCAAATCATTCATAGATCCTTCATAGTCTATGAGCTTATACATCCCGCGACATAAAATGCGAGAAGCAATAATCATTTCGCCATTTGAGAGATCATGAGTTGTACACATGTCATCAACAAATTTCATAATCAAGCCAATCTTGGCTAATGTTGAAACTGATAATAGATTTTTCTTCATCCCTGGCACAAATAAAGCATCTGAAAATGTGAAAGAACTACCATCAGTAGTAGTCAGAACAATCTTACCAAATTCCATGACAGTATAAGAGGAGTTGTTAGCACATGTGATAGTATTCCCTGTAGGGGTAGGCTCAAGTGAAGTGAAGAAATTGCACTGCAAGGTAATATGCTTGGTTGCCCCACTATCAAAATACCAAACATCTAAGTCTACTACAAACATACATTGCTCATGAGAAGATGGGTCAAAATTGCAAACAGTAGTAAACACCCATTCTTCGTTCTGCACAAGATAAACAGACTTTGTTTTCAATGTAGAGGCCTCTCCAACAACCATTCCGGCCTCTTTCTTCTTTGCATCCTTAGCAGCCAGTTTTGGACATCTCTTAATGACATAATCATTTTCTTTACAGTATTTGCAGAACAATTTCTGCTTTTCTGATTTCTTCTCATCTTTGTCCTCCTTCTTTGAATGTGGAGCATTTGCAAATTTTTGCTTACTAGTAGAAGAGATCCATTTTCCTTTGCCCTTCTGACTAGCTAGGAAAGCTTGATCTACAACATGCATAATGGACCTGTTCTTCCTAGATTGATCTGCCTACAATAGAACATAAACTAACTCTTCAAATGAGAGGGCATTTGGATTGCCTTTCATCATCAAGTAAAGAGTAGAAGCAAAACTCTAATATGAGTCAGGAAGACCATTTAGAACGATCTGCACAAGTGAGCTATCTAGCATAACTTCATCAACACAAATCAAATGTTCCTTCAAATCCTTGATCTTTGTCCGAAAATTGTTCATAGAATCACCTTCATTCATATGCTCACTCTCCAACTGTTTTTGAAGGTAAGCAACATGAGCATCATTCGTAGCTTGGTACAATGTGGTAAGTGTATCCCAAGCATCCTTAGCTATTCTACAAGAGCGAATGTGAGGAATAATGGCACATTTGATAGAGAAGGCTATCAATGCATGTGCCTAAGCATCTTTGCCATCCCAACAAATCTGCTTTGTAGTAGGTGTAGTAGAAATTGTAGCATGAACTAGAATCTAAAGAATATCATCATCTTCAATGCCATCTGCATCAAATCAATACTTGTATTTACAGGTGTAATAGGACGTTTTTCAACACCCTACACAATGTTCCATTGTCCTTTTGCAACCAATACATGTCGCATCATATAAGCCAATAATGGGTAATCGGTACCGTCCAACTTATCCCCAATAGCCAACATTTGGAATACATCACTGCTTTCAACCATGACCACTCAGTAAAATACACTGATGTAGAAAAATGATTGTATCTAAAAAAGTTGAACATAACTACCCTGACAAGTTCCGCTAGACCTGTAGTAGACTTCGAGATTCTTATACTGGCGAACCAAAACCTGTATATATCTTTGGTACAAAAATACAAAATAGCCTGCAAAAGCAATACGATGGTGCATTTGGAGGTTGAAAGGAGCTTAGATCACAATTTTGGCACTACACAACAAAGCAGTTTTGATCTCCTAATCACCCTAAGTATGCTCACCAAATTTCGTGTGATTCAGAGATTGCAAGCAGAGAGGTGTTGACGATGCCCTAGATGAAGCAGTGACCTACTCGGATACCAATTATTGGAGTTAGATGTCTGTGGAAACACATGAACAACTCAAGGAAGAAGAAGAAGCTTGGAGCACAACACACAATACTAAATGTATTACCACTAGAATGTACAAAGATAAGTAGCTTGTTAGGGCAATAGGCATATACGCAAGGCGAGGGAAGAAACCTCCTAAAGAGGGGAAAAAGTGCCCCGATGGTCCTAGTGTGTTCACACATATCACTACCTAAATATATCAACAATATCAAGGCAAAGTAATCCATGGTGTGAAGAAAATCTGGGTACACAAGGGTGAGCACCCATTGATTCCTTGTTGGGACAACCATTGACTAAGAAGCAGTCAATGAAATCAATTTGACCAAAGGTGATACACCAAATATTTCATTCATAATGTTTACTCTCCATTTGGGTAGCAAAGCAATCAATGAAGGTTGAACCCAATCCTAGACAAATTTGGGTGCTTAAGGCTTGCTTACGAGCTCACATAGCTGCACATGAGCTCTTGGGAACCCAATCCCAACCCCTCTGAAACTCTGCAAGCTCTAGAACACAAAAACTCATGTAAAGTCATACCTAGCATAAATTGAAAAGGGGTACCTAAAAAGTCTCATGTCCAAGTGAAGTCATCACTCGAACCTTTACATGTATTCACAAGCAAAACTTGTAATCTTATAAGGGAAGTATGGAAATTCAATTCATGTAACAACCCCCTGAACCCACATTGTAATATCTCTCTACATTACTAGAGGCATTCAGAGCTTCTTTCATTTCCCAAGTATGCATCTAGGTTTCATACGAATTACACTAACTCTCACCCACATTAACCTCACATATAACACTTATTAACTCATCACCACCAGACGCAAAAATGTTCAAGCCTGTCACATTGGTATTGTAAAGGGAAATCAAGTTTTTTATAAAATACTAATGTGATTCTTCTTTTTCTACAAGATACACAAAACATTCACTACTTTAGTAATGATGGCTAAAGTAGGCACTAGTTTCCAAGCAAGCCCTAGTCACTAAATGATAGACATTGATACCTTGACCATCTCTGAATGACCAAAGGAAAGACCAAAAGCACTAGTACATCTACAAACCATTCCTATTCAAGAACCTCCTCTAGACCACACAACAAAAGTCGATCCTCATTCCCATTGGTTCAATGAGATGGCTGGACTTGTTTGGGGAAAGTATTAGTTCTTTACATGAGAATTCAAGAAGTTGTTGAATACTGAGGAACACCAATCTATATGGCATAAGGTAGGCTTGACAGAATACTTTAGCATGTGGATACCTAGACCTGATTTCATGTGATGTTATTACCTCATCAACATGCTACAACCTAAAAAGGACAAAAAGGTACCCAATACCTTTCCCATTCCATCTTTGAAACATGGCAATGAATTGAAAAAGTTTAAGCTTACCCTCAACTTAGTTTGGGAAGTCATTCACATAAAGGGCATGCGAATTCCTATAGAGAAGGAGATGATAGTGCCATACAACATGAAGAATACAAACCTTACTATTGAGCCCATAAAAGTCATATTGGTCAAAGTCAATCATAGTCAAAATCAAATTTGTCAAATTCAAAGTAGTCAAAGTCAACATGGGTGAAGTCAAAGTGTTCAAAGTGCAGGTGTCAATGTGTACAGGTAGTGCACCATTAATTGTTCACAAAGGGTAAAATAGCAGAAAGTTGGTTGTAGGTTGTAGAGGTAATTCTATAATTTTCCTAAGGTTCAAAGTGTTTTTAAAGTGTTTTGGAAGGTTCAGGTGAACCCTCTCTTAGGTGCACATGTGAAGAAGTAAAAAGGAAAAATATGAAGGTATGTGAAGCGGCAGCGTACGCAGAAGTGAAAGTATGGCCTCCCAATTAAAAATTTTGTTTTAGCCTAAAGTCACCACAGGACAAAACAGGGATTCGTTGGCTGCCCACTTTTGGAGACAATCTTGGGACATCAAAGTGAGCACCAAGATACTCTTGCAGTTAGGAGCATATGTGAATCCACACTAAAATGAAGGCAAGGACTATTCTTGGACTAAGCAAGGTGAGCATAGTCTAAGCTAGGCAAGGGAGAGAAGTGCAAGCGACACACAGCATGCGACGCACAGAAGCGAAGTGCAAGGTGTGCATGAAGAGTGACTAAGGAAGTGTGCAGAGAAGGGCTAAGCTAGTCACCCCAAGGATCCCAAGGTCCCATTGAAGCTGTGCGCGTGCCAACAAAAGGTGTCCAACCCTCCTCCTTATTGGTAGCTTGGTGCAAGGAGAAGGGTTAGCAGATAAATGGTTCAGCAAATTTGCTGAGAACCATTTCACCACTTGGGACTTAATGAAAGATGCATTCAAAAATAAATTCTAGCATGGAAATACTACAGAGATCATCATAGAGGAATTAGAAAACTTGAGACTGGGTCCAGGTGAGAAGTTTCCAGAGTTTGTAACTAGGACCAAGGCACTAATGGTTAAGAATCTAGATCCTCCACATGATTTTCTTATTAAGAAATGGTTAGCTAAGCCACTCCCAGTGACCACACAATGTAAAATCAAGGAATTAGTGTTGCCAACAACCTCCATAGAGGAGTTCATCAACACAACTACACGACTGGAACAGATAAGGCAAGAATATGGATCAATTTCTTCTCAACTACCCTACTCTATAGAAATGGAGGATCCAGTAATCCAGCTAAGGAACGAGTTGGAGGGCTTAAAAAGGAATAAGCCCCACAAAGAGGAGGAGAATGTTGTTACTCAGTTGAGGAGGGAAATTGAGGCATTGAAGCTACAAAAGGAAGAGGAAGCCCAAGCAGAAGAGCTAGCTCAGCTTCAACAGGAGTTGTAGGAGCTCAAAGGGGGTGGCATTAAAAGTGGGCTATAGTGTACCATGTGCAACAATCAAGGTCATATAGTAAGTGAATGTCCTCTGTTAAGTGTAACTTGCCAACTATGCAGGAAAGCTGTTCATGAGGCCTAGGAATGTCAATCAAGAGGAATGCCTGCAACAACATATTGGACACAAGGAGGAGCCCTACCACCAGCAAATGTGATGGCGGCTGCACCGAATCAAGGTAACAATTACAACCATAGACATAGGGATAACTTTGGAAATGGGCCAAGGAGGCCAATTATTTGTTTCAGATGTGGAGAGTGTGGGCATTATCAAAGTAGATGCACTCTACCAAAAAATGCCCCTCCTTGTAGGAACTGCCCAGAGGCTAGAGACCACTATACTAATTGTTTTCCTAAGAACCAAGCATCTTCATCTGGACCCCACATTCAAATGATTTCTGTGTGCAAAGAAGAAATGGTAGATCAAGCCAGGGTGCCATCACCATCTACCAGGGTGGTGCAGTTAGAAGAAATTGAATCTTTTACAATGCAAACAAGAAGCAAGGGGCAGGATCAAGTGGAAATAGGTCAAGAATCAATTATTAATGGATTGAACAAAGACAAAGATGCATCTAAAGACAAAGCCACCACATGTGCAGATACAAGGCAAAAAGAAAATTTCATAGGTACTAGTGATACCATTGGACATGCATTCAACAGGGCTCATGACGAGTTTGATAAGTCAATTGGAGCCCATGCTCTTAAGGAATCAGAAGCTTCCAGACTACTCAAGTCCATGAAAAAGAAAGTCAGTATTTTTTATTTAATAAAGATGGTTGGGAAGTTCAGGTCAGAACTCTTGCAGATAATTGATGAAATGTCCACAACAAGTTTAGAGGCAAAGGCTGCTATTATGCATAAAGATAAAGGTGTAGGGGAAGCACTCCTCACAGATTATAAGAGCCCTTGGCTAACAGTCTCTATCAAAGGTCATGAGTTTCAACGAGTTGTTGTGGATGGTGGTTCTGGCATTAACTTGATGCCTCAATATACCATGAAAAAGATTGGACTACACCCTTCAAAACCTACAAACTTCACTATAACAATGGTAGGCCAAAGCATAGTAAAGCCTATGGGAGTGGTCCCTAGAGTCCTAGTCAAGATACAAGGTACCATCTTTAACTTGGAGTTTGTTGTTTTAAGGTTGCCACATGTAGAAGGAAGTTTCCCCCTGTTAATTGGGAGACCTTGGTTAAGGCATGCCAATGTGCTGCATGACTGGGGTAAGGACACAATGTGGGTGAAACAAGAGGGGAAAGAGTTACAACATATATTTTTAGAAGAAGGTCCAAACAACCAAAGACATACCAGCATGATGCAGACAATTGGTATTTGTATGGAAGAAGAATTGTTAGACAACCCACAAGCAGATCTATTTGAAGGCGAAAATTTATATGAAGATGAAAACATGTTGGCTTGGCTCCATGCAAAAGACCCATCTTCTTGCTATGGAATTTTTCCAAACTCAAGTAGAGAGGAATCATATGAAGAAAAAGAGGACATCATTTAGGTTACTGACTCGAGTGAGACAGTCTCAGTCAAAGGCCATAGAAGAGAGAAGAAAAGAAAATTCCTTAAGTGTAGCAGTGACGAAGCTACTTCAAATCCTATATCAAGGGCTATTTTGTTATGGATACTGGTATGGATATCATCCGTTATGTCAATTTTTATGATAGTACGTGCAGGGCTTTACAAGGATGTGGAAGGAGTACCTGCAAGTCTTTGGAAACAGAGGGTTTGATCGGATAAAGAAGCTGGAATAGTAAAAATGGAATTTTGCATATTAAGTCATAATGCAGCTGAAACAAAGATACAAAAGATGCAGTATGGAGGAGATAATATTTTACTAAAGGATTTAGGGTGGCCCTATCAGATGATCAGTGTGCCCAACAAGAAGACAAAACAAATGAAGTGCAGTACAATTGGAGATTATGGAGGAGTTTCTCTTAGTCAACATATCAAGGCTCAAGGCCTATCATCAACACAACTGAAGATTTATGGATCACCTGGAACCTGCAAAATTTGTACAGGTTGTACATAGCCTTCTCATGTCATTTTTGCTTACGTTTTAGTAGTTTTTATCTTGTTTTTTCATGCTTGTTCCTTGAGTTTTTAGCAAATTTAGCAACCATTTCATAGCGTTTGCATAAGCACAATTTTTGCAAATTTTTTGGGAATATTTCAAGCATTTTAGAATTTTTCTAGCGTTTCTTGTCATTTTTAAATGTCATTTTCTTGCCAAATTGGAGGAATAAAGGAAGCTCTTTGTGATTTTGAGTAAGGATACTAGCTTAGACCTATCAAGAATTTTTCAAATTTGTTTTGAGAAATTTTTTTGGATTTTTTCGCAATATTTTTGGATTTTTTTGGGGATTTTTCTCTAATTTTGGATATTTTCAAAAAAAAAGAGCCCCATGGAATTTATTTTTCAAAAACTCTCTCTCTCTCTCTCTCTCTCTCTCTCTCTCTCTCTCTCTCTCTCTCTCTCTCTCTCTCTCTCTCTCTCTCTCTCTCTCTCTCTCTCTCTCTCTCTCTCTCTCTCTCTCTCTCTCTCTCTCTCTCTCTCTCTCTCTCTCTCTCTCTCTCTCTCTCTCTCTCTCTCTCTCTCTCTCTCTCTCTCTCTCTCTCTCTCTCTCTCTCTCTCTCTCTCTCTCTCTCCCCCCCCGCTCCCCCCCCCCCGGTCGCCCCCCCCTCCCCCCTCCTCCCTCCCTTGGTTGTTTTCCTTTTTTTATTTCTATTTTTTTCTTTATTTTTATTATTTTTCTTTTATTTATTTTCTTTTCATTATTATTTTATTTATTATTTTAATTTTTTTTACATTATTTATTTTAATTTTTTAATTTATTTTTTTGACTTCCTACGTGTTAAAAAAAAAGAAGGGGAGAATATTTTCTTTTATAAATACTTAATTTTTTTTTTTTTTAATGGTTCAAATATTTTGGCTCTAGATTGCACCTCGAATGGCCATTTTTTTCAAATGTGGGGTCATTTTCATGTATTTTGGCACCTCTGGACTCATTTTTTGCCTTAATTTTTCCAAAATCAAACCCTTTTCTCTGACTTTTGGTCAAAAACCACATGTTTTGAGCACAATTATCACATGTTTTGAGCACATTTTATTTAACCACATGGTCCACATGGTCCACATGTTCTACTCTCACTTTGTTTTACCTTATGTTTCACAATTTCCCATATGCACCCTCTGGAGCTCTACTGTTTGATCATTTCGGCCCTGTCTAGACCCCATAATCCTACTCCCTCAATCTCCCTTTACCCTTCTGCCGAGCCCCATCCTTACCCCTCCCTGCCCTATCCATCTCAGCCCCCTCAACCCTCCCTTCCCCCTCCTTTCTACCATTGCATTGCCCTCCTTCGCTTTTCCACGAAAATATTCAACTTTTGGGTTCTTCTCTGGTGCTTGTTCTCTCTTGCTTTTGGTGGACTTGGTAGCTGCTCGGGTGTCCTTTTGAAGATTTTTTAGCACAAGATTCATGGTTTCATATATGCTCAAAGTTTTGGCTATATCTCTCCGGGAAGGAGAGCACATTAGGTGGTGGGCAACTATTGAGCCCATAAAAGTCATATTGGTCAAAGTCAACCACAATGAAAGTCAACCATAGTCAAAGTCAAATGGGTCAAAGTCAAAGTAGTCAAAGTCAACAAGGTCAAAGTCAACATGGGTGAAGTCAAAGTGTTCAAAGTGCAGGTGTCAACGTGTACAGGTAGTGCACCATTAATTGTTCACAAAGGGTAAAATTGCAAAAAGTTGGTTGCATGTTGTAGAGGTAATTCTGTAATTTTCCTAAGGTTCAAAGTGTTTTTAAAGTGTTTTGAAAGGTTCAGGTGAACCCTCTCTTAGGTGCACATGTGAAGAAGTAAAAGGAAAAATGTGAGGATATGTGAAGCGGTAGCATACGTAGAAGTGAAAGTATGACCCCCCAATTAAATTTTTGTTTTAGCCTAAAGTCACTACAGGACAAAACAGGGATTCGTTGGCTGCCCACTTTTGGAGACAATCTTGGGACATCAAAGTGAGCACCAAGATACTCTTGCAGTTAGAGCGTACATGAATCGACACTAAAATGAAGGCAAGGACTATTCTTGGACTAAGCAACGTGAGCATAGTATAAGCTAGGCAAGAGCGAGAAGTGCAAGAGACACACAACGTGCAACGCAGAGAAGTGAAGTGCAAGGTGTGCATGAAGAGTGACTAAGGAAGTGTGCAGAGAAGGGCTAAGCTAGTCACCCCAAGGATCCCAAGGTCCCATTGAAGTTGTGTGCGTGCCGATAGAAGGTGTCCAATCCTCCCCCTTACTGGTAGCTTGGTGCAAGGTGTGCACAAGTGCAGGCTTGGAGAAGGTGGAGGTCTGGTGCAGAGAAGGCTGAGAGCAACAAAACCCTTGGGTATTTGGTATTTTGTGATTGAGCACTCTATGGGATTTTGCATCACCATTGTATTTGTCTTCTTATAATCAATCGATAGAGGCTTTTGGTGTGTATCTTTCTTCTTGTCTTTCCCTTTTCTCCTACAAACACTCAAATCCCTTCTTGTCCAAGAATCCCCAAACACTACCAAGGTGAAAGATATGGTAGCTATGACCTCAAATGTCATGGTTCATCTCAAAATATGTATGCAACATTTTTTCTTTCCCGAGCAAGATCGATTCATGCAACCACATAAGGAGGTTTGGTTTAGTCTATATGTGGCCAAGACTAATAATATGACCATCAACCTCTCAATCTAGATTATCAATCAAATCCATGACACCAACAGAGATGGCTTCACAAGACGATTTTGAATGGTTGCTTCGCTCTCACCCGTATTATCTATAAATTCTTGGCTTATGATATTCCTATTCAAAGAGCCTTATCTTGGAACAAAATCCAATAGTCTGAGAGCAGAAAAGCCTTTGCACCCCTATCTAAGAGAATGAGAGGATCTATCCCATGTGTGCAACCTAGAGGATGTATTGTGACCCTCGATATCTCACTAGAAGGGGAACATATACTATGCCATTTCACACTTAGATTTCCCAAGGAGAAGCACGGATGGAGCTCAATAGATGGTTGCACATGTCCAAAAGAAGTTCGAGTTTCTTGGACTAATTGCTCTTGAGGACTTTGGCAATGTAGACTTTGAAAAACCTCTCAGGGATGTAGATATCACTTTAGAAGATGAGGAGGCACTTGGTGACTAGCAACACCAATAGGAGCAAGAAAAACATCATAAACAACAACAAGAGGAGGAAAAAGAAGACGACGACGATGAAAAAGATGAAGATGAAGAAGAGCAAGGAGCCCTTGCTTACACCACACAACTTTGTAGGTTATATGACACCATAACAAGTGTACACGTAAGAGGCCGACTCTTGTTCCACGCCAACCAACTATTAATGAATCAGATATTGGAGGAAGAAGATTTCAATTTGCAATTCATCAAATCCCTTTGCCTATTAGCCGAAACTTCTAGAACCATTGAAGCAATCCATACTATGATGCAGAGACCTTGCACCCAATATGAGGAATGACCAATCAACACCTGACCAAGACCAAGAAAGATTATTCAAACAACTGTCTCATAGTTTGAGGTAGTGACAACTCAGGAGGCAACATCAATGGCTATCATTGATCTCACAATAGAAACTTTCTTACTATCTTTGCCTATTTCAACTCCTCACGCTCCATCCCCACCCAAAACCCAAGAATCACAAACCACAACCATGACCATCAAAAGGACCCATGCAAAGAAGCCTATTTTCCATACTCCACCCCATTCACCATTGCATATCAAAGTAGCTATAGGAACAACTGAAGTAATAACCTCAAAAACCTTCTTTTAGTTTCTGTGCCCCTATTTCCCATGTAGAACTATTCTCTTTCATTATTAATCATTTGTATACTACTTCCACATCACTTGAACCCACCCTTGGTTACCCACTCTGACACCTTGTTGTGGTTAATCGAGCCTCAACCCTTTCGGGAATCCTTGCAACACAACCAATCCCAATCACTTCCACGCTGACAACCTATCCCTCCATATCTCAATCTCAACCACCTTCAACCACCCTATGACAACCTTGGGTTTCCTTCCTTGAAGTCATGCTAAGATCCCTAGTTCCATCCTCTTCATGGGGTCCTCACCCATTTGTAGCATCTTCACTATTCACCGACATGATAAACACAACACCTACCATACCTATGTATATAGTAGAACCATCACACAGTCATGTGAACCATTCGTCACTAGACTCCAAGATTCAAGAATATGCCTCATATAGTTGCTAAGATGTTTATGAATTTTTTTGAGCTCATAAGTGTATTTTTTTAAACATTTCACAACATCAAAGCTCTGTATATCTCAACAACAGGTTTTAATAAAGGAAATTTTGATTTAGTATATGATATGAGCACCACACTTTCTGTGAACACTATATACGCATGGCATGTACACATCAAATATTTACTCGCATGTTACAAACAAACATTCAAAGAGATGTGGAGTGGAAGCTCCATAGCATCCACACATAGACGAACTAAATAATAAGGAAACTAACTAGCAAGGCCACACAAGGAAGAGAGATGCACTTTCCACCCAACCAACCCCTCCAATTAAGACCAATGGGGTAAGTTCCTCTCAAGGGGACATGTGTACCTTCTATCACATGGGTTTCCAAGGTGATCACATGGTTTCCAAGCTTAGGATATCACATGACTTCTAAAAGAAGACCCTCCAAGATTTCATGTACAAATCAAGTGGCCAAGAGAAGCTTCCAATGAAGCCTAAGGTACTCAAAGTTAAAGAATTAACCCTAAGTTTCAAGACCCATGTAAAAGGGGTATATAAAACATAAAATCCCAAGGGTTTCACACCTAGAAACCCAAGTGTTCTACCCCTTAGACCCATGTAATAATACAACATTCTCCCCCCTAAAAGAATTTGTATCCTCAAAAATGAGTGGAGATTTATACCTTGGGGTATTCCCTTGTGCCCCATGATCAATCTCAAGGATCATGGCTTTCATCTCTCTAATTTTCCTCTTTATTTAGAAAAGGGGATTCTTTCCCAAACTAATCTTAAAAGTGGAAAATCCATGTGTGATCTGATCCTTACCCCAATCATTCAAAGCTCCATCTTCTTTTGCACATGAAAAAGGACCTATTTCAAGATGCAAAGTATGGAAAGAATGAAAGAGGGGGAACATAACATCCCTCTCTATTTCCTTGTTTAAGCTATGTGCCATTCGGGCTTCCATAGCCCAAACATGTGAATAAGGTGGATACAAAGTGTCTTCAACTAGATTTCTTTCGTGGGCCATCTCTATGCACCACTTGTGCATGAACTTAGCAAAATAGATGAATACTACTTAAGATTTTCCTTATTAGATTCAACTTTCAAGTCAGAATCCATCTTGCTCTGAAAGGAAGATGAATCTTTCATAATCCCTACCCAAATCACTTCCTATTATAATTACACATACTCTCTACCTTAGGCTTAGTAAAATGGGTGGATTTTCTTGTTTATGATTCGCCTTCAAAATAGAGGGGAATTTGTTTTTTTTTTTCAATCCTCGCCAACCAATAGAATGGTATAGGTGGATTTTCTATCTAGTTCTAAGAGGGTATAACATCCTCTTCACTTTGAAGTGGGTTCAATATTCTTTCAAAACTTTACATAGTTTTGAGAATCTACTTTAAGGGACTAGTACCCATAGGGATCAATCTAACTCATTGAATACTCTAGTTGATTGAAATTTATTTTAATTGTTCTTCCAAAAAGAGTAGGTGGTGCACAAGCAGGAGCAGCAATGGTGCCGGTCATCCCAACATTGCGGATATGGCCACTAGCCTTCAAAGAAGGTAAAGTTGATGGTACGAACTACACCCCATGGAAGTTTAAAATCACTTCTATCCTTGATTCATATGAGCCTTTGGAGACTGTTCTTGGGATTCATCATGAGCCCCAAGAAAGACCTGATCCAAATAATCCTAGTCGAATGATTCCTCCTGATGTTGATCTTCTACGTGCTTGGAAACGTAGAAATGCAGATGCACTATGTGCTCTAGTTACAATCACTTCTGATAGTGTTCTGACTCTCATTCAGCATACTACAAAGGCATGTGAAGCATGGAACATATTGAGAAATCAATATGAAACGCGTAATCAAGCACGGATTCAAAACTTAGAGAATCAGTTTGCAGCAGAACGGTTTGCTGATGAGGAGACTGCAGAGGTGTTTATCACTCGCATAAAGAATCTATGAGATCAAATGGCAAGAGCAAGTGTTCAAAAGTCAAGTGAGGAGCTAGCTCAACGTTGTCTTTGAATCTATCCACCTAAGTTTGATGGTTTGGTAACTGCTCTTAACACTCAAATCAGACCTCAACCACTAACTTTTGAAGAATTCAATGCCTTACTCATGGAGGAGGAGTTGCAGCTCAAGGCAAGGAGTGGTGGTAGCAAAGGAGATGTTGCATTCACACCAAATGCCAAAGAAGGCAAAACAAACTCTTCAAAAGATGGAGACAAAAAGAAGAATGACAAAAAGAAGTTCAAGGGAGAGTGTTTCCACTGCAAGAAGAAAGGACACAGAATCCAAGACTGTTGCATCAAGAAGGCAAAAGAGAAGGGTGGCTCTTCAAAAGGTGGCAAGGGTAAGGAGTTTGCCAACATAGTAGAAACTGAGCTTGAGTTATTTGTTACGATAGAGGAGGTGTGATCCTCGGTTGAAGATTCAGGAACAGATGACTCATGGGTGTTGGACAGTGGTGCATCTTGTCACATAATGAGTAGAAAAGACCTTTATGGTTCCTTACAGAATCTAAAGGAACCCATCACACTAAAGGTAGGGAACAATGCAAGATTTCTTACAAAGGGTGAAGGTACGATTTATTTCATTAACTCTAACGGCAATATCAGAAAGCTTTCAAATGTGTTGTATGTTCCACAAATAAAACGAAATCTACTTTCAGTAGCTTCTATAACTGATCAAGGTCATCAAGTATCTTTTAGTAAGACAAGAGCTAAGATTATGGATGGTAATAACAACATTTTTTAGACTAGCATAAGGAGGAACAACTTGTACGAGTTGTGTGCTCTTACATCCACTACAAACATGGGCACAAGTAAGCTATGGCATGACAGATTTGGCCACATTGGATACCCTGTACTAAAGGAGATGCATCGCAGGGGTATAGCTGCACACCTACCATCAATTGCAGAAATGAAGGAACCATGTGAAGCTTGCATGATGGGCAAGAAACAGAGGAAGGCATTTCCACAAGAAAGTATGAACAGGGTAAACTATCCTCTAGAGTTGGTGCATGCTGACTTGTGCTAAAAAATGCCTACACAGGCCTTGGACGGATCTTCCTACTTCATGTTACTTGTCGACGACTATAGCAAGAAGATGTGGGTGTACTTCATTCATGATAAGGGTCAAGCTTTTGATAAGTTTAAAGAATGGTTTTAGCTTGTTGAAACTAAAATAGGGAAGAAGATGAAGAAATTCAGGACAGATGGTGGTGGTGAGTTCACATCAACAGAGTTTGAAGATTTCTGCAAGATAAGGGAATCAAGCATCAACTCACAGTGGCACATAGTCCTCAATAGAACAGTGTTGCAAAACGTCGGAATTGAACCATCGTGGAGATGGCAAGGTGCATGTTGAAAGGAAAGGGTTTGCCTAATCACTTCGGGTAGAGGCTATCAACACTGCTGTCTACATCTTGAACCAAAGCTACACCAAGACACTTGATGGAAAGACTCCACAAGAAGCCTACAATGGTAAAAAGCCTTCTGTTTCCCATTTCAGAGTATTTGGAAGTGAATGTTGTGTACATGTTCCAAATAGGGAGATAAACAATCTTCAACCAAAAAGCATCAAATGTATCTTCTGAGGCTAAGAAGATCATGGCAAGTTGTGATGTGGTGTTTAAGGAGGAGCAGCCACATGTGGTGGAGGAGGAAAAGAGAGCTTCAACTTTATCATCAAGCGAAGGAGCAATCCACTATGAACCTGGCCCAAGAGCTATCCCTTCTACATAAGAGAAGGAAGCATCATCTTCAGATGATGAGTCTGAAATTCACCAACCTACTGACACCCAGGTGGAAAAGCCATTGCAACATTGGGTGAGGCAGCTTTATGATTCTGCAAACCCCATCCCACAGTCCCTAGAACAGGTTTCAGATGGATCGAGCCAATCACAGAGAATAGAGGAGCAGAGACAGACAAGCGCCCATATTGTAAACACAACCTTGATGGTTGATCTTGTTCAAGAAGAAGCAAAGGGACCAACCAATGTGGAAGAGGCACTCCATGATCCAAATTTGAGGGCTGCCATGCAAACAGAATACAACAATATCATGAAGAATGGAACTTGGGAGCTAGTGGATCAACCCCCTAAGCATAAATTCATTGGCACCAAGTGGGTCTGGAAGTTAAAGTACAAGGCTAATGGTACTCTAGAAAAGTATAAAGCAAGACTTGTTGCAGAGGGCTACTCACAAGTTGAAGGCATTGACTTTTGTTAATCATTTGCCCCGACTTCAAGAATGACTACTATCCGAGTAGTACTAGTTGTGGCTGCACATAAGCGTTGGCCAGTCTATCACATGGATGTCAAATTAGTGTTCTTGAATGGAGACATCAAGGAGGTGATATATGTGTCTTAGCCACCAGGGTTTGAGGCTCCCCATTTAGAGAACAAGGTATATGAAGAAGGCATCATATGGGCTAAAACAAGTCCCTAGAGCATGGTAAAAGCAAATAGATAAGTATCTCTTGGATCTAGGTTTCAAAAGATGTGCTTCTGATGCGAACATGTATGTTCTAAAGAGAGGAGGGAACACAATTGTGCTTGTACTCTATGTAGATGACTTTGTAATTATAGGAAATGATGATGCTCTTCTTCAACAAACAAAATATGCCCTAAGTTCAAAATTTGAAATGAAAGACTTGGGCTTAATGCATTATTGCTTAGGTCTTGAAGTTTGGTAAGAACCAGGGAAGATTTTCATCTCTCAACAAAAGTATGCAAGGAAGATATTGAAGGCATTCGACATGGATGATTGCAAGGAAATTTCTGCACCTATGGAGGTCAACACAAAATTATCTATTTTTTTACTTCACCTCTAGTGGATATTGGAAGATACAAGAAATTAGTTGGAAGTCTCATCTACTTGTCCAATAGCAGACCAGACATCTCTTATGTTGTTGGAGTAGTAAGCAGGTTCTCTAATAAGCCTTGCCAAACTCATTGGAAGGCAAGCATGCAGATACTCAGGTATGTGAAAGGAACCACTGATTATGGTATTCTTTATGAAGAAGGAGCATCCCTGGTTGGATATTGTGACTTAGATTGGGTAGGAGATATTAATACTAGAAAATAAATTTTTGGATATTGCTTTTCTTTAGGATCAAGGATTATCTCTTAGATTAGTAAGAAGCAACCAATTGTAGCATTATCTTCTACTGAAGCTGAGTACAAAGTTGCATGCGTTGTAGCATGTGAAGTAGTATGGTTGAGGAGGATCCTATGGCACATAGGAATACAAGGACAGGAGGCTAAAAAGTTGAAGTGTGACAACCAAATTTGCCTGACCATCACCAAAAAACTTGTTTTCCATGCACGTACCAAGCACATAGAAATTCAATATCACTATGTGCATGAGTTGATTGAGGACGGTATCGTGGAGATAAGATATTGTCCTACTGAACAAAATGGAGCAAACATCTTCACCAAGGCTCTTGAGAGAGAGCAACTTCTTCGAAACTTTCCAAAGCTTGGGATTGGACCAAGGAGGTAGTTCACCGTAGGGTGGACATTGAGGGAGCGTGTTAGATATGCTCAATATTCCACCCTCATGTGACCACAAATGATCCATGGTGCTCTAACTTGTAAGGTCCCCATTATGAGGAGAAGCCATTATGAGCGCCGGAACATTTGTGGAACCCTAACTTCCAAGTTAGATGAGGTCTATGTGTGATCATTGATGGTTGTAGATGATCTTTGTGACCCTAGCCATTAGGTTAGGTAGGGCATAAATTTCCAGGCCATTGGGTTGCCATTTAAGGTGAAAATAAAGGCCCTGTGGCATCGTGTGATTTCCCCATAGAACCTTAATGGGGGGAGTGCATAACGGGGCTTGGCCCCTTCTACAGGGTCGGGGGAACCTATCCCCCTAGCCCGTAGGGTCGAGATGGTAGGACTTCTGGTCATGGAGATATTGTCAGATTATATATTTTACCGACTATTTTGTATCTCCCGACTACATTTATCTATACCAAACCACCTTGTAAAAGCTATATAAGCATGTCCCAGGTTGAGCTTTACATAGCATTATGCACCAGTAAGCCCTTCATCTAGATTTTGTCTAGATCGCCATCTAAGTTCCACATTGGGAGTGCATGAGTGGACATCACCATCATTGTAACTACATTATGCTTGGCAATCTGAGAATTTGAGTTCTCTATCTCTCAGTTTGCATCTATTTTTGTTTGTGTTTTTTTCTCTCAACTCTGTCTACAGGTCTATTCCGTTGTGCTATTATTTTCTTACAATAACTTGTACCTCTTACTTTAAAAAAAGAATAAATAAGGCATTCCAAGGTACAAGATAGGAAAGAATACATAAAGTTGAACTACTTCTTCAAATTCTAGTACTTCATACTTCTTTCATTACATCTTCCAACTAGATGAAGGTCTCAAGGATTGGGAGTTCTCAAAGAACCTCAAATTCAAGAGAAGACTTTCACCATAAGGATTGTACAAATCCTAAGTGGGTTAGGAAAAGAAGTTGATGTGCTATAAAGCATAATTCTAAAGATATCTTGATGTTTCATGGAGATAACGTAACATACATTATGGATTCTAATAATATAGATATAAGGAAAATGGTTTCCTATAGAAAGCATAATAGCTAGATCCCCAAGTAAAACCCATGGGTAAAGCATTGAACATGAAGAGATCTATTCGAGAGAGACCTAGTCTTGTCTCATTTTGGATAAAGAAGAGAAGAAAAGCCAAAAGACCCAAGTAGGTCAAAGATCAAGTCAACCTAAGTAGGGTAAAGATCAAGTCAAAATTTAAGTTTGAAAAGATCAATAACACTACATTAATTGTTAACCAAATATTTTAAGGAATGTTAGTCGTGGTGTATCCAAGCACCTTGGTTCTTCTTTGCTCTCATATTTTGGTACCATATTTTGTAGCAGATAGAGAGCATTAAAAAGGAAATATAAGGAGAGAAAGTATAGAGACATAGTTATGTGCTAGGTTGCATTATTCATTATTCGAAAATTCATTTATTCGTGAATAATTATGGAATTTTACGGCAACCCTCCATTATTTGACCGAATTATTTGATGCCACATTAGCTTATTTGGAGATAACCGAATATTTTTTGCACAGTAATTCATCAAATTTTGATCGAACGCGCTTTGGATCAAAAAGGTTTTCGATCGAAAACTTTATTGGTCGAAAAGTCTTTGATCGAATTACATTTCGATCGAAAGAAATTTGGTCAAATAGTTTTTTATAAAAGAAGACAAGTAGACTCATTTTTCATAAGAGTTGCTTTGTTTTTTATGAACTTACAGTGTCCTAGATAGAACAAAGTATAAACTCTTGCTATACATATTTACTTTCGTACTTAAAGCATAAAGAAAATTATATTTGTTTGCGAATTAAAAACTATTGTGATTGTTTGACTCAACATTTATTCTTACTTCATAGTAGTATATGTATGTGTGTGTGTGATTGTGAGTAAATATGTATTGTGATTGTTTGAATCAATATTGATTCCTACTTCACATTAGTATATGTATGTGTATTTGAGTGTATAATTGTGAATGAAATCTATTGCGATTGTTTGATTCAACATTTATTCTTACTTCACAATAGTATATGTGTGTGTCTATGATTGTGAATAAAAATGTATTGTGATTGTTTGAATCAATATTGATTCTTACTTCACAATAGTATATGTATGTGTATTTGAGTGTATAATTGTGAATGAAATCTATTGTGATTGTTTGATTCAACATTTATTCTTACTTCACAATAGTATATGTGTGTGTCTATGATTGTGAATAAAAATGTATTGTTATTGTTTGAATCAATATTGATTCTTACTTCACAATACTATGTGTATGTGTATGTGTATGTGCATGTACGTTATATGATTATGCATGTATATGTGTGTATATGTGTGTTTGTTTTATAATTCAAGGGTTCAAAAGGTATTAATAAGTGAAGATCAAAGGCATCCAATGTTGCATATCAGCTAAGAGAAGGTTCTTGTTGTATCGACTCAATATAACTTCACAGACCTATAGATCTTCTTTAGAAAGTTGTATTGTATTGATACAACAAGAACCTTCTCTTAACTAAGATGTTGGGCCTTGGCATCAAGACAATAGCATCAAGAGGGATTTGTTGGGAGGAAAGAAATCAATTTGTTGAGACAATAGCATTGAGAGGGATGATGAAGTTTTGATAGAAGTCGACTTATGCACTTGATCCTTGGATACTTGCGATGAAAAAGATGCAAACTGGTAAAAAAAAAGATTTTACTTTTTATGATATAGTTCAGTATTTTTTCTAGCATATAATAATGAATGTGCATATGCATGTGTGTATGTATGCATGTACATATGCATGTGAGTATGTATGCATATGTGTGTATGTATGCATGTGAGTATATGTGTATGTGTGGCCATGTGTGTATGTATATGTGCAAGTATCTATATGTATATGTATATGTGTATGTGTGCATGAAAGTATGTGTATGTATGTGTGCATGAAAGTACGTGTATGCAAGTGTGTATGTGTATGTGCGTGTATGTTATATGTTTGCAAGTGAAAATCAAATATGATTGTGTATGTGCATGTGTGTGTATGATTGTGAATTAAAAACTATTGTAATTGTTGAAAAAGGTTTTATGTTCTTTTTGATAATTCAAGGGTTGAGAAGGTATCAATAAGTGAAGATCAATGGCATCTTGGACAACGTATATCAGCTAACAGAAGGTTTTTTGTTGTATTAATACAATATAGATTCACATATCCATATATCTTCTTTAGGAAGTTGTATTGTGTATATACAACACAAACCTTCTATTAGCTGAGATATTGGCATCAAGCGGGACTTGTTGGGAGGAAAGGAATAGGCTTATTAAGATAATAGCATCAGGAGGGACTTGTTATGGCCAAGTTTTGAAAGAAATCGACTTATGCACTCAAACTTTCGATACTTGTGACAAAAAAGATGTAAACAAGTAATAAATTTTTTTACTTTTTATGATAGTTTAATATTTTTTCAAGCACATAATAAATAAGTTTTAATTTTTTTATATAGGTTATTTTGAAGGTTGATTGATTTTGAGCTTAGTATAAAGGTAGAAATTTCCCACTAAAAAGGGATCATTATCAATTGTTAACTTGAATCATTTGAATCATTAACTTTGATTTTTTTAGGCTCAAGTCAATTTATTGTGTGTATGTGCTTGTATTGATGTATATATATACATATGCATGTGTGTGTGTATGCATATGTATGCATGTGTGTGTATGAAATCATGTAAGTATGTATGCACGTGTGTGTGTATGCATATGTATGCATGTGCAAGTGTGTATATGTATATGTAGGTATGTTCATGTGTGTATATGCATATGCATGTATGTATGTGCATGTGTGTGTATACATGTGTCTATGTATGTATGCATATGCGTGTATGTATGCATGTAAGTGTATGTGTGTGTCTATATGTGTGTGTCTATATGTGTGTGTGTATATGTGCAAGTATCTATATATGTGTGTGTGTATATGTGCAAGTATTTATATGTGTGTGTGTATGTGCAATGTGTGTGTGTATATGTGCAAGTATCTATATGTGTGTGTATGATTTTGTGTCTATATGTGTGCATGTTTTTGTGTGTCTATATGTGTGCATGTTTTTGTCAGTATGCATATGTGTGTATGACATGCACATACATACACACATGCACTTTCAAATCTGTTAAAAAAAACACTAATTTTACCTTTGAAGAAAATTTTGGAGCTCTTTAGACTCTCAAACATGTGCGAAATGAGTTTTTGATAATAAACTTCCGATCGAAAGAACTTTCAATCGAAATTTTTTTTTTCGAAAGAATTTTTGATCAAAAACTTTTCGATCGAAAGAGTGTCTCTGTCCGTTTTTTTTTTTTGGTGTTTATTCGGACAACCCCGAATAAAACGAACATATTCGATATTTTTTAATTATTCGATCGAATAAATACAACCTAGGTTATGTGTATGAAGAATCCATTGGTATGGGACAACGGATATTGAATCCTATTGAGTACTTTTTCTTGATGGCAAAAGAAAAAGGGACTCATGATCTAATGTAATACGTTAAGAAGATAATTTCTAGGAATAGGCATCTTCTTCAGTTATTCTCCCAATGGAAAGAATAATTCTTCCAACAAGATACTAAAGGTTGTATCTCTCGATAAACTTCATAGAGAGTTAGAAATAAAGAGAGGATCAACTTTTTGGAGTTTGAAAGTAAACTCTAGAAGATGAAGCTCTAAAAGCTTCATTCAAAAGTATAACTTGAAATTCAAGGAACATAAAGATGATCTTGAGCCAAGCTTGAAAGAAATCTCACAAAGATCATCCTTGAAATACTTGATAACTCAAGTCAACAAGAAGAATAAGGAAGATCTAGTTATGGTGTCAAGATAGGGGATCTTAAAACAGATCTAGAATATAAAAGGAGGGCATTCTAGAAGGATCAAGAAGATCTTTGTGGCTTGCGATCCAACTAAAAATCCATAATGATTAAGTATTGAAGAAATGGTTGGAATAATATATTGCTACTTGCAACCTTAAAGATAACACGAACATTTACACTATGAGCTCCCATCTTTGGACGTAGTCATACAGATCTTAATATATTGCAAGAAAAATCCAACTAAAAATCCATAATGATTAAGTATTGAAGAAATGGTTGGAATAATCTATTGCTACTCGCAAACTTAAAGATAACACAAATTTTTACACTATGAGGTCCCATCTTTGGATGTAGTTATACCTGTAGACAGAGTTGAGAGAAAAAACCCAGACAAAGATAGATGCACACTGAGAGATAGAGAACTCAAATTCTCAAATTGTCGAGCATAATGCAGTTACAATGATGATGTTTTCCACCCATGCACTTCCAATGTGGAGCTTAGATGGCAATCTAGACAGACTCTAAATGAAGGGATTATTAGTGCGCAATGCTATGTAAAGCTCAATCTAGGTCGTGCTTATATAGCTTTTACAAGGTGGTTCAGTATAGATAAACATAGTCAAGGGATACAAAATAGTCAGTAAAATATACGATCCAATAATATCTCCATGACCATGAGTCCTACCATCTCGGCTCTATAGCCAGGGGATAGACCCCCCAGACCTCGCAAAAGGGGGCAAGCCCCCCTCTGCACTCCCCCCATTAAGGTTGTATGGGAAAACCATGTGATGTCACATGGCCTTTATTTTCATCTTAAATGGCAACCCAATGGCCTGGAAGCTTATGCCCTACCTAACCTAATGGCTAGGCTCACAAAGATCATCTACAACCATCAATGGTCACACATGGACCTCCTCTAACTTGGAATTTAGGGTTCCACAAATGTGCGGCCTCTCATAATGGCTTCTCTTCATAATGGGGTCCTTACAACTTAGAGCACCATGGATCATTCGTGGTCACATGAGGGTGGAGTATTGAGCATATCTAACAGTTATTGGGTACTTTCTCCCCTCCTTAAGAGTTTTCATCCTCAAAAATTGCATGAGGGTTAATTGAAAATAATGTTCTTTGTATTGCTATTTATTAGAGTTTTGAAAGATTTTATTTTCAGTCTTTTATTGTTCTCCTTGGTTAAAAGAAACTATTCAAAGCATTAAAATTTCCTCCAAGCTTGTTAGAAAAACATCCCAAAGTTCAAGTTTGGATTACCTACAAATTCAATATGCCATACCACCGAATCTACTTTAATGGTAGTGTAAGCCCAGACATCACATACCATCTGATTTACACTTCCACTTTGGTGAAGGTAACTTTTACCTAGAGTCTTGGGAGCAAACCTTATTTTCGTCTAATCAAGTAAGATCTATTACTCCTTGGACTTGTAAGTGCCATTTCCATTGCAAAGAATATCTATTGCTCATTTCACAATGAAATTATAACCTAACAAGTCTTGGTTGTAATTTCACCTTGACAACACTTAGTCTCAAAAATTTAGTTTTCAATGATTCTTTGGTTCATATATATATATATATATATATATATATATATATATATATATATATATATATATATATATATATATATATATATATATATATATATATATATATATATATATATATATTATGTCACTTGATAATAGAGGTAGTTTAATTCTCAACTAGGTATTATCTATGGACATAATCAAGAGTCTGAAGTGCAAAGGAATAATTGATTAGCCAACTACATTCTTAATTTTGAAGAATATGGTAACACCTTTTACCCTTTTAGAAAGTAGTACTTTATTTCAAGAACATTGGTAAACAGTATTCACGGTATCTTTCAACCCCTTTCATTACCTCTTCTTCAGGTCTTCATTTTGCTTGGGGAATGTGTGTAAAGGTCTGAATAGTTCTTTTGTTCTTTCAAATAAAGAACTTTCTTGAACAAAAGAATCGATACTTCCATACTACATCGATTGTTTCATACCATATTTTCTCTTCCTTAGAGCTTGCGAATAACCACTCTAAGTTACCATTATTGTCCCGTGGTTAAAGAAGAAAAGCAATTTGACCTATCACTTAAGTCCTTGGCCTTGATGATAACGCATGCCATGGGTTTTATGGAACTTTGGAATTCCATACAGGGAATTTAAGCTTAAGGTATTTCAAGAAGTTAGGATTATTTGGGTTTTACTTATTAAGCCAAACATAAAGGAATAAAATAGCCAATTGGCTTCAACACCATTATTCCTAGAATCTATTAAATTTAAGTTGTACTTGATCTTAACTTCAAGAACTTAATTAAGTTCTTGAAGTTAAGCTTAAGTACGACTTGAATAAGCACACTAATCCAGAGGAAAATCTCTACGAAGCTATTTACCTATGCTCTAATACCACTATTGTGGAAGCTCCATGGCCTCCACACAAAAACCAACTAAATAATAAGGAAACTAACTAGCAAGGCCACACAAGGAAGAGTGATGCATTTTCCACCCAACCAACCCCTCCAATATATAGTGTCAAGACCAAGGGGGTAAGTCCCTCAAGGGGAGATGTGTACCTTCCATCACATGGGTTCCCAAGGTGATCACATGGTTTCTTAGCTTAGGAAAACACATGACTTCTAAAAGATTACCCTCCAAGCTTTCACATACAAATCAAGTGGCTAGGAGAATCTTCCAATGAGACAAAATAATTAGAGTTTACCAGTGGAGCAAAGAGAAAAAGACCTTCAAAGAAAATGCATTTCAACTTTGTTTCCAAGCAATTTCTATCATTTTCCATGTGTCTTTGTAGAAACAGTACACCATTTCATGAAATTGCACCAAGACATTACGCCTTTAATGATGAGACTTTGCAATATTGTATGCTAATCCAAGAAAATTCTATAGACCTAAAAAAGACTCAAAATGGATATTTATGGAGAGAGATATGACCATGCAAAAATTGAGGATGTAAACTAGTTTGCCACAACCATGCGTAGAGATATAGGGTTATCTTTGTTCGAACTGGAATCAAACGGAATGGAATTGGGAGACAATACTTTTCATACATCATGTATAATCTTGCACCTAACAAAGAGATTAAAATAATTAGATTTGACCAATGGATCAAAGAGACAATGATTTTTGAAGGCAAGTCATTTCAATTTTTTAGGAGGTAATTTCTACCATTTTCCATGTCTCTTTGCAGAGATAGTGCTCCGTCATTTCATGAATTGTCATCAATTTGATAACAAAAATCTCTAATATGGTAGAGAAAACCAAGATATTTCTGAAGACCTAAAATGAATATTTATGAAAAGAGTTATGACCATGCAAAAATTGAGTATGAAAACTGGTTTTTCACAACTATGTGCAAAGATATAGGGTTACATTTCTTGGAATTGGTATCAAATGGAATGGAATTCAGACATAATTGTTGAAATATTATAGTGATGATGTGTGTAAACACACTCAAGACCATCAAGGCCCTCTTTTCCCTCTTTAATTTTTTTTTCCTTGGCTTGTATATATGCATATAACCCTAACTAGTCAATTATCTTTGTACATTCACTTGGTAATATTGTGTAATGCTCAAATTAACTTGATTTGTGTAGTTCCATAGACCTTGAAATCCAATAATTGGTATCAGATCATGACACCGCTTTCTCTAGAGCATCCAATCATAATCTTAGAATCACACAAAAATTGGTGAGCATAGTTGAGGCAATTTGGAGATCAAAAAAGCTTTGTTATGTGGTGTCAAAATTTTGATTCGACCTTGTTTCACCCTGCAAATGCACTAGTGCAATGAGTATGTAGAAACTTTTTTTCTTTTATGTCGCTTTCAATTCCTCAGTATAAGCACTTTGAAGTATGTTAAAGTTCCAACAAAGCTTGATAGGGTATTTTTGTTCAATTTTTTGAGATACAGTCAATATTTTGCATCAAGTTATTTAGTCACTGGACATGTCTAAAACCAATGTATTTTGTACTTTAATTGTTGAGAATAAGTTGTATGGTACTAATTACCCATTGTGGGCATATAGGATGTGTCGTGTATTGGCAGTACTAAGAGAATTAAGAGTAGGAACATTTACATGTGTAAATGTGAAGAAGAGAAGACTGCTGCAGGTGCAAATTCGATGATAATGTTTTGGTCAGTTCTCCTTCCACAATGTAAAGTTTTGAGCAAGCAAGAACTCATTATTGAATTTCAAGCTACCTATGGCTAAAATCATTTGAATAAACGGGTCCTAGATTAAGAGAACTATGCATTAGAAGTTGGAGGTGTCAAAGTCGACTGTAAAGAAGTACAATTTTAGACATAAGTGAATTGTTTAGAGTAAATCTCAAGATTTACTAAACCTTTTGGGAAATTTTGACTTGAACAAGGTGTGCAAACACTAGGCCACACCCCATACAAAGTCTCATTGAAAACGTTACATGTTTGACCAGTCTATGAGTGGATAAAGTGAAGAAGACTTTCTGTGTGTTGAGTTTGTTCATAGTTAGATCAAAATTTTGGTAATTTGGTATTGGCCTTCCAAATTGGTTGAGGTTTTGAGTTGTTCTTGATATAGAGGTGCTCTAACATCAAGGATAACTTGTTCTTTTGGAGATTAACACTCTCCATCACTGGTATTAGAGCAATAATCATCAAAATTGAAGAAAGGAGGATCTCGAATATTGCAGCTACACAGAAATTTGAAGACTCAAAAGGTGAAAGTTTGAAGTGAAAGCTAGAGAAGGAGGTATGAAATTATCAACAAGATCAAAAGGAACTACATTCGAAGTAAAGGTACACTTATTCCTCACAAATCTTGAAGAATTTAATATACATGTGAAGAAAAGATGGGAGATTCTCTTCAGATACAGAAATTGGATAGAGAAAACTATCCTGCTTGGTCCATGAGGATGGAAGCTCATCTTATGAGCAAAGACTTGATAGGATACATTACAGGTGAAGAAGAAAAGCCAAAATTTAAAGATCCTAGTGTTCCTACTAGGGAGGAGCTCACATATTTAAAGACTTGGATGAAGAAGGATGCTCAAGCAAGGAGCATTATTTACATGGGAGTCAATGACTACTTGCTACCTCATATTAGAGGACTTGAACGTGCAAGTGATATATGGAATGCTTTGGAAGAGCATTTCCAAAACATTACAAAGTCAAGGAAGGCATCTTTATGGGCAGAGTTTACCACATTCAAGAAGAAGGCTTCTCAATCCATTTCGGATTATGTAACAAGGATGAAGAACATTACAGATGCATTAGGAGCAGTTGATGAAGATATTGAAGATTCTGAAGATAAATTGGTAAGGCAAATCCTTACAGGTTTGAGAAGAGATGAGAAATGAAGCCATTCATTTTGTCTACTGAATTGTCACTAGATCATTTTACTCCTCATTCAAATCAGTTGCTAGGACATATGCTAACTTTTGAGTAGGATGTCAAAGGTGATGTTGATAAGAGTATAGGTCAAGCAATGTATTCAAAGGAAAAGAAGAAGATTAACAAAGGCAAGCAACAAATGAATGAAGAAGAAGGTGCAACTAGTCAAGCTAACTTCTTAAGAGGAAGAGGAGGTGGCAAAGGAAGAGGTAGAGGTATAAGCAATAAAGATGGAGTCAAAGCTTGTTGGATTTGTGGTAAGACAAATCATTTAGCTCATGAATGTTGGCATAATAATCAGAATAATGGAGGATATAATCAGAATTTTCATTCAAGAGGAAGAGGTGGTAGAAACCAAAGAGATAATTTCAGAGGTAGAGGTAGTAGAGGTTACTTTGGAAGAAATGCAGGTAGAGGTTTCCAAAGTCAATCCTACAATAATACCTACTACAATTATGCTTCAGATCAGAAGGAGGATTCAACCTTGATTATGAATGCAACTTGTGAAAGACAAAGTGAAGATCAAAGAGTCTTCTATATTGACTCAAGGTGTAGCAATCACCTATGTGGCAATATAGCTTTGATGAATGATTTGGAGAATAAGGTAACTAATCATGTAGTTCAAATAGGTGATAATACAAAGCATAAGGATGGGAGCAGTCTTATGAGTAAGGTTTTGTATGTTCCTACTATTCCAAAGAATCTGATAAGTGTAGGGAAAATTGTTGAGAAAGCTAAGGATGGGAAGTCAATTGGATCAATGAAAGCTAAGGATGGGAGCACTCTTATGAGTAAGGTTTTATATGTTCCTACTATTCCAAAGAATCTGATAAGTGTAGGGAAAATTGTTGAGAAAGGTTATGAAGTAAGGTTCACTAATAATGGAGTTTTTGTGGAAGACCCTATGGGTATAAACAAATTGTTTCACGAAAGAAAGAAGGAAGGCTATTCACATTGAAGATTCAAGGCAATATTGGTTATGCCTTGTTCACATATGGAGGACATAAGATCTCCGAGTTAGATCTTTGGCATAAAAGGCTTGGACATTTCAATGAAAGAGGTATTAAGGATATGATTAACAATGGTTCAGTGCTTGGATTACCTAATGTTGCAGGTGAACATATGACATACAGATGTGAGGCATGTCAGTTAGGTAAGGCTCATAAGAAATCATATACTAAGCATGGTTTAATGTATTCAGAGAAGCTTGAGTTGGTACACACAGATGTGTGGGGACCATCAAAGGATTCCAGTATAAATGGTTCAAGATATTATGTGATTTATGTTGATGATGCTACCAAGTGGATCACTATATATGTGATTAAAGATAAATAAGAGGTTTATAATACATTTAAACATTATCATGTGTATGCAAAGAGAATCACAGGCTAGAAGTTGAAGACACTAAGGTCAGATGGAGGGGGAGAGTATTTCTCTAATGAGTTTAGTGATTACTTATGGAATGCAGGTATAAAAAGGGAAGTTACTTGCAGGTACTCTCCTCAACAAAATGGTGTAGTAGAAAGGAGAAATAGAACTCTTGTTGAGTTTGCGAGGTCAATGATGAAAGAAAAGAATTGTCCCAATTATTTGTGGGTTGAGGCTGTAAATATAGCCACATACTTGACTAATAGGTTACCATGTAAAGCTTTGCAGGGTATGACACCATATGAAGCTTGGTGGGCTAAGAGACCTGCCTTAGATCATTGCAAAGTATTTGGATGTTTGGATTATGCATATGTGCCATCTGAGTTGAGGCATAAATTGGAACCTAAAGCTGGAAAATATGTGTTCATTGATTATGATGATAAGCAGATGGGTTATAGGTTGTGGAGTCCATCCACAAAGCAATTCCTTGTATCAAAGGATGTTACATTTGATGAGCAAGGTACTTGGTATGCAGGTACAATTAATATTCATGCAGGTGATGAAGAAGTTTTGAATCAAAAGAAAGGTAAATCAAAGGTCCACATATTTGATGAAGAAGAGAATAATGAAGCACAAATTGAAGTTGAAGAAGTGCCAAGGTTTGATCCAGAATGTGATGAACTAGAAACTTCAAGAACTGGAGAACTCAGAAGGTCATCAAGACACAAATTGAAACCTACAAGGTATAGCTATGATACTTCATTTCTGACCACTAAAGAATATGCTTACATTGTGAAAGTAGAGGAAGATCCTTCTACATATGAAGAGGCAAAAGGTAAGGAAAATTGGGAGAAAGCTATGGAGGAAGAGTATGATGCATTGATGGAAAATGAGGCATGGGATTTGGTTCCTACACCAAATAGTCAGAAGATCATTGGATGCAAATGGGTTTACAAGACCATCATAATCTATACCATATGGAAGTGTGTCTAGTATAGTCATGTGGAAAAGATGACAACCATAAGGACACTCATAGCTATTGCTGCATGTAAAGGTTGGAAACTATGTCAATTAGATGTGAAGAATGCTTTTCTTAATGGTTACATTTCAGATGATGTTTTCATGGAGCAGCTAGAAGGGTTCAAAATTAGAAGGTATCCAGATTATGTATGTAAGCTCAAGAGAGCTTTGTATGGTTTGAAGCAAGCCCCAAGGGCATGGAATTATAGACTTATGAAGTTCTTGAAGGAACTTGATTTTCAAGTGTCTAAAGCAGATAGTAGCTTGCTTGTTAAAGCAAGTGATGATGGGTTCATTTACATGTGTATATATGTTGATGACATAATTCTTACAGGTACTCATGAGAAGGGCACACAAAGTCTCAAGAAGCAAATGGAGAAAGAGTTCAAGATTAGTGACTTGGGATACTTGTCATCTTTCTTCGGCATGGAGATCTCATATGCTCAACATGGAGTATATCTGACTCAAGAAAGGTATTTGAAGGACTTGTTAATCAAGTTTAAAGTGGAAGATTGAAGGGTAGCACCTACTCCAATGGAGGTGAATCACAAATTGAGAAGATACGGAGGAGAAGAATTCAAGGATATGAAGCTATGTCAAAGTCTCGTTGGTAGTCTAATCTTTGCTACATTAACTAGGCATGATTTGTCATATGCAGTTGGAGTGTTGCCTCAATTCATGCATTGTCCTAGAAAAGAACATTGGATTGCAAGTCAAAGAGTGTTGAGATACATTAAGGGTACACTCAAAGAAGGTTTGCATTATGGTTTCACATCAGATACAAACATCAGTATATATGGTGATATAGATTGGGCAGGTAGTCCTGATGATAGGAGATCAACCTATGGGTATCTATGTTATGTGGGAGACAAGCTAATTTCTTGGTGTTCTAAGAAGCAACACACAATTGCTTTGTCATCTACAGAAGCAGAGTATAAAGGTCTAGTTGAAGCTACAAAGGAGGTCATATGGTTGAAGACTCTCATGAAGAGTTTTGACATCATTCAGAGTACACCCATTATTCATGGGGATAATATGCGTTCATTGTATCTAGCTACTAACCTTGTATTTCATGCCAGGACTAAACACATTGAGATTCAATATCACTTTTTGAGAGAGAAATTGATTGATAAGGAGATTCAAGTCATACATACTTCAACAAAAGATCAGATTGTAGATATGCTAACCAAAAGTTTGGATGGACCAAAGCTACAAAGATTCAAAGACATGGCAGGTATATAGAAGATGGAGAAAATTACAATTGATGATTGAGGGGGAGCTATTGGTGTAGGAAAACCATAAATTGATTATTTGCACAAAGATTTGAAGCCAAAGGATGAAGCAAAGACCAATATATGAAGATTGAAGTTAGTGCATAATCAAAGAATGAAGGCTTGTATATACATGTACATTAAACATGCTTATACTTTTGTAATAGTCATGAGTTTATACAAAATACCTATATATACAAGTAGAAAGTCAGGGCATGTATGAGAGATGATGAAGGATCAGTTTTAGGAATCATTCGACACTTTGGAAGTGAAGAGAATAACTCTCATCATTCAGATGTAATGTTTTTCTAAATAGAAGAAAAGTTGCGCCCAATATTTTACTCAGTGCTCCTTCTATGTTTAATCTTTTGTGGAATGCTTTTGTACAAGTCTAAGTCTATGGTACAGTGACCTTTGTACAAATTTTTAGATCCTAACTGTGATCAAGCTGAGAGAATTGAGAGTAGGAACATTTACATGTGTAAATGTGAAGAAGAGAAGACTACTAGAGGTGCAAACTCAATGATAATGTTTTGGTCAGTTCTCCTTCCACAGTGTAAAGTTTTGAGCAAGCAAGCAGGTATTCTTTAAGTTGGAAGGTAAGCTACCTATGGCTAAAAGAATTTGAATAAATGGGTTCTAGATTAAGAGAACTATGCATTAGAAGTTGCAGGTGTCAAAGTCGACTGTAAAGAAGTACAGTTTTAGACATAGCTGAATTGTTTAGAGTAAATCTCAAGATTTACTAAACCTTTTGAGAATTTTTAACTTGGGAAAGGTGAAAAAACATTAGATGAAACCCCGTACAAGTTTGATTGAAAACTTTACATGTTTGACTAGTCTATGAGTGGATGAAGTTAAGTTGACTTTCTGTGTGTTGAGTTTGTTCGCAATTAGATTAAAAGTTTGGTAATTTGGTATTGGTCTTCCAAATTGGTTAAGGTTTTGAGTTGTTCTTGATATAGAGGTGCTCTAACATCAAGGATAACTTGATCTTTTGGAGATTAACACTCTCCATCAAGTACAAGGGTTGCAAACTATTGAGCATGTGTTGAAAAACATTCTACTACACCTACAAATATAGTTATTGAAGGTGATGTATTTCTTGGTCATATTGCAGCTTCTATTGCACATAATGCAGAGGGATTTTGTTGGGATGGTAGAGATGCACAAGCGCATGCATTCATAGCCTTATCTCTTAGATGTGTCGTTATCCCTCATATTCCCTCTTGCAAGATAGCAAAAGATGCTTGGGATAATCTTACAACATTATACCAAGTAAGAAATGAGGCTCATGTTTCTTATCTCCAAAAACAGTTGGAGAGTGATCATATGAATGAAGGAGATTCTATGGAACATTTTTTGACAAAGATCAAAGATTTGAAGGAGAAGCTAAGTTCTAGTAGACATCATTATATGTGTATGGTCTCTGCTTTGAAGTTGTGCCTCAGGAGTCTAGGAATCTATTGAGAACAAATCTTTGGGTCTACTCCTTTCAGGTCATTATATGTCCATGCAAAGACATCACGATACTCTCATAGTAGTTCCACTAAATTTTTTTCTTCTTCTATGGAGACATCTTTTCCAATGAAAGTGCATCTACCTTCATCATTTTCTTGGGTCCCTATTATTTTCTCTGTTTGTTCCTTGTTATCATAAGCTACTCCTTCCCGTGCCTCTCAGTTAGGCATTTGGATAGCATTTTTTCACTCTTTCTCCTCATATCTCTTAAATGCTTAGGCACTTCAAACTATTCCCTTTGTTGGTCTTCTTCCTCCATATCTTCAGTCTCCTTATCAAGGTTCTCGAGGTATTCTTCTATGGAGAAGATGTTACAATTTTCTTCCATGTTTATTACTCCAAATTCCTTCAAGTATTGTTCTTCTCATTCAAATGTCTCTAGTTTCATTATAATGCTCTCACGTTCGTCATATTCATTGTTCTCATCTTCATCATCATCTTTGTAAGGAATTGAACTCACAACCTCTTGGATAGGAATGTGATGGGCTAACCACTTGCCCCAAAAGCCATGGTTGAGAATTACTTCCTAATCCTCTCTCTTAGGGTGTAGTTCAACCATCTCCTATCTATGAAGGTTGTGGTTCAACCATCTCTTCCTATCACTTTATTACATTCTTCCTCCCTTGCTCAATCATTGTCCTCAATGATCTGCTCTTGTATCCCTCTAGCCTCGGTGATCAGTCCCTTGAACTCCCTAGGTGCCCTTGAATTGATGTCCTCAACCTTGCACAGTTTCTTGAACCTTTTTCGTAACCTTGGTCTGTTGAACCCTTGCTCTCAACCTTGGTGTCTGAACCTTCTTGTTCGCAACCTTGGTGTCTTGAGCCCTTGTTCTCAACCTCAGTCTTGAACCTTGTTCTTACCCATGTTTGGTATCTTGAACCCTCAATCAAGTGCCACCCAAGGTTTTCGAAGGACTTCACAGTTCCAAGCTATCTCAATAGATTTGGAAAGTTTTTTCCGAGAGCTTTCCAACGGTATCTCATATGCTTCAATCTGACCTACAGATTGAGAGATACACTTGATTCTTTGTTGGGTCCAATGCTCAAAGCGCCGCCTCCACAATTCCTACCCTTTCACATGATAGAGTGCCCAAGCGCCTTTTTTAGAGGCCATTGGATCATTCCACCTTGCCCAAGCCTACTTCCTAGGCTCTGATACCAATGTAAGAAATTGAACTCACAACCTCTTGCATAGGAATGTGATGGGATAACCACTTGCCCAAAAAGCCATGGTTGAGGATTACTTCCTAATCCTCTCTCTTAGGGTGTAGTTCAACATGAATAGACTTAAGTTGTAACCTTCCTCCACACTTAGTCATCACAATCTTCTTCTTTGATCATTAACATGAATAGACTTAATTTGTAACCTTCCTCCACACTTAGTCATGGTAAGCACTTCCTCATTTAGATAAAATTCTAAGGTTGCTAATATCTCCATCCAGCTATCCTCATTCATCTAGGATTGATCACTAAATCCTGCACTATGGATTGATATGGCATCTTTCTCTTTATGGATGGGATTCCATCGAAGAGGAACATCCTTATAAGAGAGAATATGGAGATTTATATTAATTCTAGTGCCTTAATGTTGAAGGTATATGGCATATCTTCCCCATTCTTACACTACTTTCAACTAGCACACAAATGTTCTTCCTAAGATCGTAGTTGCCTACCTTGCCAAATTGACATATGGCTAAGATATGTTCAAATTTACATTTTCCAATAATCCTAGGGGCCCTTCTACATGGCCATTTGCCAATTGTAACTTCAATTTGATAGGTCTTAATGTAGGTTTTCCCAATTTCTTTAGTAACAATTGCTAGACATGTACTAATGTCTAGTATGGCTTTAATCATGTAACCTTTGTATGCAATTGGAAGGCATTTGTTTTTTTTGTGACCTTTACTGAAATCTCCTACTTTTTCTATAGGTTATTTTCACAATGGTGGTCTGCTCTTTAGCCTTCTTGTTTTCTTCATTGATTTGATCTTGAATTTTAAGCTAAGTGGCTATTTCTTCCCACAATTGAGGCTTGAATTGCGACTTTGACCCAAAGTTCTTGTGTCCAATTTGCTTCTACCTCAAGGATTAAGGAGCCAATGTCATTGACTTCTAACCCTAGTTCCCTTTCAGCTATGCTTGGTTCCTCTTTGTGTTGTCTAGTATGAGAAATGGTTTTCTAGGCATGCTTTAAATTTCTTCTCATGGATTCTTGTTTCAGAAATGGTTGATGCTTTTGAAGACCTTGAACTCCAACAATTGGTATTAGAGAAGTTGTTCACTTTCCCTAGAGCGTCATTGACAACGCTCCGGTCATAATCTCAAAATCACACAAAAATTGGTGAGCATACTTGGGGTGATTAGTAGTTCAAAACAGCTTTGTTTTGTGGTGTTGAAATTTTGATTTGAGCTCATTTTTGGCCTCTGAACGGACTATCATAGTGATTTTCCAAACAATTTTTTCCTTTTGCACCAAACATATATGCAGGTTTTGGTTTGCTAGTATAATCATCTCAACATGAGATAGTACAATCAATTGTCTACATCAAGGTATATAGTCAGTGGCCATGGCTAAAATCAATGATAAATTTTGTATGTTGGTTGTTGCAAATAAGTTGTATGGTATTTATTACCTATTGTGGGCATACATGATGCATCATCTATGTAGCAAAAGGGCTGTGGAAAATTGTGAAGAGTTTGAAAAATGTCATATTACACCTACAAATACAATGAATGAAGGTGAATCAGATCATGTTAGAGATGATGATCTACAATTTCTTGGTTGTGCTATAGCTCTTGTTGCACCTCTTTGTTGGGATGGTAGAGATTCACAAGCATATGCATTGATAGCTTTGTCTGGCAAACATTCCATTATCCCTCACATTCACTCATGCAAAATAGCAAAAGAGATGCTTGGGATGTTCTTACAACATTATACAATGCAAGAAATGAGTCTCATGTTGCTTACCTTCAAAAATAATTGGAAGGTGAGCATATGAATGAAGGAGATTTGATGGATATTTTTTTGACAAAGATCAAATATTTGAAGGAGAAGCTGATTTTTGCTGATGAAAAATTATCAATATTTCACTTATGCAGACTATTCTTAACGGCCTTCTAGATTCATATCAAAGTTTTTCTTCTACTCTTTGGTTGACGATGAAAGCCAATCCAAATTCCTCAATAGTTGAGAATTTAGTCTCAATTTTGTTGCAAGAAGATCAATCCAAGCAAAACAAGTCATATCTATGTGTTGTAGATCAAGCTTTCTTAGTTACTTAGAAGGAAAAAGGTAAATGGAGCTGATTTACTAGTAAACAAAAATATGATAATGATGCATAGTCAAAAAAGCAAGACAAAGATGAACAAAAAATAGAAAAATAAAGCGATTTTGCAAGTAGTGTAAGGAAAATGATCATGTCATAACATAAATTGGTTACAAAGGAGGCAAAGAAGAAAGAGGTTGGAATGGTTGTTGTAGAGGTCTCTACACCTAAAACAAAGTTTACTAATCTTGTTTGGAATGAGGAATGGGCATTTAATATTGTTTGCATCTATGACCCATCTTCTCATGAGTAGTGTATGTTTGTGATAGACTCGGATATTTGGAAGATTGATGGTGGTGCAACCAAACATATTACCTCATATTGTAGTTTCTTCGCTTCTCTTGAGTCTTCCCCTATAGGGAATGTCAACACGTGTATAAAAATCATCAAAGATCATTCTGACAATTGTTGATTGTAGCTCTTTCACATTTTCAAATGCCTTATATGTGCCAAGGATCAAGAAAATTCTATTATCAATTTCAGCATTAGCCAAGATTGTCTTAGTTATCAAATTTGTAGATGCGAGTTCTATACGTCATGATCTCTCAAATGGCAATGTTATTATTACTTCTAGTATTTTATGTCATGGGCTATATAAGCTCATAGATTATGCAAATGCTTGATTTACTGATGCATAACTCGATCTGGTACTCTGTTTTTTGCCTCTCAAATGAGTAGGTTTATGCATTGCCCAGGTGTTAAGGGTTGGCAGGAAATTAAGCCCACCTTTCAATGTCCCAATTCTCATTGCCACGATGGCATTGTTTACACCACAGAGAAGCTCTCAAAATTTTGTGACCTTTTACATTGGTCCAAATTCCTTGGTGGAGGATTTTCCACATAAGAACTATTTTTTTAACCTCCATGATGGGATCTCAAAGGAATTGGAACTTAAAATCCCATCAAAAACTCTATTAATCTAGGCACCATCTCCTATTAAGCATGAATGAATGTCCACATTCTTCTTTAATCTCAAAATTTTATCTAGATTGTTGTTGTTGTGCCATCTAAGACCCTCAAGGTGAGGGGATTCATGCCCAATAAGGAAGAAAGTCTTCAAGCACTGCCAAACATTGAAACTGATACGCAATAGACACCACTCTTTGTAGTCCACTCTCCTCATTAGGGGAAAAAATGAACCCTGAATGGGCCTTTTAGATTAAGGAGTGATTAGTGATGGACCAATCAGAAGAGGGTGGTGGCCAAGTCTATGCCCTATAAAATACTAGGCTGAAAGGGGGAGAGGGGACATATTTATCCCTTATTTAATGAGCTTCCTCTAGAGAGAGAAGGAATCTCATAACTTAGTTGGGCCCAAAAATTCAAAATTTCTAAAAAGTTAAAAAACTCATCATAACACCTGAGAATGGACCCCCCATTACTTTTTAGGGTCAAAAGTACTCTTTTTTACACCAAATTCAAAATCCATGCATGTTTTGAGCTTAAAAAAATGGGTTTTTTTCAAAAATACTCAAAAAAGAGCTATTTCCATCCTAAACCTCACATTTTCATACCCAGGTCCCAAAAAGTCATATTTTCCCACTACTTTCACTTTGCAGCACACCATTGAAGCTCTTATTTCTACACTCCAACCTACCTGCATCTCCTATCTCGAATTATTGTTGTAGCTTGAAGACCTTTAGCTTCAATGGCAATAAGATGTCACAATATCAAAGCCACAGATGGACAGTGGCTATCACATGAGTACTCCAAAGGTGCATGGGTGTACATGACCCTCTAGAGTTGGGCCTCATCGAGTTAGAGATTGTGGAAACTTAGATCTTCATTGGAAGGGAAATTTACTTGACTTGAAGAAGCATAGAGACAATGGGATGGTTGCTATTGTACAACATGTTTTTACAATGGAAACTATGAAACTTGAAAACTCTAGCAGAATGAGATATCCTCTGAATTGTAAGTATTACTCTACAATATTGTATGTTTTCTTGTGTTGGATATATTTCTAAACTATTTAGACATTTTTTTGTTTGTTTCATATATATTTCCTTCTACTTTGGTGGAAGAGCAACCACGTCATAGTCTTATAGGTACTTTCCAAGCATTGCATGCAGATGTTGGTGCACTAGTCATTCCAAAAATATCTCATGCTCAACTTTACCATGATAGAGTTTTCTTTTACACACATAGATATGTTGTACCCTCTACAACAAATGGTTTTGGAAGGTTAGAGAGAATTGAAGTGCATTCTCTTCTTAGCTTGGACTGGCCAAAACCTGATATATGGTCCGTATCATCTTTGAAGCACAAGATGGTAATGGATATACATAACTCTTTGAAACTCACAAGAGTGTCTAGGTCTGTAGGTTTGCACCGGTCTTTTCCCATTGATTGTTTTGTATATTTATTCCAAGGATTCTCATTCCAAGAGACTTCCACCATGTTCATGTGTAAAGATTTCACATATGAGCAAGTCGAAAGTCTTCTTGGTGAAAATTAGGGTTTGATAGAAGGAATTGCAAAAGGTGATAAATATCTTTGTAAAATAGGTGGAACAGGTATAGGGTTTTGATATTTGAAACAATATACTTCATTATACATTAGATTCTACTATGATCGTTGGATGTGCAAACTTGGCAAATGGATACCATTTCAAAGTTCAGAGGGATCTTCACATTCATTTGAAATAAAGCTTAGATTTCCCAACAATGAAACAGAAACTATTTTAGTGAATAATCATTGGACCTTAGCTAATCTGAGAGAACACTGTTAGTGATTATGGGGTTTGAAGGAATAACTCAGGGACAATAGCCATGAACTCCGATGTGATCGATGAGATTACAGATTTTATGGAATTCTATATATTAAGATATGCTATAGATATTCCAGCATATGAGTGTAAATGGGTCCCCTGTGACCTACTTTTCTACATTCATAAAGGAGATGAGGCATTTGTGAAGCGCTTAAAGTGTTTCATGGATATTGCTGAGGATGCAGGGCACCTGTTAGATGACACAATGCCCTTAATTAAACAATTAAATAAGAAAAGGAAAATGGGAAGAAAATATATTTCCTATGTTGCAACAACCATCTTTTTTGTCAATGAGGAGCCCGAACCTACACCCATGGACCTACCCCATCTTGTTACTGGGGGTTTTGTAGATGACAAGAAGGAACCCCAGACAGAAGCTCTCAACTTATTAGAAGAGAGTCAAAAAATTTGCAAAGAATTTCCACAAGGAGTAGTGGACAGCTTTTAGGAAGCCAGTACACAGAATAGTCCACCCTCTAGCTTAGAGCCCGTGGAACCCACTCTACCAGAGGTAGATGGAAATGTTTTCATTTGTACTTGTCGAAGGAGAGTAATTTTTATTCCTTCACGATATTGAGAAGGCATTTGGTCCACGTCTCGACGAATGCCTTAGTATTTTCTACTCAACCTCGGATGTTCCCATGGACAACACTTCTGACATTATAAAAAAGACAACAATTCCACTTGGTGATTCAGTTGCAGACACCATTGCATTTGTGTGTGAAGAGATTTTGAGCCATGCCAACAAAAATTCCACTAAAGAAGATTTGATCGCAGCAAGGGAAAGAATTTTGGAGAAGAAGATTCCAACATCCCCTATTTTGGAGCAAAGTGGCATGGCCCACTCATCGATTCCACTAGATGCAATGGGAAGAGGAGAGGATGAAGATAGGATTCAAGATGTAAGTATCTAATGACATTTATGGTTGTCTCATATTCATACAAGATGTATCTATTTAATTTTATGATTGTCTATGTGTAGGAAGCAATTGAAGTGCATAAACTTGCAGCAAGGAGTGGTGGTGACTGTGCTGTCCATGGCCATGCTCTTCCTTGGCACATTACATTGGAAAATTGCCAAAGGAAGATTTTGTCATAATCTACAAGGACTTTTCCCCTCAAGGACACTTCATGACTTGGTGTTTGAAGGCCTTGAGCAAAGTTTTATGCCTATCTACAATAATGCAAGGGATCAATTGTATATTTCTGGTTAGGAAGTCCTTTGCCCTTACTACCCTGGGAGTTAACTTTAGAGGAAAAATATTAGGTCAAATAGGAATAGCTTTAGGTCTTGGATTGACAGACCCTCAGTTAATATCCCAATCAATTTTGACTTACCAATTGCCATTGTCTTTTCAGAGAAGAAAGAATGTAGTGGAGAGGCTCAAGGCTAAGAGCCAATTGTAAAAACTTTATAATACCAATTATTGTTTTTCCAATTTCCATGTGCATTGTCTTTATGTTTTTGACAATCTCTTAACTTTTGCACACTTTAATCAGTCTTTTTCCAATCATTCTTGTTATTTTTGTTGCCCAAAATGCATGGGATGGCCTAGGAATTCAAAAAAAGGCCTGCCATAGAAATGTGGGGATGGGCCCTACAAAATTTTTGCAGGGCCCATCCCCACATTTTTGTGGTAGGCCTTTGTAGCTCAGTGATTAGTAGCACCTCCTTTAATGTCAATCCGGGAAGACGTGAGGATGGTATGAAGACCTCGAGCAAGTGGAGTCACAAGTGCGTGAGTGAGAAGCACACAAGCATGCACACACATACACGCACACGCGCACACACGGCAAGACAAAGAGTGAGAAGCAATGGAGTCTTTAGATTCCTTTCAAAAAGCTCTTACAAGTTCATTTCAATTACAATCTAACCTCAAAAATGAGCTCTCTAGCTCCTTTTATAGTTTTTGACTAGCTTTGGCCCTGTCCAGACCTAGTGTCTGGCCTAGTTAAAAATTAGGTTCTAGGGCTTATTTGAGGGCTCAAACGAGATCTAAAAAATACGAAAATTGGTAAGCAACTACTTCTAAGGCTCCTCAAGCTCGAGGACTCCTCGGCTTGCACAAAATGGAGCTACAAAAAGGTGAACATGGTATTTACAGGGGTTGTTAGTGATGAGAATCACTGTTAATTTGTGTAAGGATTTTGAAAAATTAAAAGGTTGCCTTAGTGCTAGATCTGCGTGAATGCTCGTACTTGCTTCTTCATGAAGAAAATTATTGGCCTACTTGCCAGATCGTCGTTGACTCCCTTGTCTGCTGCTAACACTCCCCCCTCTCTCACGTCTGTCATCCCTGACATACCCTTGTTGGGAGGGTCGTTGGATGTAGTATTCGACAACATCTTGCGCTAAGTGATGTTTGGCAATCCTCAATCCTTTGGCCAAGTCTGTGAGTAGAGCATCCCAATCTACCGGCCCGGGAACCTCTGGATGTGGCATTCGTAACTTTTCTGAGTGGAGAGCTTGTTCCACTGCAAACAATTGTAATAAATGTGAGGGCCTGGGAATGAAGATCTCTGAGTGATATTCCCAGAACCCGGTGACAAACATCTCTTCAAATGTTTGTTTGAAGCAGGCCGGTAGGTACTTTATGCGGGCATGCCATGCATAAACAACATTAATAGAGGGCGTTGTGCTCATGTCATAAACTAAATCCTGATTGCCTTCATTAAATCCGAGCGCAGAGAGGTGAGGTTCCTTAACATTCTTGAAGGTCCGGAAGGTGACTATCATGAGTTCAAAAATTTTAAGACACATCTGTGTCATGACATCTGGTACATTTTTGAACCTGACACCCCAATGCCGAATTGTCGATATCATATACCCTACGGTAGGTTGACCTTTAGGTGGTGCTAAGTAGACATAGTTGAGCCACTTCTCGCAGCCTTTGGTTGTCAGCACCATCTTTGTGTATTCCGGCCACGACCTTCTTCGGAAAACAGGACAGTAGCAGGGATTGTACTTGATATACAGAGGCATGTTGTTCCATGTGCGATTCATTTCCGGGTAGGTTTCAAGCAGCCGAATTCTCCAAGTCGGTTGGCGAATATTTCCTTGCTTGGCACTTTCTGGGATGTCATCAGGTGCAAACTGTGTGGCAGAGGTTGGTTCCCTTGAGGTGTGATGCTTGATTTCAGCATTATAATCCGCCATTAAGACACAAAATGGAACATAAATGTCGTCGGAGGTGCCGATCCACCTGTGATGAGAGAGGTTCCTAAAATAGTTCGATTTTATGACCACCTCTTCTAAGCGTGACATCGATGCTATCTGGACTGCCACCCTATCATCATGAGTTGTGGCCACTTTTTCCAATTTCTGCATCCATTCCGGAGCCTCTATTTCAAGGGTGTCCATGCCCTCATCTGTTTGCTTGCCTCCCGGTGCTGGCATCAGAACGTACGGGTCCTCAAAGGTTTCCTCTACTTCGATTGGCACTAGGTCTTCAGGTTCTGGTTCTGCCAAGGGGGAGGGTTGGCGTTCGTACTCAAGCACCTTCTTTTGTAATTCTTCGAGTTGTGCTTTGAGCGCTGCTACTTCGTCAGTTGTGTCAGCTGTGGGTGGGACTTCTTTGGGTGGTGCTGGTTGAACTGCCAATTGCCTTTGTAGTTCGTCTCTTTCCTTTTCTAAGGCTGCATGGGCTTCGAGGAGATCAGCATGGGTTTCCAATATGATCTGCATATTGTCCGAGGGAATAGCCTTAAATCTCTCCGGGTCAATTTTTTGTGGGGAACCGTCCATGGCTAACTCCAAGTTCTCTTCGTTTTGTGTCTGAAGCCGTCTATTTTCTTCTAGGGCTGCCGACATATGCTTCCATAAGAGAGCCATGTTGCGACGGAGCTTGAGGTTCTCTGTGATTTGTGAGTGTAGCAAATCATCCATATGTTGTCTTTCTTCTGCATCTGGCTGCGGTGGATTTGCCACTAGTTGCTCATGTTGTTCTTGCAATGCACTAAACTGCTGTTGTAATTGATGCTTTTCTTTCTCTAAATCAATGAATCTTCCTTGTAACTCCTCATGTCTCCTGAACAAGCTTGTATGCTGAGCATCAAGGTGCTGATAGTGTTGTTGTAACTGAGACATGCACTGATACATATTATTAAATACATTATTAATGGGGGTGGATGCAGGGAGGGTGTTATGTGCAGAGGGGAAGGGAAAGGGGAAGGGAAGTGTGAATGCGGTGCTGGAAAATGGTGAAGTGGGTGGTGGGGGAATGGGAGATTGTGGTGGTATGGGGGGAGGGAGAGGTGGGTGATATGTCCATAAAATCCATGGTGGAAGCAGTAGTCGGAGTGATTGTGAATAGTGGAATTGTGGGTGCAGTGATTGTGGTGAATGTGTACAGTGTTGCGTGCAGTTGTGAATGTGAACTACCCAAAAGTGTGAGTGGGGGAATGGGGATGTCAGTAGCTGCCGTTAGGATTACAGTGGTAGTGGGTTTGTATACACGGGAGGTGTTGAGAGGGTGTGTGGGTTGATTGGCGGTTTGTGCTTCATTCATGGCGGTGGACTCGGAGGCAGTAACGGTGGTTGTTACATTGGTAACGGGAGGTGAATGTGGCGGGTGTGGGGGCGAAGGTGGTAAGGGAGGTTATGGAGGTGCACTTGATGTATGGGCTTCCTCGGTGTTGTGAGCGGTGTGTGCAGTGCCCGTGGTTGTGGGGGTGCCTTGTGGTCCTGATCCTAATACATTCATTTGTTTCCCTGCTCGTGGGGGACGTCTTCCGTATCTCCTTTCCGTTCTGCGTGATTGTGCCAGGGCCGTCCGCACTGCTTCAGATACTCCTAAGGCATCAGCGATCATATCCAGTGTGGCACGATACTGTTCGTCAACTCCTTCCTCCTCAAGGATTTGGTGCATGATAGTCTTTCCTGCTGCAAGGGATAACTTATGTTGTTGTTGGACCCTGTCAATGGTATCGTAGAGCTTTTTCAACTCCTTTGTATATGCTGGGGCACCCTCTAGCTCCTGTATAACTTCTTGCTCATAGTCATGCGCCTCCTCATCAGAAAATCCTTCCTGTTCAGCCTCTTGGCCTTCTTCTTCTTCATCCTCCAATTCCACCACTTCTGGTTGTCTTGGCTGGGGTTGTTCTGTAGCCGTGTGTTGTCCACTACCCTGCTCTGCCTCAACTTCTGCATTAACAGCTTCAATAATTCTAGCCACTTCCTCATCCGTTAGATCTTCCAAAGTAAATCCGTGAGGAAATTCCAGATTAGTAGGCACTGGTGGAAACACAAGGTTAGGGCCATCTGTGCTGTGCCTGGGTAACCTGATAGTAAATGGTTGCACTCTTCGAGGAAGCCTTGGAGTTGTTTCTGGTGTTAGGGTTGCACCGCGGGGTTGTGCACAAGGCATCTGTACGGTGCCTCTCATCTTCTTTGAGGGAGGTCCGACGGCTGACAATCTGCGTTGAAACTCCTGTGCTCTGGACCAAATGAGAGCCTTTTGCACCGGCACATCATAGGCGAGACATCTATACACGATTCTGGTAAGCGCACAACATCCATAGAGTACAGATTTTTGTTTCTTATACCATCTTTGATGAGCCATATGGATCTGGTCTATAATCCAGTGGGGCATATTGATGGTCAAATCAAAGGCGTCTGCTAAGTAGAGGCTAAACCAAATCTTTTTGGGAGGCATTGTGAACCTGTCTTGCGCGGGGAATGCGAAATGTTGCATGACCATACGTAAATGAATGGCGATCGTGGGAGTCATTGCTACCATGTCCTTTAATTTTGTCAGATTCCTGTTCTTCATATTATCAGGGACCATAGTCTCTTTCTCCGTAGGAATGTGCATACCGTTCATGTCAAGAGCTTCTCTTACCAAGTTGATAGTCAAGCGGAAACGCTTCAGCTCATTGCCCCTTGTGAGTGATGGGAGTACAAAGGAGTTGTATCCTTTTTTGTCTTTGCTTGGAGTGAGGGTGCTAATCAAGTATGAGCACCTTAGAAAATCAGGCTTTGGTAGTTGGAACTTGAAATAATCATAGAGCCCAGCCTTCTTCCATATCGGCTTCAGTCCTTCGTTATTCTGTAGCTTTTCAAACTCCCTGGTAAAGAAGTGGTATCTGCCCCAACGTCCATTGAATTCTACCTCGGACTCCCACATGTATGTGCCTTCACCTAGAGGTCCCGCAACGTCACTGAACCCACCGGCATTGTGTGACCCTGTGGAGGATTCTGAATTGGTATGGCATGTAATGCCCTTAATGCCGCTGGTCGTTCCTTTAATTCCTCCTCAACCGGAAGGCTTTCAATGTCCACAACTTGGGGGCTGGTGCCTGCCTGGGAGCTGGTTCTGACCGTATCGGCCATGTTACTTCTTGCTGCCTGTCTCTATGAGAATATACAAACATGTGTTAACATTGTACAGGACAAGAGAGAACCGTTGTTGTTCCCATTACAACATTAACATGAGGGTCGGGAGCGAATAATGGGTTAGTAAGTGCTCGGTGCGAGTGTGTGTGTGGTTAGGAGTTCGATAGACCTAAGAGCTAAGTGGAGTGATGTAGTGTGATAGTGATGTGGTTAGTAGGTTGACATGGATTTACAAATGGGGTCCGGGGGTTTGTTACAAGTCTTGGGCTGCCAAATGCAGTGGATGGGTTTTGCTCTAGGTTTCGTAGAGACTCTCGAGAGCTTTATAGGCGTGTCGGCTTGAAAGTGAGGCTTTTTAGGGACCCATTTACAAGTGATTTTGTTCGTGCTCATGGGCCTTAGTGTGTTCCTGAGTGTTGAAAACGAGTGGATGCTAGCTGTGCGAGTGAATGGATCATACTGTATAGGGTGTGGTCTTGGTGTAGCTATTTGAGCCCGCAAACAAGCCTTAGGCACCCAAATTTGTCTTGATTGTGGGCTAGCCTTCATCGACTTCTTGGGCACCCAAATAGACTTCACATTAGCAGAAGAACTTCTGAAAGACTTCTTATTAGTGTCGTGTTGTTGGTTACTAATAAGAGGCTTTGCCCATGTGGTTGGCTTGAGTGCAACCGGGTGTTCGCCTTTCCGCACCCACACTTGTTTCACTAGCTGAGACATTTTGCTGCACAGGTACTTTTGATCTCCGACATAGGTAGTACTCTGCTTCTTCTGCTTTTGATCCACCTTTGGTTGCTGCCTCCCTCTGGCCTTTGGAAAAGAAGGGAGTTCCGTTGTGGTTCTGACTCCTTTTTTGAGATCTTCATTCTTCTGCATCACATAGCCTTGGACAAGAACAGCATGGTCAACTTCATGTGCACCCCTGGAGGGACCAGGAGTCTGTGTCTTTCCTAGTTCCTTGAGTGCTCCATTATTTAACTCCATTGTAATTCTAGTCTGATTCACCCATACCTGAAGAAGTCCACTTCTTAGGTTTAAGTTGACTGCTTGGTCATAAATCCAGTCTTGACCCAGGACAAGGGGTTCCGTGAGGTCCTCGTCTTGGCATACTAGCGCTTTAACTGTCATTGCCTCCTCATGAATATAGAGGGGAAGTTCCACCTCGCCCACGCAAGGGGTTTCCACGCCTCCCAATCCTATGAGATATGCTTCCACAGGATTGACAGTTAATTGCAACTCTTGACAGTAAAACAGTTTAACAGCACTAGTGGCTGCACCTGAGTCAATCAAGGCTCTTACAGTCCTTGCACTCTTTCCTTGTCCTATATCTAAGGTTATGAAAGGATGTCGATCAGTTATCCTATGTGAGCTAACACCTAAAACTTCACACATAGCCACGTCATATCCTTGATCTGCATATGCATCTTGCCTTGGGTGCTCTCTACCTTGTCTTCTTAATTTCATTCTTCGTATGCGCTCTAGGGCTTCTGCTTGAGCTTCTTCTCGAATTCGCTTTTCTTCCTCTTTGCGTTTCTTAGCAGTGTTGAGTCGACTTAGCATTTCCTCTGTGAGAGGTTCCTGATACAACTTAACTCTGCATCCGCTAATATAGTTTGGGAGAACATCGCCTTCTAATGTGGCTAGTTGCACTGCTCCACTTGTTGAGATCCTATTGATGATCATAGGTCCGTAGCCTCTCTTTTCTAGCTTCCTTGCATGTTGTTTCAATGTGTAGACTAAAACTAGATCTCCTGCTTTCAAGCCCTTATCCTTCACATGGGCATCAAAGTATGCCTTCTGTCGTTTCTTTGCTGCATATATCCCTGCAGCTGCTCTCAGTCTTGTTTCTCCTAATCGTTCAAGGTCAAAAAGTCTAGAGGAGAGTTCATGACCCGTCCATTCGTGCTCTTGTGCTACCTTCAATGTAGGTATCAAGAAGTCCAAGGGTAGCACCGCGTTTTGGCCAAATACCATCTGAAAGGGGGTGGCTTGGAGTACCGTTTTGTAGGCGACTCGGTATGCCCAAACAGCATGGTGTAGTTGTTTGTCCCAATCAGAGCGTTTAGTGTTTACTAATTTTGTCAGTACATTTCATAAGATCTTGTTGGTGCTTTCGGCTTGTCCATTAGCTTGAGGGTGATAGGGGGCAGACTTTTTATGTATTACCAAGAATTCTTGGAGTAGATTTTCAATCACTTCGTTCAAGAAGTGAGTACCTCTATCACTTACAAGCTCTATAGGTAGCCCATATCTTGTGAATACATTCTCAAACAAGAATTTAGCCGTTGTTTGAGCATCGTTCTTCGTTGTGGCTTTCACCTCTACCCACTTCGTTATATAGTCTGTTGCAACAATGATATATTCCGCATGGGAACCCTTAGCTGGGGGATTAATAGGACCTACGAAGTCTATTCCCCACTTAGAGAATGCACGTCCACCCATCATTGGTTTCAGTGGCATCTCATCTTTACGTATAGGATACTGAGTTCTCTGGCAAACATCACACCGTTTCACATAGGTATGTGCATCCATGTGAAGGGTCGGCCACCAGAAGCCCGCAAATAGTATTGCCTTGATCACCCGATCTGGTCCAAAGTGTCCTCCTGCTACACCTTGGTGAGCAGTTTCCAAGATCTTAAGATATTCACTTTCATGGACACATAGCCTCAGGTAACCATCTTTACCGCGTTTGTATAGATTATCACCAATGAGTGAGTAATCCTGGGCTTCTTGTTCTAAACTCCTTTGCCTAGCCAAATTCATGTCTGGAGGGAATGTTCTTGTCCTTAAGAAGGATACTAGTGGTTCACTCCAATATGGCACTATGGACACTTGATAAAGAGTGGCATGTTCCACAGGTGGTTTAGTGCATCAGATTGGGCATTCCTTGCACAACCTTTGGACATCAGCTTCCATAGTTGGCCAATGTACTCCGAGTCTCCTTAGCGTCTGTAAGGTTCGTTGCTTTGAGTAGTGTTGCTCTAATGCACCTACATGTGCTAAATGCAACCATTTATTGTACTCGTCCTCTTCCACACAACAAGCCAAGATTCCTTGATCCGTGTGCTTGTACATGCTTCCTGCCATGATGTGGTACTTTTGGGCTTTCACAACCTCTCTATTCTGTGTGTTTACTACTGGATGGTTAGGCCCGTATGTCAATACTGGCACCAATGGCTTAGCCCACTGCGGCACCACTTCCAAATTAAACAAGTAAGCATCAGGAAGGTCATCTGACACTCCTTGTGGGGCTTCTCCCGATGTGAGCCTAGAAAGGTGATCTGCTCTCAAATGAGTCTTCCCTTTCCTTACCACAACCTCAAAATCATATTCCATTAGCAAGAGAAACCATCTTACTAATCTACCTGTGTTGCATGGCTTGTTTACCAAGTATAGTAGAGCTTGATGATCAGTAAAAAATTTAAACTTATTTGCAAGCAAATAATGTCTAAACTTTTTAACCGCATACACCATGCCTAAGCCTTCTCTCTCAGTAGTGGTGTAATTTCGTTCAGCTGCATTCAATTGTCTACTAGCGTAGGCAATTGGAAGATCCATATTACCTTCACCAGTAGGTTGTGCGAGTACACATCCAATAGCATAATTGGATGCATCCACATGAACATGGAAAGGCTTGTTCCAATCTGGTGTGGTTAATATTGGTGCTGAACATAATCTTCGTTTAAGCTCCTGGAAGGAATTCTCGCATTCGTCAGTCCACTCAAAGTTGGTCAAAAGTCCATACAGAGGCTTTGCTATGATGGCATACATGTGTATGAACCGGCGGTAGTAACCACAATGTCCCATGAAAGCTTGTACTTCCTTGACATTCCTTGGCCTAGGTAGCTCTGCTATGGCTCTCACTTTCTCTTCGTCAGTAGATATGCCATTCTTTGACACTATGTGCCCTAGAATCTTGCCTTGCCTGACCATGAAAACACATTTTTCTGGGTTTAGGCAGACTTGATATTCTCTACATTTGTCAAAGATTTGTCTGAATTCAGGAATATGGGTTTGTCTAATGTTGGAATGAGCACAAAGATCATCAACGTAGACTTCTAAGTTCTTTCTCAGGAACTCCTTAAATACATGGCACATCAGCCTTTGGAAGGTTGCGAGAGCATTGGTCAGCCCGAATGGCATTACCCTAAAAGCAAATATGCCCCACTCTGTGGCAAAAGCCGTTTTATGCTGATCTTCTGGTGCAATGGCCTCTTGATTGTAGCCAGAGAACCCATCTAGGAAGCTGTACACTTCCTTGCCTGCCACCCTTTCTAATAGATGCTCAGTGATAGGAAGCGGGTAGTTATCTCGAATCGTGGCTGCATTAACCTTCTTCAAGTTAATGCATACACGCAGCTTGCCATTCTTCTTGGGCACCACTACGATGGGGGATACCCACTCAGTGTGCTCAATTTCATAGATAAATCCAGCTTCGACCAGTCTATCTATCTCCTCTTTGATCTTAGCAGCGTAATTATCGTTATATGTATAGGGCTTTTGCTTAGAGGGTTTAGCATCTGAGGTCATGGGGATAGTGTGTGAGCATATGTCAGGGTCAACACCTTTCAAATCCTTGTAACTCCAAGCAAATACATCTCTGTATTCTCTTAGCAAGGCTATTAACGCATGCTCTTCTTCTTCTGTTAGGTCATGGCCTATGTACGTGCATCTCTCCTCTCCTTCTTCTAGGGCCACTACTATTTTCTTGGTGGTTTCTTTGTTATCATAGGCCTCTCCTGATTGTGCCTCTCGTTTAGGCATTCTTATCATGACTCTCCTGTCGTCTATCTCATACTTCTTAAAATTTTCCGGGACCTCAAACAAAGATTCTTCCTCTTCTGGTGACACTTCTCTCTTCTTTCGTTTCTTTCCTTCGTCCTTCGGGGTCACATGTGTTGCTAATCTTACATCATTTGTAAGCTCTCCATGCCTCTGGGGTTGAAATTCTACTTCATGGAAGTATTCTTCATCTGATGCAAAAGGTGGGTCCATAATGATTGACTCTAGATCGGAGTCACTTGCATCCTCAAATGCATCAGGGCTAGGTTCGCATTCTTCTAGAACTGCCTCTCCCATGATTGGCTCTATGGAGAAGACTGAAATGTCATAGCCATCCTCATCACAGTGAGGTGTCCATTGTTCCTCATTGATGGCTACATCCATTGTTGCTAGGATTTCTGCCCAGCCGTGAGGTTCAAATTCTTCGTCTGGAAAAACTACAGGTGCATAGGCTGGGTCTTGGATTGATCTATGGGTTTCTTTTGCACCTACCTCTCTGGCTTTTTCTCTCTTCTCTTCGTCCATTGCTACTTTGCACATCCATAAGTGTGTGTCTTCATGCATCCAAGAGGATCCTGATCCTATGGAATGCACAGATTCCGTGTCATCTTTGGCTCTATGGATGGGATTCCATTGGATAGGGGGAACATCTCTATGAGAGTAATCTTTGAGATTCACTTTGGTCGTAACACCCAAGTGTTGCAGGTACAAAGAATTGGTTCCCCAATCCTGTACCACTTGCAACTATCGCATAAAAGGTCGTCCCAAGATCATCTCATAGGCATGATTTTTGCTGAAGTCACATATGGCAAATGTGTGCTCAAACTCGACACCACAGGTGGTGAGAGTTATTCCTTCCAGCAATCCTAAGGGTCTCTCAATATGACCATCGGCCATCTGCAATTTCATTCTCGTTGGCCTAAGTGCTGGCTTGCCCCAACGCTTCCATAGGGAAGTGGTGGCAATTGCAACTCCTGCACCTGAGTCCAAAATTGCCTTGGTGGTGTACTCCTGGTAGGTAATGGGAAGATAGGTGTTCCCTTCTTCACCTTCACACATATCTCCTATCTTATCCAAGGGTATTTCTGGCACTGTCCTATGTGATCCTACCTGGGAACGAGGTTTTTCTATCTCTGGTACTTGTTTGGCTACATGTTTCCATAATTCAGGTCTAACCTTGAGTAGCTCTTCTAACTTGAGATTGCACTGCACTTTAGTGTTTTTCACTACTTCTGTGTTCCTAGGTAAGACTGAGTCCTCATTTCGTAGCATGACCGTGGGTGCTCTCATACAAGTAGACTTAGCTTCCCATGGGCCTGTGAAGTGGGGTAATTCTTGTAGAGAGTTAGACTTGAAGTCTAATCTTTCTTGAGATTGGGTACTCTCCTGCTCCCCATAAATGGATGGGATGTCTTGTGGGAATTGGTCATGTGCATCATCCACAAGTTCAATGGGAGGAGGGACTTCAGTTTCCTTGGCCCATTTGTCTTCTTGAATCTCGCGTAGGAATTCTGGTGTGAACCGATTCATAGAAGATGATGTGTCTGGCTCCGTAGAGTTAGGCACATAAGCTTCAGGCACATAAGCTTCAGGCACATAAGCTTCAGGCACATAAGCTTTTGGCACATAGGCTTTCTGGGTAGGAAGACCTGCTCTTTCACTGGCCTTGTCATGGTGTTGAGGGGCAAGTTCCTTTTGTGATTGTGCCATTAGATTCTCCATTCTTTCTAGTGAAGGGGGGTTGTCTGGTTCAGTGGAATTGGGCACATAAGCTTTTGATGGGGGATGGGTCATGTTTTTGCTTGCTTTATCTCTTTCTTGGTTTTTTTCTTCCTTGGCAGATCTTTCAATTATGCCCTCTAACTTCTCTAGAAGTCCATCCAAGTGTAATTGCGTCTTGGCTGAGCCCGAGTAATTGAAAAGGCGACTGGCTTCGAACATAGTCTGAGCCAATGCGACCATTTTTGCGCAAAGCTTGGTTCTTTCTATCTCTAGGTTGGCTCTAGGGTAGCACTTGTCATGATCCGTTACATTTGGCCCTTCTTGGATTCTGGCTTGATAGGCTTTAAGCATCATGTCTATGTCTTCAGGAGTGGGGTCAGCTAATACTGATCCTGCTCTAGGGGGTGGTGGAATTGTATGAGGTGGGTTGGAAGGTGGCGGGTCGGATGGCGATGGGAATGGTGGTGGTGGGGTAGTGTGAGAGGGAGTTTGAGATGTGAGTTCAGTTATCTTGGCTTTGGTTTCTCTTATGCTTTCCTCAAGTTCACTCATCTTTTTAGCCCATTGTCTTTTCATTCTTTCCCGACTATCTCTCTAGGCTCTACTTCTCTTCTTGGTTATGCTCTCCGTTTCACTAACTTCTGGGCTCTTTCCCTGATCTACAGTTTGGTTTTGCTGCAATGCTTGAGCTCTTGTGACCACTTGCACTGGTGCAGTGGAAGCCACACTCCCTGTGGAGTCTACAACTAACCCAATAACGTTTATAGGAGTGATTTTTGGCATATTGTTGGGATTCTTAGGACAATCGCGTAAGAGATGCTCCTTTCCACACTCCTGACAATAGCCTTGGATCGTTACTAACTGGGGTTGGGTAGGTGGAGGCAAGGGACAGTCACGAATGAGATGATCTCCTTGACATCTGTAACATGGTCCTCTAGGGAATGGGGGTCTTACCTGCCTAGGTTGGGGTCTAGGGTTGGGGTTTGCATACATGACATTTGTGCAATCTGATTCCCAACTAGGTTCATTTGGCTCTTCACTATAGTAAGACTCACCATGTTCAGGAGACTGCATGAAGTAAGCCTGGGGACTCTCAACATGTGTAGAATCGAAGCTATGGTCACTGGGATCACTTTCTGAAAGCAATGGTGTTACAGGGACTATAGCTCTATTCAGGTTTTCTTCTGTAGCTGCATACTTTACAGGGATTAAGTTGGATGGAGCTGGAGGTTGTTGGGCTAACACAGGCTGAGGCCTTTGCTGGGTTTGGTATTGTGGTTGGTAGGTTTGTTGAGGCCTAGCATATTGTTGTGGTTGGTATTGGTTCTGGTATCTGCCTTGTTGAGGGTATGTCTGAGGGTAGGTTTGCCTAACTGCTTGCTTGTTGTATGGGCAGTCTTGTGTTGTGTGATTTGTGTATCTTCGTTCGATAGTGCAGTACTGGCTACTAGGATTTACTTGGGGTTGAGCCATAATGGGACATACATTAGCCATGTGGTCGCCACCACAAGTGTAGCATCTCTTCACAGGGGCAAATCTCGGAATTTGTTTGCTAGAAACACCTAATTTCTGAGCCACTTTCTCTGCAAGTTCCTCAATTGATGTGGATTGCGTGGAAGAGAGGCTAGAGGCACCATCAGAATCTTTGTAGATTTTGGAAAGCTCTAACTCCTCCCCTAGGTTATCCTCAATATCAATGCACATGCGTACACACTCTTCTATGGTCCTAGGGTCCTTCAAGTACACATAAGATCTCAATTTGGTACTTAGCAATCCATCCAAGAATAAGGCCACTTGCTTAGCTGGTGTGGGTAGCTCGGGGACAGGGCATCTTTCAAGATATTGCCTAAATCTTCGTCCTGCAAGTCTTACGGTCTCTTGAGGGGTTTGCTTGAAGCTGTGAATCAATGAGGAGGTATTATGTCTTATGCCACTCTTAGAGAATTCAATAATGAAAGCCTCTAGGAGTTGGTCTATGCTCCTGAACTGCCTCTCGTTTAGCGGCTGAAACCATGTCAGGGCAGTGTTCCTAAGGGTCACACCAAAGGCATTGTACTGTGTGAATAGATCCTCCACTTGTTCAGCTCTCAGGACTTGTCTAAACTCAGCCACATGATCGTATGGATCTCCGGTGCCATCGAAGTAGTTCTTCATGGACTTAACTAGCTGAGTTGGTCTCAAAGTCCTTGTGTACTCTCTAGGTCGTGGTAGAGGGAACTCATCCGCATTTCTTTGATTCCTGTGAGCTCTAAGTAACTCAGGCTCTATTCTATTTGTTTCCATCCTCGTTCTTTCTCTGCCCCCTGAGTTGGCAAAGCTCACCTCCGGCCTATCTCCATGTCTGTCTCTTTGGGCTCCATGAGCTTGGGATGTTCCAGCGCCAGGGTGACCATAGGACACATTCGATTTTGGTTGGGGGAAAATAATTTCACCTTTCCAAGTGTAAGCATGCCTATCATTTTTTGTCACCACAAAGATCCTCTCTGAGGCGTGATCTAAGTAGGTCACTCTGCCTAGGCTATCAGGATCCTTAAACTCATAGATCATGATTGTTCCTATATCAAATGGCCGATCAGATTTATATCTCCAAAAGGCTTCTTCAGTTTCTCAGTTCAGAAGAAGATCTATGCCCTTATTATCTTGGGGAATCCACTCTGGTGTGATAATCCTAGTGAGAACCGATTTGCCTCGAGGGGTTCTAGGTTTTGCACCCATGTTTCCTTGCTCCAGGTCACCTAAGTCTGCTTCGGGGATCACATTTCCAAATTCGTCCATCCTATCTGGGTGACCGGTGACTACGTATATGGTTCCTTCTTTGTCCAAGTATGCTCCGTTTTCAAACTTGAGAGCTGGGCGCTCTAGTCCAATGGATTGATCAGGATTCTTAATCTGGACCACGGATCTTCCTAGACCGTCCTCATAGATGCTAGCACCTAATCGGTTGGTCCTAAGGTATTCCAACTGCGTTTTGTATGGGCCTTCTACCCTGTGCAAATATGGCACTCCTGAACTCCCCGTAGGTCTGTCCATGCCTTGAGACATCTCTGATTCACTGGTATCAGAGCTAGGGTAATGCAAGTGGTGACTCAACTGCTGGGCCCAAGACCTCGCAGTATGATTGACACTAGCTTCTGAAGACCTAAGGCTTTGTCTATCCCCAATTGGTATCAGTCACTTGATTCTTTTTAGTTATTTATCGTGTTTAAGGTCTTGTCTGATATTACGTCGTCAGGAATACTTGAATGTTCTTCGTACTTTTAGGTTGATCGTTCCACGTTAGATTCTTTTCTTTATGGTCATCGCATCACAAAGAGATTATATTTAATCTTGGACTGAGTGCATAGGTAGTCTTCAACTTGATTGATGCCTATCGTTGCCCTAACTTACCTCTAGCACTATTCGTACTTAGCCTGAGCTAAAAAATGATAGAGGGAGTTGAGAATATTCCAACCTTTTGTTTCTTGCTTGGTTGCCCTTGAATGCCCAAGAAGTGTGTTCCCAAGCTTGCACTTACACTTGCTTAGAACGCCTTTCGATGCTCCCAATAGATCTGTAAGAGTTCCAAAGTTAGATTTAAGATTTAAATTCCAAAGACAGAACCAATGATTTTCATTCCTGAAGCACAAACACTAATTTGCATAGTGATTTTTAAGAAAACAATTCTAAAGACCCCTGACTTTGATCCCCCTGGGTATGGCCACGAGCTTTCCGACGCGCCCAAGAGCTCAAAAAATGGATTTCGTATGAAAAAGTTATGACTGTTCAGGGTTTTAGGGGGTTAAAACAGGATTCAATCTGGCTGACAGATCCTAGGGTTTTCTCCCAAATCTCAGGTGTAGGAACCTCAAGAAATGCTAATGGATTGACTATTTTGCCCCAAAATTATCCCAATTTTGAACAAAAGCAAACCCTAATTTTTGGCCGAAAAGCCTGTCAATCGCGATCGACAGGTCTGTCAATCGCGATTGACAGAGGTGTCCGTCGGGTTTGTCAGTCGCGATCGACAGTGTCAATCGCGATCGACAGAGTCGATCGTGGCTGTCAATCGCGATCGACAGTATCAATCGCGATCGACACGTTTTCCGATTTTTTCGCCGAAATTTCAGTCAATCGGGGGCCTATCAGTCGCGATGGACACGTGGCTACGCGTAAAAGTCAATCAATCGTTGAATTTCAGTCGGTCGCGATCGACGGTGTCAATCGCGACTGACAGGGGTGTCGGTCGTGGCTGTCGATCGCGATCGACGGTGTCAATCGCGATTGACAGGGTCCTACGTGGCAGTCTGTCGGTCGTGAAGTCTGTCGATCGCGATTGACAGGGTCTGTCGGTCGCGATTGACAGGGTCTGTCGGTCGTGATTGACAGGGTCTGTCGGTCGCGATTGACAGAAAAACACGGAATTTTTCTACTGTTTTAGGTGATTTGGGATGTGCTCATCATGCTTGTGCTAGTGGTGAACTTTGTTTTACCAAATGATCGAATTTTCTGTCGATCGCGATCGACAGAGGCTGGCGACTGCGAGACAGATTCGACGAGTTTCGTACCTGCGCAGCGTGCTGGAGGGGATGATGATGATGATACCTGCAAGAAACACAATAAACATGCAAAAAACAGTGCAAGCAATATCGCTCTCTCGCTCTCTCTCACAAGTACAATGAAGGAAATGAGGTGGAGATGGTGATATGATCAAAACTGAAGATTTTCGCGATGATGGAGATGGAGGTGGAGATGGTGATGATGATGATGGTGAAGAAAAAACAAGAAAATAGATGAAAGTGAAGAAAATACCTACAACTCCAACGCGTCAACTCTACGTCTTACCATCACACGCTCGTCCTCAAAGTTCGATCCCCGGCAACGGCGCCAAAATTTGGTGTAGCTCAGTGATGAGTGGCACCTCCTTTAATGTCAATCCGGGAAGACATGAGGATGGTATGAAGACCTCGAGCAAGTGGAGTCACAAGTGCGTGAGTGAGAAGCACACAAGCATGCACACACATACACGCACAGGCGCACACACGGCAAGACAAAGAGTGAGAAGCAATGGAGTCTTTAGATTCCTTTCAAAAAGCTCTTACAAGTTCATTTCAATTACAATCTAACCTCAAAAATGAGCTCTCTAGCTCCTTTTATAGTTTTTGACTAGCTTTGGCCCTGTCCAGACCTAGTGTCCGGCCTAGTTAAAAATTAGGTTCCAGGGCTTATTTGAGGGCTCAAACGAGATCTAAAAAATACGAAAATTGGTAAGCAACTACTTCTAAGGCTCCTCAAGCTCGGGGACTCCTCGGCTTGCACAAAATGGAGCTACAAAAAGGTGAACATGGTATTTACAGGGGTTGTTAGTGATGAGAATCACTGTTAATTTGTGTAAGGATTTTGAAAAATTAAAAGGTTGCCTTAGTGCTAGATCTGCGTGAATGCTCGTACTTGCTTCTTCATGAAGATATTTATTGGCCTACTTGCCAGATCGTCGTTGACTCCCTTGTCTGCTGCTAACAACCTTTTTTTTTGCATTCCTAGGCCATCCCATGCACTAGGTTCCCTATTTTGGAAGTGTATGTCCCTCAATTACAACCTAGACTTGGGGAATTGTGGAAGACTCTTCTTATGTGAAATAATTAGAGAAAATTTAGACTCCTCTGGGTGCATATAAGCATGCAGCAATAAATAAGTACATTTGAATGTTCATCAACATTGTTTAGCTATTGGTCAAAGGGTTAGCATGCAGTGCACCCTATCTAAGGCCAATCATATGCTCAATGTGCATGGCATGTGGATTCATGGCTCAAAAATGCAAAAAAAGGCCTGCCACAGAAAGGCGGGGATAGGGCCTGTGTTGAAGCTCAAAGTCAAGGACAAAGCATGGAAGCACATCAAAAGGTGGACGCACAAGGAAAGAGAGCAAGTAGGGAGCTCCAAGAAGTGTATGTCAAATTTTCAGAAGAATCCCCTACAAAAATAGTGATTTCCATCACTAAAAACCATTGTAAATACCATTATCTATTTTTAGTAACTCCATTTTGTTCAAGCCGAGGAGTCCTCGAGCTTGAGGAGTATTAGAAGTACCATCGTACCAATTCTCATAATTTTTAGACTTCGTTTGAGCCCTCAAATAAGCCCTGGAACCTAATTTTTAACTAGACCGGACACTAGGTCTGGACAGGGCCAAAACTAGTCAAAAAACTATAAAAAGAGCTAGAGAGCTCATTTTTGAGGTTAGCTTGTTAGAGAATAGAACTTTTGTAAGAGAACTCTTTTGAAATCTAAGCTTTCCATTGTTCCTCTCTTTGATCTTACTTTGTGCGCGTGTGTGTGTATGTGTGTGCATGTTTGTGTGCTTTCACTCACACATTTGTGCCTTCACTTGCTCGTGGTCTTCATACCGGTCCTCACGTCTCCGCGGATTGACAAGTAAAGGAGGTGGTGCTTACGCTTGAGCTACAGCCTGCAAAACATTTGCAGGGCCCATTCCCGCGTTTCTATGGCAAGCCTTTTTTTTCATTATTTCGCCATTGCATGCATTATATAGCAACACCATAGACTTCAAAACATGTACACTAAGAGATAAACACTTGGGAGAGCAAATATAATAAGAAAAATATTATATTCATCATTTGGGGTTTACAAAATATTCATCATTTGGGATATACAAAAAGTTCTCCACACAAGGGACTACAAATATTTGTTAAGGGTTATTCCCTCTAATTCTTCTAGCTAGCTTCAAATCTTTAGGTTGTATTGTCACTCTCTTTGCATGGATGGCACACAGGTTAGAGTCCTGCAACATTGAGATAAGATACACCTCTGCAGCTGCTTGGAGGGCTTTAATGGCTATCCCTTGGATATGAAGTCTAGCACAATACCTTTGGATCTCTTCCTTCACAACTCTTGCAAATTACCTTCGTAAAATAAGAAGTTCCACAGACTTTTGATAGTTTCTAATATCTGCAAAGGCTCTGGTTTGCTTTCTGCACCTTTGCAGTGCTCTTGCATTTGGGGGGATGTTGGGTTGTGGTCGTTGTGGTCTACGACGCAGTTGATAGTTCTTCTTTCTTCTTAGAGCACACCTAGATGATCTTGCCTCATCATTTACTTGATCTTCCCGACTTTGCTCTCTTTCTTCATCGGTTGGTTTTTGCCCTTGTCCTGCGGGGAGTGTCTTTCCTCCTTGTGTTACTCGATGGTTCACGGGGATATGATCATTGTTCCATGGTGGCTTGTTAACACTTTCTTCATCCGAGGAACTCTCTAAATTTGATGTTGTCTCCATCACAATTTGCATCCATCCTCGTTGTTTGGGCCTTGCCTTGAGTGGTGTCCTCATTGGGGGCTCATCATCAGATGTGGGAGGGGTATAATCTATTTCTTGCGTTACATCTCTCTCTTGTGAATCTTCTTCCCCCCGTGATGGAATGCTTCCAAAGTGTGTCCCTGCACCCGAGTTTTGTCTAGAAGAGTGGCTTGTGGTTCGACGCTTCTTGTGGGGTGTCATCCATGAAGGGCACTGAGTACCTTGTACATGGCTAGGGTAGACAACATGATCCTTTCTAGAAGTCTGCTTTGTGCGTGCCATTCTCTTAGGTTGTAAAGTGGTAAAATTTGGAAGGACACATTTATTTATAGCCTTTCACTTAAGAATTTTCATGTTCACATTTAAATGGATAAAAATTAGTTTTAAAACATTAAAAGTATATTCACAAAGACATTGAGAGTTTATTTGAATTGAAAGGAGCTATAAAAGCCTTGAAAAAAATAATGCATTTTAAGAGTTTGGAAACTATTTCCAAGCAGAACCCTCGCGGACTCTTTGTGCACGCCATTGGGCATGATGTAGCAGTCCTGATGATGACCTCCACTTCTCTCTTGCAATATCATGTTGTAGCTTTTGTGTAATCTTTGCTATTCGTGACTCACTGCATGCTCGTTCCATTACATATTTTCTAGCGAATGTCGCACGAAAAAACCAGTTGAACATTTCTTCTAAATAGTTTGATTGGAGTAGACCACCCCCATGACTAGTGTTTTTAAAGTAAAGATCTCTAGCCCTATAATGCGACTTCTCCATTCCTTGTGTACTAAAAATGTCGAGTGACCCAGATTGATTCATAAAATATGCTCCATGTGCAAAAACAATAGGCTATGAATTGGTCAATAAGATATACAAATGGTGTTTAAGACCAAATAAAAAAATGTAAGCAAAACTTACTATGTAATGTGTAATGTTGCTTTCTCCTCAAGATAAGATGAATGACTATGTAAACTCCTTCAAAGTCACTTGGAATAATTCTCGTTGTGAAGCATTAGTGGAAACCAAACACATTAAATGTAACAATTGATCTAACGACAACCAAACCTTCTTTCGCTTGTTAATGAGATCAACCTGACTATCATTGTCTATCGTAATTGAACAGAGGTCCTTCCAAAGCTCCCGTTTCCCATCATCTTGACTATTCACATCTCTTTTAAAGAAACGTCTTGCCTTCTTCCCAGTCATTGAAACTTGTTGTAAAATCTCTTGGGACTCACCATACGTCTTAACAACTAAAGATACATGGCCAATATGACAACCAATAGAATTCAAAAGATCTTCTATTTTTTGGATTGCTATTGTAGACCTCTCTAGTGGTTTCATTATAAATGCATATTCAACATGGAGCTTCAAAAGCCTATCAAAGATCCTCATGAATGCATGCAAAGTACAAAAGTGAATATTGACTTATGGAAAAGGAATAATGGGGTTCCAATCATTGCTTATTTTATCACTAGTCGGTTCCTGTAACATTGGACACCTCCCATTCCCTGCAATTCAATGAGTCTGTTTCATCAATTTCTTCAGAGTCATCAACTCTCATCAATGCCCTTGCAGGTTTAGACTGCCTCTTAGATCCTTTGTAACCTTGTGTACAATATGGGCAAGGATAGAGAGAAGATGCTCCTTGTTTACAACCTAACATGCATTTTATACTCTTAAGGTCTCCACCCAAATGCCATTATACCTCGAAATCACCTATATCATCTACAGAAAGCTTTTCCCCATGTATTTGAGAAGAGATTACTTCCGTAATCCATGGAGTCCTACTAAGAATCCACGAAATAACATTGTTTGTTTCTTTGGGAACTTCGATAGCACCTAACCACCAGATATCTCTCTATGATTGCACACTATAAGTCAAATGGGAAGTGGATCCTAAAGTTTCATCACTCATTTCATGGCCCATAACTTCATTCATTAGCATCACACTCAACCTTTCTAGTTGCCGACCCTTTATGATTTGACACTCATCAAGCTTTAGTATGAACTTTAACTTAACATTACAGTCTGCACAAAAGAGATAACGCTATCTTAATATGACACTTGAATGCAATAAAACTTCAACACCAAATAAAATGTAGTAGGTATACCTTTAATTGTTGAACTATAAAAGTGAATCATTGCTTGTTGAAGCTTCTGAAGATCCACAAATATATTGTTGAATTTAGTGTAAGTAAATCCTTGTGTAGATAGGATCTTTGATTGCTTCTTGGGAATATTTGGATGATAAACAGAGGCAGGCATAGTGTCTTCTATGAATAAATATTGTCCAATAGTACGACTCACATCCTCATTTGAAGTTTTTTTTTATAGACACTTTATATGGGCATGGAAATATACTATGAGAAATACCTTGTGATTATAAGGCTTGCCTTAGAAGCGTGTACATTGCAGTATACCCATTTCTACTGATGCCCGCTTTGTCACATATTGCCTCCACATCTTGCACTTTGATAAGGTTTTTTAACTTCTCTGAAAACTCAGCTTCAACAACAACTCTAATGCACTTTCCTATGGGTGCGTCCATAATAGAAGTGATTTCTTTGGTGTTTATACAGCTATTCATTAGCTTGAATTGGTCTTGTGATGTTGATGAAGCAGTTATGTCTTGAATAAATGACCTACACAATGAAAGATTTCATTACAAATCTTCATTAAAACATATAAAAGTAAAACAAATACTCACCTTGTTGCATATATACGTCGTTTGCGTGCTCCTCCACCTACTGAAAGAGCTTTAAAGGATGACAATGCTCTTTTCTCTATGTCTCATACCAAGTGGAGTCTCTTTCAGCTGCTGGAGATTGGTAGTTAACTTTCAAATTGTGCTTTCTTTTGCTTCCATATCCTATTCAAAATCTGCAAGTTGTTTTTGTAAAGATATGATTGTGCTTTCTAAAGTGACCACCCTCATATGATGGAGTTGATATTGTTGGAACGAATACTTCTTACCGTTAGTGTCCATGTGAAAGGCCAAATGGCCACAAGACACTTCCTTGTATATGTTCTTTAATAAACATATAGTGGCTTGGTCAGTCACAGACTGTAAGTTCGATCGCATTTGGAAGACCTAGCAAGTCTATCTTCGTGCTCACTGTATACTATGTTTTCTGCGTGTTTTGTAGTCTCTGTGTGGAGCATTGTGTGCGACCTCAAGAGCTCGGTTTTCTATTCCAAGGATATCATAGTGGAGCTCGCGAGAAGGAGAACGCACTGTGGTGCATTGCCGTCGAATCCCTTCATTGCTATTAGAGTAGTTCGAGGCAAAAGCTTTGTTCCTCTTGTGCGAGCGAAGCGAGCACCCCCCCCCCCAAGGCTTTCTCCAAGGCTTACGACTAAGGCAGCGACCAAGGCATAGACCTTGGCATACCTCGTCATCCGAGTCACCGAAGTCCCCGTTGGTTGCACGTGAGGGAGGACGTCAATGATCAAGGAATATAGAGGTTCCCGGTACTTTCCCGGGAGGTCACCCATCCCAATAATGTTCCCCCTCCCCCCCCGAGCTCGCTTAACCGTGGCAATCTCTTGCCACTAAGCTACACTCTTGTGCTGTTTGAAGAAGGGGAAAGACTAAGGTTGACATTACCTTGAACATGTTTTGGTCCCTCAAAGATTCATTCTTTGCTTTCAAAGCCTATTTTTGAAGCATTTTCGGGTGGGGCTGTGTTTTCAGCCACACTCGTAAAACTATAGGTTTCTCGAGAGGTTTTCAGTTTTGGTGGGAGCAAGTGCTGCAAATTTATGCAAGTTTTTGAGCCTAAATCATCAGAGCTGACAGACACTTGCAGGTGTTGTTGGCTAGCTTTTGGGCTATGCATTCAGCCTTTTAGTGTCATTTTACTGCATATATTGAGCACATACACACCATGTATGCTTCTGTGGATATCGCTTATGTACGTCCATTTGGTCATTGATATAGCGGTTACGTTTTTTGCATTAAGCCTTTTACGTTTGAAAAAGAGGTTTATGGTGAGGTTTTCTTAACTGGGAGACACCCAGATGCCGGGGTCTCTTTGGTGATGCAGGTGGAAGACTTACCTAGCGTCGCCATAGGAGATGTATGATATCTGTTCATATGTGCTCGATAAGCGTAGTTGGCTTCTATTGGGTAAGTGATTATATGCAGTGGAGTCAGTGATTCACTATGCAGGAAAACATGTCAGTACTTGTAGTTTTATGATATTTTGACACTAGTCATACGCTCATTTTGCAGAGGATACTCTGGCAAAATGTTTTCTAGATTTTTGGTTTTGTCAACTATATAGTGGTCAATTTACTCCTTGATAAACTTATTTGTTGGGTTTTCGGACTCTTCTAGCTCCATTATCATTCTATTTAGTTCTCTACCATCATGGGATCAGAGGTCTCAGGCACATTCGATGGATCAGGGTCTAGTGCTAGTGTTCTGAGGAGGAGCTATAACTTCCAGGGCAAAGATCATTTTGAGATCCGAAAATTTGATGGCACAAACTTTGCTCTATGGAAGAATTAGATTAAAGATGTGCTGATTCAAAGGAGGCAATGGAAGACAGTAAATGGGATTTCAAAGAAGCCTGGTGACATGGATGAAAATGATTGGGATGAGTTAGATGAAATGGCCAGGTCTACAATTCGCTTGCACCTGGCAGATAATGTTTACTTTACAGTATTAGACTGTGAAAGTGTAGAGGAGCTTTGGAAGAAGTTATGCAATACATATGAAAAAGAGATGGCATCAAATAAAGTGTATCTGATGAGAAAATTACATGACCTTTGTATGAAGGACAAAGATAGTGTTGTTGCTCATCTGAATGAGTTTGATGCTATATTCTCCCACTTACAGGCTCAAGAAATGGATATGGATAATGAAATGAAAGCAGTATTGTTGTTATGCACCATGCCATCATCATGGGATACGTTTTGTAGAGCTATTAGCAATAGTGCACCTAGTGGTAAAGTCGTCTATGATGACATATGTGGAGCACTCTTGAGTGAGGAGATTCATAGAAAATCTATGGTTGGCACTCAGAGTGGAGATGCATATAATGTTCGTGATTCTTACCAAGGAAAGAATCAGCAACGTGGCAGGAGCAAGAACAAGGAAAAGAATGGTCAATGGAATAAGAGTAGAAGTAAATCAAGGAAGAGGGATATCGAATGCCATTATTGTCATAAGAAAGGACACATGAATAAAGATTGTTATGCATTAAAGAATGCTAAAGGTAAAGGACAGTGCCCTTATGGCTGATTCTCTGTCCCACACCTGGGTGCTAGATTATGGTGCTTCTTTCCATGTGACACCACACAGAGACTGGTTCTCTAATTATGCAGCAAAGTCTCTTGGTACCGTGAGACTTGGTGACTCTTACCAGTGTGATGTTGTGGGGATTGGAGATGTGGTTGTGTAGTTCATTGATGGTTCAAAATTTACTATGCATAATGTACGCCATGTACCTCAGTTATCACGCAGTTTAATGTCAGTTGGTTAACTTGATGACCTTGGTTACAAGGTGGTCTTCTATGCTCAGTCCTTTCGTATATAAAAGGGCAATATGGTTATTGCAAAAAAAAGAAAAGTTGGCTCACTTTATCCTTTATTTGTATCATAGAAAGAACACTTGTTAGCTATTATTGAACAGCCTATGGCTTGTATTTGGCATGGTCTTTTGGGCCATATATCTCATAGTGGAATGGAAAATCTTTCTCATTCTGACTACTTGCCTGTGTTATCTTTCTCTGATTTTTCATTTTGTGAGCACTGTCAATATGGAAAGCAAACCAGAAATGTGCATAGAACGCACATTGACTCTTCAATTCAGCCTTTAGATCTCCTTCAGAGAGATGTGTGTGGTCCTATGCCCACTAGGTCCTTAGGTGGTTCTCTTTACTTTGTCACTTTCATAGATGATGCTAATAGAAAAGTCTAGGTATATCCTATCAAATCGAAGGATGAAGTATTCCTTACTTTCAGAAAATGACTTGCTTTAGTTGAGACTGAAAAAGGAAACTAAGCTTAAGGCTTTACGTTCAGATAATGGGGGTGAGTATACCTCACATGAATTTAGTCTTTTCTGGGATCGTAGAGAGTTTACAGCTCCTTATACCCCAGTACAGAATGGTCTAGCTCAGAGGATGAATAGAACTATTCAAGATAGATTAGTCTCTATGTTGCATCATGCGAACCTCTCACAAGGTTTTTGGGCAGAAGCAGTATTGACAACAGTTCATGTGATTAACCTTTCACCTAGTACTGCCAAAGGTCTGAAAGTGGCACAAGAGTTATGGACAGGGAAGCCACCATTATGATCATCTTTGAGTTTTTGGGTGTGAAGCATATGTTCATATACCCAAGAATCTTAGACAAAAGTTGGACCATAATTCAAGGAAATGCATTTTTCTTGGATATGGTCAAGAAGGAAAATTTGGATATCGCTTATGGGATCTTGAAACACGATCAGTGATTAGAAGTAGTGATTTCATTTTTAATCATTCTAAAATGCATAAACAGCCCATTAAAGAGGTTGAAGTGAGAAGAGTGGTGTTTGAGGATACTAGTCCTCCGGTTAGCATGCATAAAAATGTTGGACATAGGGATGTTCAAGAGAATGTCCATCAAGATCAGTCAGCACATGTTCTTGTTCAGCAAACATTGAGACGTTCTGCACGTGTCTCACATCCACCTGATAGATATGTTCCAGGTTTAGATTTTGTTATGCTAACAGATGTCGGTGAGCCTTCCTACTACAAAGAGGCTATGCAAACAGAGGATCATGTCAAGTGGGAGCATGCCATGAAGAGTGAGTTGGATTCTATTCACAAGAATGGTACTTGGGATTTAGTAACTTTGCCAAAGGGTAGGAAAGCTTTACCATGTAAATGGGTATATAAGCTGAAATTCACATCAGATAGTCCTTCTCCAAAATATAAAGCACGACTCGTTGCAAAGGGTTTTAAGCAACAACATGGTGTTGATTTCGAGGAAATCTTCTCTCCAGTGGTCAAGATGACTACCGTGTGCATGTTGCTTGGATTCGTTGCAATGGAGGACTTAGAGCTAGCCCAAATGGATGTGAAAACTGCTTTCTTTCATGGAGATCTTACAGATGAGATCTATATGGAACAACTAGAGGGTTATGTAGTTCCTGGCAAGGAAAGCCTAGTTTGTAAGCTTAAGAAGAGCTTGTATGGACTTAAACAGTCCCCTAGACAATGGTACCAAAAGTTTGATGCTTTTATGAAATCTCAAGGCTATTCTCGAAGCAATGAGGATCATTGTCTCTACACAAAGAGATGCTCGGATGGCAGCTTGATATGCTTAATACTTTATGTTGATGATATGTTGATTGTTGGGAAGTCCTCTTATGATTTGTAAGTTCTCAAAAAGAAATTGAGTCAGACATTTGATATGAAGGATTTGGGAGATGCAAAACATATTCTTGGCATGCACATTACTCGTGATAGGAGTAAAAGATGGATATAATTGTCTCAAAGTGAGTACATATCCAAAGTACTTCAACAGTTCAATATGCAAGGTGGAAAGGCATTGAGTACACCTTTACCCACATATGTGAAATTGAGCAAGGATGATTGCCCCAAATCAGATGAGGAAAAGGAATTCATGACCAAAATTCCCTATGAGTTTGTTGTTGGTAGTCTCATGTATACTATGGTAGCTACGAGACCAGACATTGCATTTGCAGTGGGAGTTGTGAGCAGATATATGTCTAATCCTGGCAAGAAACATTGGGAAGCGGTCAAGATGATTTTGAGATATCTGAGTGGCACTATGGACAAGTGTCTATGCTTAGGTAGAGGGAAAGCATCCATTATTGGTTACACAGATTCTGATTATGCTAGTTGTGTAGACAATCATAAGTCTACATCAGGGTACATTTTTCATTTTGCTAGAGGTTCTATGTCTTGGAGATCTCGTCTTCAAGAATGTACAGTTGTTTCCACCACAGAAGCAGAGTATATTGCAGCAAGTGAGGCATGTAAGGAAGCATTGTGGGTTTCTCATCTTGCTTGTGATATGGGTTTACCTCAGCGTGTACCTCGCTTTCTCGTCTTGCTTGTGATATGGGTTTCCCTTCTAGCTCGACAAATCTTTTGAAGATTCTTCTAACTCTTGACCAAGATGTGATGTTTCTTCATGAGTGCCATCCTCCAGCACCTAGCCAATGAGGAGAGAGTGGAAAAGGCCCAATTCCAAGCTGTGATAATCTCTTTCTAGACTAAGGAGAATGACAAGGTAGTCAGATTGGCATGAAACCAAGGGGCTTTTTTGAGATTGATGATTGGTTTGAAGGTAAACACCATCGGTTAGTGATCAGAGACATGGTCCACACATTGTGAGAGGGAAGGGGGCCCGGCTTATTGATGATATTCTATGCAATATAGCTCCTATCAAATCTAGCTTTTCTCAAGTGGACTCCAAACTAGAGGTTCAACCAAAAGAAACCAACCTCATCTTTGCTCTCCACCAGATCCATGTGGAGCTTGACTTGTCCCAAACATCCTTGTCATGAACATCAATCACCCGTCCTCTATTCCCCCATCTCTCAGAAAGAGCTTCCACCATCTTAAAATCCCACACAAACAATGACATTGAGGGGCAGAGGGCCCAACGATTGCCAAGTAGTAATTCTTTTCGAATCGATATTGGGAACATACACTGAGTCTATGGGGAACTATAGAGGACCCCCAAAGGAAGCACCAATCCACTTATGGTTTTGATTTGCTTGGGAATCCACAAGTCTAGTGTATCAGCTGCTATTAATTCTGATAGCCGAGCCATTATTACCCTTAGGGTGCATAGTGGAGAGCTAGAAATGGGATGAAGAAATAAATTTCACTCTCTTTTGAAGGTCCTCCCTATCAATTTTGATCTCTTGAAGATAGATGAAGTCCGATTTTAGGCTTTTATTGTGAATCCACTAGTTGACCACTCTTGAGGGTTCAAACAGCCTCTAACATTGAAAGAAATGATGATCATTGTTGGAGGTTAAGTTCTTTGCACAAAGGGGCTTGTTTTCTTGTTTTCTCATCATTGTTCTTTTTGTTGTTTTCTCATCATCTTTTCTCTTTGAGGTGGAGGGGTCCTGACCTAGGATTTTACCTTAAAGGGGCTTTTCCATGGTATCTCAACCAGATTTTTTCCTTTGTGAGAAGTCTTTTTTGGAAATGAATTTGGTATCCTTTCGTGAATTATGAATCCAATGATCAAGCTTTTGTTATCCTGGTTATCTTCACTATTGGGTGGTGAATCCATCCTCTTTGCTATTGGTGTATCCTTCATGGTTTTCTTCCTTGCTAGTGGAATCCTTTGGAGTTTTTCCATCATTGAGAGTCATAGTGATTCATCCCTCCTTGATAATCCAAGTCATTGACCTCGTTCTCCAAGTTTCAAAAAAGGTTTATTTTCAGTGCCATGTTAGAGGGAATCCTCTCAATAATCCCCTTAGGGCTTCTTCTCAGTCTTTCTCTCACTTACATGAATCCTTTTGGGTTCATTTCCATCACTTTTGTAATAAAGTAAGTCTATGATCTAAGGATCCAGCTCGTTCAGACATATCTAAAATCCGACACCGTTTGGTCACCCATCAGTATGACCAAAGATCTTTAGACTAGACTTATGTAGCAATTCATGTGCTCTTGTAATGTGCAAACACATCCACATGAAAGTAGGATGGAGAAGGAGAGAAAAGGCACGTAAACACACACACATATGTACACACACATTTACACACACACATACACATGCATACACACACATATATACACATACACACATATATACACACATAGACACACACATACATACATAGACACACACACATACACACATAGACACACACACACATACAGACACACATACACACACATAGACACATACACACACATACACACGCACACATACACACACATACACATACATACACACACATATATATACACATAGACACACACATACACATATAGACACACACACACACATTTGCACACATACACATACACATGCATACACACACACATATATACACGTACACATATATATACACACATAGACACCACATACATACATAGACACACACACACATATAGACATAGACACACACACATACACATAGACACACACACACACATACACACACATTTACACACTGTTGGCATACAAAGCAATAAAGGAGTCATGCACAATACGGCAACAAGGCCAGATCATTTTTTCCCATAGATTATGTACAACCCAAGTGATTTTAATCACTACACAAACATTGTAAATCCCGTTTTTGGTAGATTAGACTCCATTTTGTGCAAGCCGAGGAGTCCTCGAGCTTGAGGAGTATTAGAAGTACCATCGTACCAAATTTCATAATTTTTAGACTTCGTTTGAGCCCTCAAATAAGCCTTGGACCTAATTTTTAACTAGGCCGGACACTAGGTCTGGACAGGGCCAAAAGCTAGTCAAAAACTATAAAAAGAGCTAGAGAGCTCATTTTTGGGGCTAGATTGTAATTGAAACGAACTTGTAAGAGCTTTTGAAAGTAATCTAAAGAACTCCTTGATCCTCTCTCTTTGTCTTGCCGTGTGTGCGCGTGTGTGTGTATGTGTGTGCATGGTTGTGTGCTTCTCACTCACGCACTTGTGCCGCCACTTGCTCGAGGTCTTCATACCATCCTCACGTCTTCCCGGATTGACATTAAAGGAGGTGCTACTCATCATTGAGCTACACCAAATTTTGGCGCCGTTGCCGGGGATCGAGCTTTGAGGACGGGCGTGTGATGGTAAGACGTAGAGTTGACGCGTTGGAGTGGTAGGTATTTTCTTCACTCTCATTGAATTTCTTTTACTTTCTTCACCATCTTCATCACCATCATCATCATTCCCATCTCCCACCTCCATCTCCATCATCGCAAAAATTTCAGTTTTTGACTATATCCCCATCTCCACCTCATTTCCCTCATTTCACTTGTGAGAGAGAGCGAGAGAGCGAATTTGCATGCGCTGTTTTTGCATGTTTCTTGAGCTATTTTGCAGGTTTTTTGCTGTACCATCATCCCCAGCAGTGTGCGCAGGTACGACAGGCTCTGCACAGTTCCCGAGACGACGATCTCTGTCTATCGCGACAGACAGAAAATCTTAACATTTTGTGAATGCATGAGTAGCACTGTAACCTACACCTTGAGGGCATTCTAGATCACTAGAAGTTTTTCAAAAATTTGCGTTTTTTCTGTCTATCGCGACAGACACCGTCTATCGCGACAGACAGAAATCCGCGACAGACACCGTCTATCGCGACAGACACCGTCTATCGCGACAGACACCGTCTATCGCGACAGACACCGTCTATCGCGACAGACAGAAATCCGCGACAGATAGCGTCTATCGCGACAGACACCGTCTATCGCGACAGACAGAAATCCGCGACAGACACCGTCTATCGCGACAGACACCGTCTATCGCGACAGACAGAAATCCGCGACAGACACCGTCTATCGCGACAGACACCGTCTATCGCGACAGACAGAAATCCGCGACAGATAGCGTCTATCGCGACAGACACCGTCTATCGCGACAGACAGAAATCCGCGACAGACACCGTCTATCGCGACAGACACCGTCTATCGCGACAGACACCGTCTATCGCGACAGACAGAAATCCGCGACAAACACCGTCTATCGCGACAGACACCGTCTATCGCGACAGACACCGTCTATCGCGACAGACAGAAATCCGCGACAGACACCGTCTATCGCGACAGACAGAAATCCGCGACAGACACCGTCTATCGCGACAGACAGAATTCCACGATAGACACCGTCTATCGCGACAGACACCGTCTATCGCGACAGACAGCCCCCACGATAGATTGTGTCTATCGCGACAGACACCGTCTATCGCGATAGACAGGCATTTTCGGCAAAAAATTAAGGAGTGAATTTTTGGAAATTTAGGCTAAATTTTGGGCATATTTGCACTTTCATGTACTCATCTACTTACGAAGGCCTTAGAAAATGCATTAAAACCCCCGAAAGGTTCTGTTTGTCTAGTTAACCCCCTAAACCCTGAACGGTCATAACTTTTTCATACGAAATCCATTTTCTGAGCTCTAGGGCTTGTCGGAAAGCTTGTGACATATACTACCCGCCCTCAACTGTTTTTTATAAGAATAACGCGTTGATTTTCAGATAGGATATTTGGAAGTTGACACACTGAGGGGTAGGAACACCAAGGGAGCTCCAGAGTAAATTTCTAACAATGCAAAAGGGGGAACAAGGGTCATTAAAAAAGTGTCTGAAATAAATTGTCTGTCAATTGAAAGATCTACTTGGAGCTAATCTTGGGATTTATGCAGGCCTATTGAGAAACAATTGAGAGCATCCAAGCAAGGGTGTTGCGCACGCTTGAGAATCAACTTCTCGAGCACTAAAGAGCAAGGTTCGGCAACAAAGGTCGGAATATTCTCAACTCCTCTTCGTCAATTCCTAGCTTAGGCTAAGAACGATTAGAAGTAGGAGTAAGTCAGGGCGACGATAGGCCACTATCAAGTTGAAGACTACCTAAAAACTCAAGTTCAAGCTAAAAACTTAACCTCTGTACTGTCGACAACATAAAGGAAAGAACCTAACGTGGAACGATCAACCTGAAAGTAAGAAGAACATTCAAGTATTCCTGACGACGTAATAGCAGACAAGACTTGAAACACGAGGAATAACTAAAAAGAATCAAGTGACTGGTACCAATTGATCGGCAACGAGGTTGTACTCTGGGCAAAGAATTGGGCTAATCAGTTAGGCATATGAACCTTAGATCAGGACGACACCTAGTAAGAGAGAGACAAAGCCTTAGGTCTTCAGAGGCTAGTGTCAATCACACTGCAAGGTCTTGGACTCAGCAGTTGAGTCGCCACTCTCATTACCCTAGCTCTGATACCAGTGAGTCAGAGATGTCTCAAGGCATGGACAGGCCTACGGGAAGTTCAGGTGTGCCTTACTTGTACAGGGTAGAAGGCCCTTACAAAACACAGTTGGAATACCTTAGGACCAACCGATTAGGTGCTAGCATCTATGAGGACGGCCTAGGAAGATCTGTGGTCCAGATTAAAAACCCTGACCAATCCATAGGACTAGAGCACCCAGCTGTCAAGTTTGAAAACGGTGCATACCTGGACAAGGAAGGAACCATATACGTAGTCACCAGTCATCCAGATAGGACAGATGAATTTGGAAATGTAATTTCAGAAGTGGACTTAGGTGACTTGGAACAAGGAAACATGGGAGTGGAACCTAGAACCCCTCGCGGTAAATCAGTTCTCACTAGGATTATCACGCCTGAGTGGGTCCCCCAAGATAACAAGTGCATAGATTTGCTTCTCAATCGAGAAACGGATGAAGCCTTTTGGAGATATAAACCGGATCACCCAACTGATATAGGAACAATCATGATCTATGAGTTTAAGGATCCGGATAGCCCAGGCAGAGTGACCTACTTAGATCATGCTTCAGAACGGATCTTTGTGGTGACAGAAAATGATAGGCATGCCTACACTTGGAAGGGCGAATTTATTTTCCCCCAACCAAGATCAAATGTATCCTATGGTCACCCTGGGGTTGGAACTTCCCAAGCTCATGGTACGCAAAGAGATAGAAGTAGGGATAGACCAGAAGTAAGTTTTGCCAACCCAGTGGGCAGAGAAAGAACGAGAACCGAGACGAATAGGGTAGAACCCGAGATGCATAGAGCCCACAAGAACCAAAGAAATGTAGATGGATTCCCTCTGCCGAGACCTAGAGAGCACACAAGAACTTTGAGACCCACCCAGCTAGTTAAGTCCATGAAGAATTACTTTGACGGCACAGGAGATCCCTATGATCATGTGGCAGAGTTCAAGCAAGTCTTGAGAGCTGAACAAGTGGAGGATCTGTTCACGCAGTACAATGCCTTCGGTCTAACCCTTAGGAACACAGCACTTACGTGGTTTCAGCCATTAGATGAACGCCAGTTCAGGAGCATAGATCAACTCCTAGAGGCATTCATTGTAGAGTTCTCTAAGAGCGGCATAAGACACAACACCTCCTCACTGATTCACAGCTTCAAGCAAACCCCTCAAGAGACTGTGAGACTTGCAGGAAGAAGATTTAGACAATATCTTGAAAGGTGCCCTATTTCGGAGCTACCCACATCTGCTAAACAAGTAGCCTTATTTCTTGACGGATTGCTGAGCCCAAAATTGAGATCCTATGTGTATCTGAAAGACCCTAGGACTATAGAAGAATGTGTACGTATGTGCATTGACATTGAAGATAACCTAGGAGAAGAGCTAGAGTTGTCCAAAATTTACAAAGATTCAGATAGTGCATCTAGCCACTCTTCCACGCAGTCCACATCAATTGAGGAACTTGCCGAAAAAGTAGCTCAGAAATTAGGTGTAACTAGCAAACAAATCCCAAGGTTTGCCCCAGTGAAAAGATGCTATACATGCGGTGGTGACCACATGGCGAATGTCTGCCCTATTATGGCTCAACCCCAAGTAAACCCTAGTAGCCAGTACTGCACCATAGAACGGAGATACACCAACCACACCGCACAAGATTGCCCATACAACAAGCAGGCTGTTAGGCAACCCTACCCTCAGCACTACCAACAAGGCAGATACCAGAACCAGTACCCTCCACAACCATATGGCAGGCCACAACAAAATTTCCAACCTCAATATCAAAACCAACAAAGGCCTCAGCCTGTGCTAGCACAACAAACCCCAGCCCCAGCTAATGTGATTCCGGTAAAGTATGCTGTTGCAGAAGAAAACCTGAATAGAGCTATAGTCCCTGTAACATCCTTGATCTCTGAAAATGACCCAAGTGATCATAGCTTTGATTCTACCCATGTGGATAGCCCCCAGGCTTACTACATGCAGTCTCCAGAACATGGTGAGTCCTACTATAGTGAAGAGCCGAACGAACCTAGTTGGGAATCAGATTACACGAACGTCATGTATACAAACCCCAATCCTAGGCCTCAATCTAGGCAAGTCAGACCTCCATTCCCAAGAGGGCCGTGCTACAGATGCCAAGGTGATCACCTCATTCGTGATTGTCCCTTACCTCCGCCTACACAAACTCAGTCCGTGACTATCCAAGGCTTTTGCCAAGACTGCGGAAAAGAGCATCTCTTACGAGATTGCCCTAAGAACCCCAATAGCATGCCAAAAATCACCCCTATCAACGTTGTTGGGTTAGTGGTAGACTCCTCAGGAAGTGTCACTTCCACTGCACCAGTACAGGTAGTCACTAGGGCTCAGACATTGCAGCAAAACCAAGGGGTAGGCCAGGAAAAGAGCCTAGATGCTAGCGATGCTGAGAGCCAAAATAAAAAGAGAACAAGAGCTTGGAAAGATAGCCGCGAACGCATGAAAAGGCAATGGGCAAAGAAGATGAGTGAACTTGAGGAAAGTTTACGAGAAACCAAGGCTAAAATCATAGAGATACGTCTCAACCGCACTCTCACACATTCCCGCCGCTACCACTCCCTTCACCCTCTAAGACAGCCCACGCAACCCACCCACCACCCCAAACAGGATCAGTGTTAGCTGATCCCACTCCCGAAGACATAGACATGATGCTTAAGGCATATCAGGCCAGAATCCAAGAAGGGCCAAACGTCACGGATCATGACAAGTGCTATCCTAGAGCTGACCTAGAGATAGAAAGAACCAAACTATGCGCGAAAATGGTCGCATTGGCTCAGACTATGTTTGAAGCCAGTCGCCTTTTCAATTACTCAGGCTCAGCCAAAACGCAATTACACTTGGATGGATTCCTAGAGAAGTTAGAGAGGATAATTGCAAGATCTGACAAGGAAGAAAAAAATCAAGACCAAGAAAAAGCAAGCAAAAACACGAATCATCCCCCATCGGAAGTTTATGTGGCCAATTCCACTAAACCTTACAACTTCCCCTCCTTAGAAAGAATAGAGAGGCCAATAGCACAGTCAGAGAAGGAACCTGCCCCTCAAAGAAAGGAAAGGACAAGAGAACGGGTAAGCCAGCCTCTTCAGGAAGCCCGTGGGCCTCCTCAAGAAGCTTATCTTCCCCCCCAAAAGGCAGATGAGCCTCCCTCGAAAGCCCAAGTACCTCCACAGGTTGCCTACATTCCTTCTCAGGGAATGTGTGAGCCTGTTCGGAAAAGTAATAGAATAAGTAATCCTCCCCAAGAAGCTTGTGCTCCAGCCATTTGCGAGAACGAGGAGAGAGTCAACAATAGAATCAGCCCTCCTTCACAGGTTGCTTATGCGCCCAATTCCACGGAGCCAGACACTTCTTCTTCTATGAATCGGTTTGCACCAGACTTCCTACGAGAGATTCAAGAAGACAAATGGGATAACGAAAGCGAGGTCACCCCTCCTTTTGAACTTGTGGACGATGCACACGACCAATTCCCACAAGACATCCCATCTATTTACGGGGAGCATGAGAGTGTTCAGTCTCACGAGAGATTAGACTTTGAGTCGAATTCCATACAAGAGCTACCCCACTTCACAGGCCCATGGGAAGCAAAGTCCACATGTATGAGAGCACCCACAGTCATGGTAAGGAACGACGACTCAGTCATACCTAGGAACACAGAGGTAGTAAAGAACACTAACGTGCAGTGTAATCTCAAGTTAGAAGAGCTACTCAAGGTTAGACCTGAATTATGGAAACATGTAGCCAAACAAGTACCAGAGATAGCAAAACCTCGTTCCCAGGTAGGATCCCATAGGACAGTGCCAGAAATTCCCTTGGATAAGATAGGAGATATGTGTGAAGGCGAAGAAGGGAACACCTATCTTCCCATCACCTACCAAGAGTACACCACCAAGGCAATTTTGGACTCAGGTGCAGGAGTTGCAATTGCCACCACTTCCCTATGGAAGCGTTGGGGCAAGCCGGCACTCAGGCCAACGAGAATGAAATTGCAGATGGCCGATGGTCACATAGAGAGACCCCTAGGATTGCTAGAAGGAATAACTCTCACCACTTGTGGTGTCGAGTTTGAGCATACATTTGCCATATGTGACTTCAGCAAAAATCATGCCTATGAGATGATTTTGGGAAGACCATTCATGCGACAGTTGCAAGTGGTACAGGATTGGGGGACCAATTCTTTGTACCTGCAGCACTTAGGTGTTACAACCAAAGTCAATCTCAAGGATTATTCTCATAGAGATGTCCCTCCTATCCAGTGGAATCCCATCCATAGAGCTAAAGATGACACAGAATCGATGCATTCCATAGGGTCTGGATCCTCATGGATGCATGAAGACACCCACTTATGGATGTGCAAGGTAGCAGTAGAAGAAGAGAAGAGAGAGAAAGCCAGAGAGGTAGGTGCGAAAGAAACCCATAGATCAATCCAAGACCCAGCCTATGCACCTGTAGTTTTTCCAGACGAAGAATTTGAACCTCACGGTTGGGCAGAAATCTTAGCAACAATGGACGTAGCCATCAACGAAGAACAATGGACACCTCACTGTGATGAGGATGGCTATGATATTTCAGTCTTCTCCATAGAGCCAATCATGGGAGAGGCAGTTCTAGAAGAATGCGAACCTAGCCCTGATGCATTTGAGGATGCAAGTGACTCCGATCTAGAGTCAATCATTATGGACCCACCATTTGCATCAGATGAAGAATACTTCCATGAGGTAGAATTTCAAACCCAGAGGCATGGAGAGCTGACAAATGACGTAAGATTAGCAACACATGTGACCCCTAAGGAAGAAGGAAAGAAACGAAAGAAGAGAGAAGACTTACCAGAAGAGGAAGAATCTTTGTTTGAGGTCCCAGAAAATTTTAAGAAGTATGAGATAGATGACAGGAGAGTCATGATTAGAATGCCCAAACGAGAGGCACAATCAGGAGAGGCCTATGATAACAAAGAAACTACCAAGAAAATCGTAGTGGCCCTAGAAGAAGGAGAGGAGAGATGTACGTATATAGGCCATGACCTGACAGAAGAAGAAGAGTACGAATTGATTACCTTGCTAAGAGAATACAGAGATGTATTCGCTTGGAGTTACAAGGATTTGAAAGGTGTTGACCCTGACATATGTTCACACACCATCCCCATGACCTCAGATGCCAAACCCTCTAAGCAAAAGCCTTATACATATAACGATAATTACGCTGCTAAGATCAAAGAAGAGATAGATAGACTGGTTGAAGCTGGATTTATCTACGAAATTGAGCACACTGAATGGGTGTCCCCCATCGTAGTGGTGCCCAAGAAGAATGGCAAGCTGCGTGTGTGCATTAACTTGAAAAAGGTTAATGCCGCCACGATTCGAGATAACTATCCGCTTCCCATCACAGAACATCTCTTAGAAAGAGTGGCAGGCAAGGAAGTGTACAGCTTCCTTGATGGATTTTCTGGCTACAATCAAGTAGCCATAGCTCCAGAGGATCAGCATAAGACAGCCTTTGCCACAGAATGGGGCATTTTTGCTTTTAGAGTAATGCCATTTGGGCTTACCAACGCACCAGCTACCTTCCAGAGACTGATGTGCCATGTGTTTAAGGAGTTCCTAAGGAAGAGTTTAGAAGTCTATGTTGATGATCTTTGTGCTCATTCCAACGTTAGACAAACCCATATTCCTGAACTCAGACAAATCTTTGACAAATGTAGAGAATATCAAGTCTGCCTAAACCCAGAAAAGTGCGTTTTTATGGTCAGTCAAGGCAAGATTCTAGGACACATAGTGTCAAAGAATGGCATATCTACCGACGAAGAGAAAGTGAGAGCCATAGCAGAGCTACCTAGGCCAAAGAATGTCAAGGAAGTACAAGCTTTCATGGGGCATTGCGGTTATTATCGACGATTTATACACATGTATGCTGTCATTGCAAAGCCCATGTACGGACTTCTGACTAACTTTGAGTGGACGGATGAATGCGAGAACTCCTTCCAGGAGCTTAAACGAAGATTGTGTTCAGCACCAATCTTGACCACACCAGATTGGAATAAGCCATTCCATGTTCATGTTGATGCATCCAATTATGCTATAGGATGTGTGCTTGCACAACCTACTGGTGAAGGTAATATGGATCTTCCAATTGCCTATGCCAGTAGACAATTGAATGCGGCTGAACGGAATTACACCACTACAGAGCGCGAAGGATTAGGCATGGTATATGCAGTCAAGAAATTTAGACACTATTTGCTTGCAAATAAGTTTAAATTTTTTACTGATCATCAGGCATTGTTATATCTTGTAAACAAGCCATGCAATACAGGAAGATTAGTGAGATGGTTTCTCTTGCTAATGGAATATGATTTTGAGGTTGTGGTAAGGAAAGGGAGGACTCACTTGAGAGCAGATCACCTCTCTAGGCTCACATCGGGAGAAGCCCCACAAGGAGTGTCAGATGACCTTCCTGATGCTTACTTGTTTAATTTGGAAGTTGTACCGCATTGGGCTAAGCCATTGGTACCAGTATTGACATACGGGCCTAATCATCCAGTCGTAAACACACGGAATAGAGAGATCGTAAAAGCCCAAAAGTACCATATCATGGCAGGAAGCATGTACAAGCACACAGATCAAGGGATCTTGGCTTGTTGCGTAGAAGAGGATGAGTACGCTAAATGGTTGCAATTAGCACATGTAGGTGCGTTAGAGCAACACCATTCAAAGCAAAGAACTTTGCAGACTCTAAAGAGATTCGGAGTGCATTGGCCAACTATGGAAGCTGATGTCCAAAAGTTGTGCAAGGAATGCCCAATCTGTTGCACTAAACCACCTGTGGAACATGCCACTCTCTATCAAGTATCCATTGTGCCAGATTGGAGTGATCCTCTAGTATCATTCTTGCGGACAAACACATTTCCCCCAGACATGACTCTAGCTAGGAAAAGGAGTTTAGAACAAGAAGCCCAGGATTACTCACTCATCGGTAATAATCTATATAAGCGCGGTAAAGATGGTTACCTGAGACTATGTGTCCACGAAAGTGAATATCTGAAGATCTTGGAAACAGCTCACCAAGGTGTAGCAGGAGGACACTTTGGACCAGATCGGGTGATCAAGGCGATATTATTTGCGGGCTTCTGGTGGCCTACCCTTCACATGGATGCACATACCTATGTGAAACGGTGTGATGTCTGTCAAAGGACTCAGTATCCTATACGCAAAGATGAGATGCCACTGAAACCTATGATGGGAGGACGTGCATTCTCTAAGTGGGGAATAGACTTCGTAGGTCCTATTAATCCCCCAGCTAAGGGTTCTCATGCGGAATACATCATTGTGGCAACAGATTATCTCACCAAGTGGGTTGAGGTAAAAGCTACAACCAAGAACGATGCTCAAACAACTGCCAAATTCTTGTTTGAGAATGTATTCACGAGATATGGGCTACCCATAGAGCTTGTAAGTGATAGAGGCACTCATTTCTTGAACGAAGTGATTGAAAATCTACTCCAAGAATTCTTGGTAATACACAAGAAGTCTGCCCCTTATCACCCTCAAGCTAATGGACAAGCTGAGAGCACTAATAAGATTTTATGCAATGTACTGACGAAATTAGTGAACACTAAACGCTCTGATTGGGACAAACAGCTACACCATGCTGTTTGGGCATACCGAGTTGCCTACAAAACGGTACTCCAAGCCACCCCCTTTCAGATGGTATTCGGTCAAAACGCTGTGTTACCTTTGGACTTCTTGATCCCTACATTGAAAGTAGCACAAGAGCACGAATGGACAGGTCATGAGCTCTCCTCTAGGATCTTTGACCTTGAACGATTAGGGGAAACAAGACTGAGAGCCGCTGCAGGAATATATGCAGCCAAGAAGAGACAGAAGGCATATTTTGATGCCCATGTGAAGGATAAGGGCTTGAAAGCAGGAGATTTAGTTTTAGTTTATACACTAAAACAACACACCAGGAAGCTAGAAAAGAGAGGCTACGGACCTATGATCATCAATAGGATCTCCACGAGCGGAGCAGTACAACTAGCCACGTTAGAGGGTGATGTTCTCCCAAACTATATTAGCGGATGCAGAGTCAAGTTGTATCAAGAACCCCTCACGGAGGAAATGCTCAGTCGACTCAACACTGCTAAAAAACGCAAAGAGGAAGAAAAGCGAGTTAGAGAAGAAGCTCAAGCTGAAGCTTTAGAACGCATCAGAAGGATGAAATTACGAAGGCAAGGTAGAGATCAGCCTGGAGCGAATGACTATGCAGACCAAGGAGTTCCTATGGCCATGTGTGAAGTTGCAGGAACAAGCTCGCAAAGGATAATTGATAGACGTCCTTTCGTAACCTTAGATATAGGACAAGGAAAGAGTGCAAGGACCGTAAGAGCCTTGATTGACTCAGGTGCAGCCACTAGTGCTGTTAAATTGTCTTACTGCCAAGAATTACAATTGACTGTCAATCCTGTGGAAGCATATCTCATAGGATTGGGAGGCGTGGAAACCCCTTGCATGGGCGAGGTGGAACTTCCCCTCTACATTCACGATGAGGCAATGACCGTTAAAGTACTAGTGTGTCAAGATGAGGATCTCACTGAACCTCTCGTCTTGGGTCAGGATTGGATCTATGACCAAGCAGTCAATCTAAACCTAAGAAGTGGACTTCTCCAGGTTTGGCTCAATCATAGTCGAGTCACAGTAGAATTAGACAATGGAGCACTCAAGGAGCTAGGAAAGGCACAGACTCCTGGTCCTTCCAGGGGTACACATGAAGATGACCATGCTGTTCTTGTTCAAAACCCTGTGTTGCAGAGGAATGATATTTGCAAAAAAGGAGTCAGGGATGCAACGGAACTCCCTTCTTTTCCAAAGGCCAGAAAGAGGCAGCAACCAAAGGCGGATCACAAGCAGAAGAAGCCGAGTACTACCTATGTCCGAGATCAAAAGTACCTGCACAGCAGAATGTCCCAGAAAATAAACCAGGTGTGGGTGCGGAAAGGCGAACGACCGGGTGCACCACCGTCAACTACACGGGCAAAGCCTCTTATTAGTAACCAACAACACGGCGCTAATAAGAAGTCTGTCAGAAATTCTTCTGCTAAAGTAAAATCTATTTGGGTGCCCAAGAAGTCGATGAAGCAAGCCCACAATCTAGACAAATTTGGGTGCCTAAGGCTTGCTTGAGGGCACAAGTAGTTACACCAAGGCCACAACCTATGCAGCATAACCCATCTACGAGTACAACCAGTATTCCCTCGTGCTCAACACTTAGGAACACACCAAGACCCATGAGCATGCATGTAATCACTTATAAGTGGGTCCCTAAAAGGCCCCACTCCCAAACAGCGACACCGACACAGCTCTCTGGAGTCTCTACGGAACCGAAAGCAAAGCCCATCCACTGCATTTGGCAGTCTAAGATCTGTAATAAACCCCCCGACCCCGATTTGTAAATTCACCCCACTTACTAACGGCATTAGTCTCCTAGGAATACACAAACGTTAACTACACTCACTGTCTTCGTGCACTTACTAACCACTAACTCACCATCTACCTCATGTTAATGTTGTAACGGGGACAACAACGGATTTATTTTGTCCATTACGATGTTAACACATGATTCTATATTCTCACAGAATCAGGAAGCAAGAAGAAAAATGGCAGAAGCGACAGGTTCGGGCTCACAAGTAGGGATACTCACTGCAGGGATTGATGTGGATAGCCTACCTGTGGATGTGCCCCCGACTGAACGACCAGTGGAGATGCAACACCTCCAGCAACTCCCGGTGCCAGATCCCCCTACAGGAATCACGGAAAGAGTTCATGCGAATTCTCATTGGTTCAATGGCATGCCCGGTCCATTAGGTGAGGCCAAGTATATCTGGGAGTCTAAATGCGAGTATGACAGATCATGGGTGCGATTCCAATTTTTCTCCAAGGAGTTCGAGACTTTACAGAACACCGAAGATCTACAGACCATATGGCAACGAGCAGGGTTGGAGGAATATTTTGAAGCCCCACTACCTAAACCCGACCTCCTCCGATGTTACTATCTGGTCTCTACATTACAAGCTCATGAAGATAAGGACCAACCCGGATCATTTGTTCTCCCCTCATTGCTGGGCAACAACGAGTTGAAGAGGTTTGAACTTACTGTGGAGCTGGTGAGTGATGCTTTAAATATGCATGGCACGCATGTGCCCTCAGAAAAGGATGCTCTCGTTCCCAACAACATGAAGGACAGGAAAGTAGTGAAGCTGAAAGACATGGCAGCCCTCACCCCAAATGTGTCCATCCCTCTCCGCATGTGCATGCAACATTTCGCCTTCCCCGGTCAAGACCGATTCACGCAACCACACAAGAAGATCTGGTTTGCTCTCTACTTGGCGGAAGCAGGTGCGCTACCTATTAAGCTACCAGTGTGGATTATAGATCAGTTGTATGAAGCGAACAAACGGGCTTCTAGGAAATTAGTGGTGAACGGATGCTGTGCACTCACACGCATCATTTACCGATGCTTGGCATATGATGTCCCCATTGAGCGTGCCTTAACTTGGGCACAATTACAAATGTTTAAAAGGCTCAAGACATCCACACATCAGTCCAAGCGCATGAGGGGCGCGATTCCGTGTGTCCAGACAAGGGAAGTCCTGACTACTCCTGAGGCATCACCATTAAGAGAGGGCACTGTACCTCCTTTTACCATTAGGATACCCAGGTCGGAATCTGACACTACGACACAACCCACCCCATCGGCTCCTCCGGTTACACCTGAATTCGAGTTTGCTGCCACTGGAGAGGCTGAAGGACTGGACCCCCAGGATTTCGAAGCATTCCTACAAAGCACACAATTCTCTGATGTGGAGTTTTATTCAGAGGCAGAGGAGCAGGGCACATCCTCACGGAGAAGAAGAAAGTCTACAGACGGTAGACATGTCCATTGGAGTGACGCTCAGCAAAGCCAACAACACGGACACCCGGAAGAAGAAGAAGCATATGAAGAAGAGACCACTGAAGCCCCAGCATATACAGCAGAACTCCGAAGGCTGTATCAGATTATGGAAAGAGTGCGATCGCAGCAGTTACTCACTGAACAGAGCAGCAGAGTACTTATGACTCAGTTGTTGGAAGAAGCGGGAGTTGACTCAGAGTACAGGGAAGGTCTCTTATTGATGGCAGAAACATATGGAGTTGTAGAAGCTGTGCGCACTGCCATTCAGAGGCCTTCAGTTCAATATGACCCACGAAGGTTCCAGACACGACCTCGCTCAGGTAAAAATATCCAAATTCCCGTTACAGTTGCAGAAGAGCCCACTACTACACCAACCTTCCAAACAGCTAGTCAACAGCACCCCGCCACCCATGAGGAGTCCACCGAACCACTACCATCCACTCCCCCACCATCACCTCCTAGAAGAGAAACAGTGGAAACCACATCGACTGCTCAACCCACCGACCCCACCTTCACCTTCCGTACTCCGATCTCCAGTGCCACCCTATTCTCTACCATTGATAACCCGGTCTTTGACGCAAACCCCATCACTACACCACCCACCGAAACCATTCCCGAGCCTGCCCTAGGACAACCATCCCCAATGCCTTCAGCCACCGGTCATCCTGACCCCAGATCCACATTCATGGGCTTCCCTGCTACCACGCAACCCTTTCAGCCCTCCTCAAATTTACGACCCCAACCCCCGATATCCCTCTCTCCATTTCTACAATCCCTCCAGGACATCTTTGCTAGGGCTTTTCAACCAGGCCCTCAACCATTCCCTGTCTTTTCAGCTCCCCACCCCACGTCACATCTATTCACCACTTCCACACACACACCACCTACCATACCAATATATATGGCAGGCCCCACACTAACACCCACTCCTGAAGGGATGGACATTTCACCACCCACGGCACCTCCACCCACGGTTTCACCTCCTCCCATTCCCCCTCCACCAATTTCACCCACACACACAACTTTCGTAGACACATCATTCACTGTCTCCCTTCCCCAATTCCCTTCCCATGCATCTTCCACA